>BLSH010366955.1:800639-831414 GCA_018402905.1 Glandirana rugosa
GTAGAGTAGCATCACGATGTCCCTCTCCAAGGACGACGAGGACACTCCCTGTCTAGTAAGATTTTAGTAGAGTAGCTTCACCAACACCATCAACACCAGCTGCACCAGCAGCACCACGACCACGTACCTTATTTGACGCTCTCCTCATTCTGGCCACAAATGTACTATGTAGCACTATTTATTAATACAAAAAAAAAAAAAAAAAAATTCTTCTTCTTTCTTTTTTAGAAAACAGCAACTTAGACACACTTTTTATTTTTGTGCAAGAAATGCCCCACTCACACCAGAAGCAGGAACCTCTCCCTACACCAGTATGACATGATTTTAGAACAATAGTCTGTCCCTCACAGGAGCAGCAAGAACCTCTCCCTGTAGCACTATGATGAGATGATTTTAGAACAATAATCTGTCCCTCACAGGAGCAGCAGGAACCTCTCCCTCTAGCAGTATGTGATGATTTTAGAACAATAAACTGTCCCTCACAGGAGCAGCAGGAACCTCTCCCTGTAGCACTATGATGAGATGATTTTAGAATGATCTGTCCCTCACAGGAGCAGCAGGAACCTCTCCCTGTAGCACTACGATGAGATGATTTTAGAACAACAATCTGTCCCTTACAGGAGCAGCAAGAACCTCTCCCTGAAGCACGATGATGAGATGATTTTAGAACAATAATCTGTCCCTAACAGGAGCAGCAGGAACCTCTCCCTCTAGCAGTATGTGATGATTTTAGTACAATAATCTGTCCCTCACAGGAACAGCAGGAACCTCTCCCTGTAGCACTATGATGATATGATTTTAGAACAATAATCTGTCCCTCACAGGAGCAGCAGGAACCTCTCCCTGTAGCACTATGATGAGATGATTTTAGAGCAATAATATATCCCTCACAGCACCAGCAGGAACCTCTCCCTATAGCACCAGGAGAAGATTTTAGAACAATAATCTGTCCCTCACAGCACCAGCAGGAACCTCTCCCTATAGCAGTAGGAGAGCATTTTAGAACAATAATCTGTCCCTCACAGCACCAGCAGGAACCTCTCCCTATAGCAGTAGGAGATGATTTTAGAACAATAATCTGTCCCTCACAGCACCAGCAGGAACCTCTCCCCATAGCAGTATGTGATGATTTTAGAACAATAATCTGCCCCTCACAGCACCAACAGGAACCTCTCCCTATAGCACTAGGTGATGATTTTAGAACAATAATCTGCCCCTCACAGCACCAGCAGGAACCTCTCCCTATAGCACTAGGAGAAGATTTTAGAACAATAATCTGTCCACAGCACCAGTAAACTGTACTTAGTCCAGTATCAGATGGTTTTAGAACGCTAAGCTTACCCCTTACAGCACCGCCAGGAACCTTTCTGTAATACAGGATGAGATGATATTAGATCGGTAATCTTTCCCTCACAGCACTAGTAAACTGTACCTAGTCCAGTATCAGATCGTTTTAGAACGCTAAGCTTTCCCTCACAGCACTGCTAGGAACCTGTCTGTAATGCAGGATGAGATGAGTAAACTCTACCTAGTCCAGTATCAGGTGGTTTTAGAATGCTAAGCTTTTCCCTCACCACCATCCCTCCTGGGGAACAGGGGCCGCCATCCCTCCTGGGGTACAGGGACCACCATCCCTCTTGGGGGATAGGGACCACCAACCCTCCTTGGGGGCAGGGACCACCACTCCCCTCTTGGGACAGTGACTCCCATTTCCCCTAGGGACAGGGGCCTATCTTTCCTGGGAAACAGGGACCACTATCCCTCCTTGGGGACAGGGACCACCATTCCTCCTGGTGCACCACCATCCCTCCTGGGGGACAGGGACCACCATCCCTCCTGGTGTTCAGGGACCACGATCCCTCCTGCGGGACAGGGACCACCATCCCTTCTGGGTGACAGGGACCACCACCCCACCTGGGGGACAGGGACCACTATCCCTCCTGGGGGACCACCATCCCTCCTGGGGGACAGGGGCCACCATCCCTCCTGGGGAACAGGGACCACCATCCATCCTGGGGAACAGGGACCACCATCTCTCCTGAGGGACAGAGACCACCATCCCTCCTTGGGGACCACCATCCCTCCAGGGGGACAGAGACCACCATTACTCCAGGGGGACCACCATCCCTCCTGGGGGACCACCATTCCTCCTGGGGGACAGGGACCACCATCCCTCCTGGGGGATCACCATACCTCCTGGGGGACAGGGACCACCATCCCTCTTGGGGGACAGGGACCACCATCCCTCTTGGGGGACAGGGACCACCATCCCTCCTGTGGGACAGGGACCACCATCCCTCCTGGGGAACAGGGACCACCATCCCTTCTGAAGGACCACCATCCCTCGTGGGGGGATAGGGACCACCCCCCTTGGGGGACAAGGACCACATCCCTCCTGGGGACAGGGACCACCATCCCTCCTGGGGTACAGGGACCCTCATCCCTCTTGGGGGATAGGGACCACCAACCCTCCTGGGGGACAGGGACCACTACCCCCCTCTGGGGACAGGGACTCCCATTTCCCCTGGGGACAGGGGCCCGATCTCTTCTAGGGACGGGGACCCTCATCTGCCTTTATATCCAACCACAATGTTGTCACCCCTATCCAAGACAGCATTGATTGATTATTAAGGGGGTTGACACCATGTTTTACTGCACCAGGTGACACCAACCCTAGTGACACCACTGCAAATCACCAATACAGAGAAGCATGGACTAGCTGTATCTGTGGTGACAAAGTGACACAAACTGCATCTAGTAACAAATGAGCCAAGCTGCATCTGGTAGCAGGCGATGGTGGCAAGTGACACACTGCAGCTGGTGGCAGGCGATGGTGGCAAGTGACACGCTGCATCTGGTGGCAGGTGACCGTGGCAAGTGACACTCTCAGGGCTCCCACTGATTCTGCATTATGGTGAGTTGAACTATTTCATTTTATATTACAATCTAATATAAGAAATGATGCGCTTTCAATTATCCTGACACCATAACAACCTTGGTGCCGGGATGATTGAAGCGCTAATACCAGGGTTTGGAGTATCTTTAGCTGCTGATTGTTAAACTTTCTGGAATACACATATTGCTATCTATTGTGGTGTAGGATCTGGGCCTGCTGTCCTCCATCCTTCTTTCTTTCCTTCCTTCTCCTTTCCTCCCTTTTTCTTTCTTTCTTTCTCCCTCCATCCGTCGTGCATCTCGGACTCAAACCACACCCCTCTGAGCAACGGCCATTTAAGCCAGTCCACTATTTAGCATAAGCCACACCCACTATTTAGCATAAGCCACACCACATTTTTCCCCTTCGGCTATGACACACCTACAAATGAATGCCCCACCCCTTAATTATAATAAGACCCCCGCCTACTGGCAAAAAAGTGTCCCTATACATTTTTTGACAATGTTGTCAACTATGCAGCTGCTGTGTATAATCGCAGCACAACCCTCTACCTGGAAGTGCCGGATGACGTACCTAGTACGCCTTGCTGCCATACATGTAAGTGATACGGTAGGCAATGGGTTAACTCAATACAGTTTTATCTTTTAGATTTGGCAGGAATTTAGTAAGTTATGTTATGTTTGTGTCCGCTAATAAGGATTTTCGTGTATTTTTACTGAAAATATTGTTTTGATATTTTCAGGCAGGGGGCTGTCAGGTACAGTATACAGCGTTCACGTCATTCAACCCTACTGGGTTGTTTCAGCCGTTCACATCCACCACCCCCATGTGATCTCGGCTCCTGGATCTGTCATGTGACCGTGGCGGCCACTCCCACAGCCCTGCTCGCCGGATCCGCAATATCGGCGGCCACGTTGTGTGATACTTGGATCCTCCCTGGACTCCTCAATCATCTGAGTCTCCAGACACAGGTCGCTGCCGACATGCCGGCGAAGACGGGTGAGCCTACTCTGTGACTGCCGGTAGCCACTACTACGGCATACATGCACACCCATCACTGACTCGAGCTGCCCCTTGCCGGTTGCTTTCTACTATTGCCAGTGTAAACTGGCCCCTCTCTACACCCTGTCATTCACTAGCACGGCAACTATTACCCCATGACACGGGAGGGGCTGCATGCTCACTTAGTGACTGTACCACATTAGCGACCACTCAGGAGCCTTCCAAGGTTCACACCTGGATTCACGGAAGGCAGTTCTTATACAGATGTGGAATATGCTGAGTACCACTGTCAGTCCCTTACAGACCTGTTAATACTGCCTTTTGGTCCACTCACGGATATATCTCTGTTGGAGACACGATTGACCACGGACATTCCATTCATCCCAGCCTATGTCCATCTGACATTCCCGATATTGGGACTCCACTTAATCAGGGCAGACGGGGGTGTCCATCCAGAGCAGCTATTATCTCCCAAAAAGGAGCCTCTCTCATGGGAATCCAAGTGTACTGCATTACACACTAAATTGAGTATAAACCAGTGGTTCTCAACTCCGGTCCTCGGGACCCACCAACAGGCCAGATTTTAAGTATTACCTTGGGGAGATGCAGACTAGAATGCTGCAATCACTGAGCAGCAAATGATATCACCTGTGATGTATTTCAGTTATCCTGCAAACCTGGCCTGTTGGGGGGTCCCGAGGACTGGAGTTGAGAGCCACTGGTATAAACCGTGATAGACTGTTATTTTTACAGGACGGCGTAACCTCTACTTGCTATTCTCATTAGTGATTGTTTGCAGTGTGTGTGGTGGAGTATGTGAATGACAGCCGGCTGACTCTTCCCCAACATTTACTGACAACGTTGTCATTTTTCATCTGTGTGTCTCAAAGGTAAATGGTTCACTTTTCGTCTTTTAACTATTGGCATTCAATAAAATTTAGATTTTATTTACTTATGCCCGGAGTGTCCCCTATATGGGCGTCTTTGTGTTCTCTCACAATTTGTTTTGCCTTGATTCATAGCCCTAGGGACCCCATCCTATATTCGGATGTGTGGCTTGATCGGTTAATGTGATTTCACATTTGTCTGGCCTATATATTACTATTTTGACCCCAAAGGGGGAACTATTTAACTTTTTGGTTTTTGTACAGTATACAGTATATTTCCCTTTACAGGAATAGGACCTTACAAAAAGAGAGTATACTATTATAAGCATTATTATTTGTATTTTTTATTATGCCTCTATGTATTTTACAGCTATATAGAATAAAATGAAAACATTGTAATTCATATTTCAGTTAAGATGTAACCCTATTCTACCACAAGGTGGTGGCATTGATTAGCAATAGCACAAAAATACAACAGCATAGAGCATAAAGCAAACCTTGGCCTGGGAGATACATGATTATTATTATTATTATACAGGATTTATATAGCACCAACAGCACTTTACAACATGAGAGCAGACAGTATAGTTACAATACAATTCAACGCAAGAGGAATCAGAGGGCTCTGCTAGTTAGAGCTTACAATCTCGGTAGCTGATATGCCCACCCACCTGCTTTTAATCACTTGCCGACCAACCACAGTTGGCTCTATTGTGCAAAACAGTGCACCTGTACGTTGTTTCATGTAATAGATACTGTGGGCGCATGCACGCGGGTCCGGCGGACTCAATGTCTGCCGGCCACCTGTGATCGCTCCACAGAGAGGCAGAACGGGGATCTGCCTATTTTACCAAGGCGGATCCCCATTCTGACAGGGGACAACATGGAGATCTGCTGTTCCTAGTGATCAGGAACAGCAATCTCTGTGTTATCCCAGTGAGCCCATCCCCCCACACAGTTAGAACACACCCAGGGAGCACAGTTAACCCTTTGATCACCCCCTAGTGTTAACCCCTTCCCTGCCTGTGTCATTTATACACTGATCAATGCATTTTTTTAGCACTGATCACTGTAATATTGTCACTGGTCCCCAAAAAGTCTCACTTTGGGTCAGATTTGTCCGCCGCAATGTCGCAGTCCCGCTAAAAATCACAGATCACCGCCATTACCAGTAAAAACATTTAAAAAAAAAATAAAAGTCCATAAATCTATCCCTATTTTGTAGAACTATAACTTTTGCGCAAACCAATCAACATACGCTTATTGCGATTTTTTTTTTTTTACCAAAATATGTAGAAGAATACATATTGGCCTAAACTGACAAATACATTTTTTAATATATATATATATTTTTTGGTTATGTATTATAGCAAAAAGTAAAAAATATAGTTTGTTTAAAAATTGTCACTTTTTTTGTTTATAGCGCAAAAAATAAAAACCACAGAGGTGATCAAATACTACCAAAAGAAAGCTCTATTTGTGGGAAAAAATACATACCCTAGCTCTTAATGCAGTGTATTGCCCCCTTTAACATCAATGACAGCTTGAAGTTTTTTTGTGGTATTTGTGGATGAAGCTCTTAATCTTCTCAGATGGTAAAGCTGCCCATTCCTCTTGGCAAAAAGCCTCCAGTTCCTGGAAATTCTTGGGCTGTCTTGCATGAACTGCACGTTTGAGATCTCCCCAGAGTGGCTCAATGATATTGAGGTCAGGAGACTGAGATGGCCACTCCAGAACCTTCACTTCATTCTGCTGTAGCCAAAGACAGGTCGACTTGGCCTTGTGTTTTGGATCATTGTCATGTTGGAATGTCCAAGTACGTCCCATGCGCAGCTACCTGGCTGATCGTGTCAGACAAATCAGATTTTTTTTACTATATTACCAGTGTTTTGGACCAGGGTGGTGCTGTGGACTTTGCGTATCTTGATTTCAGCAAGGCATTTGATACAGTTCCACATAAAGATCTAATACAAAAGTTGTACAATAATACAAGGAAAGAGATTCCAGACGGCAGCACTCAGTTTAGCCTTTTATTTGCAGTGATATCCAAAGTCCATACAGTGTAAAACAAGAGGACTAACGCTTTTCACGCCCCCTATGGGCGCTTACTCATAGTCTGAATGCATCATACAAACACATCCAATATTTATACACAAGAAGCGGTGCACAATTAGTAAAAACACAATTAGTCAATTATCCAATTAACCAAGTACATGGAGTAACATGGAGAACAGGTGATCACACTGCATCCCCCCGCAAAGATGAAGCTCACAATGCAAATAAACCAGCATCCAATCAAATGCGCACGTTTCCACCGCATCGGTCGCCGAGGACACAGAATGGGTTAATATTATAAACTGCAGAGCTATCCCCACGGGAGAAACAGCGTGGCCATCTGAAACAAAAATGAAAAAACAGATTAAGACAAAGTTGCCAGTCACCACTAAGGCTCCTTTCACACCGAGGTACTTTACAGACACACATATTTAGCTAAAAATAGCATCTGTAAAGCGCCTCAAAAATCCACCCCAATGTGAAAGCCCTGAGTGCTTTCACACTGGAGCGGTGTGCTTGGGAGACATTACAAAAAGTCCTGCAAGCAGCATCTTAGGGGCGGTGAGGGGAGCGGTGTATATACCGCTCCTCTACTGCCTCTGCCATTGAAATGAATGGCAAGCGCTTCCGAAGCAGCTGCACACCGCCTCAGTAGCGCGGAGCGCCGGCACTTTCAACCCCTTTTTAACCCCTTGTGGGGGGTTAAAAGCGCCACGCTCCCGTCTGCATAGCGGAGCCACCATATCACTGGTAAAACTCTGCTAAAACTAGCGGAGTTTTACCGTGACCGTGGCTACCGTTGCAGTGTGAAAGTAGCCTAACTGATACAGAGATGTGTGTACAGAAAGTTTGTCTTAAATGTACCATAGAAAAACATAAATAAAAAAAAAACCATAATGTTAAAAACATTCCAAAAAAGAACATGACCCAGAGATTTTTGGACAGAGGTTATACAAAATCGGTTTTGGATAGAGCTTGTTGCACCTCTGATGCCACTCCCCGCAGTGGGTTGCTTAGCAAAAAAGGTAGAAAGCATAATGTACATGTAAATACAGAGGAAAATATTCCTGTGTTTTCTACACCTTTCAGTACTGAATTCAAAAAAATAAAAAACATAGTGACCAAATACCTGCCAGTCCTAGACATTGACCATAGTTACACTACAATCCTGTCAAAGGGCACCAAATCTTTTTACTGACACAGAACGTAAGGCCCATTGGTTAACTTTTAAAGGCACTTTTCGGTGTGGAGCTAGGGATTGTCCCTGCTGCCTACACATACAGCAAGGTGATGTCATACAGTCTTTTATAACCAGAAACAAATCCTCGCTCGCTATGTAGTATACATCATTTCATGTCAGTTGCAATGTTCAATACGTAGGTCGCACTACCCGCAGGTTGCGGGACAGACTTTATGACCACCTCCGTGACATTAACAAGGACCACGAGACTAACATTGCCAGACACTGAAAAGAGGTTCACCAAAAAGACACCTCCAGTCTACACATTCAGACAGTGGAAAAGGTTGTGTCTCCAATACAGGAAGGGGATAAGTTTAAGATCTTGTGTAAGAGGGAGGTTTATTGGATTTTTTTCTTTAATAATAGACAGCCTCACGGCCTGAATTTTGAATGGGACGTCTTCCATTATTATGATTAGTTCCCATCACTATGATTCATTTCCACCATATTGGTGCCCTCTCCTCCCCGGTCCCGCTTGTTCAGTTTATACAATGCATTTAAAAGTAACATAAGTTATGTTTTGTCTTTCCTTTGCCATGGGGCATGGCTTTGTCTAGTATTACTATGGCTAATTTTAGCCTTGGCTTACATTGACTAGACAAAGAGCAATATATTTAGAATAAACATTTAGGAAGTTCCCTATACATGCCTGGGATGTTAATGTGGCTAATGTGGTTTGGTTCTACAATGTTTGCATCGTTTTGTACTTATTCTGTACTGCTTTTAGCTTTGGAATGTTTTTAATAGTTTTTCTATGGTACATATAAGACAAACTTTCTGCACACACATCTCTTTGTATCAGTTAGTGGTGACTGGCAACTTTGTCTTAATCTGTTTTTTCATTTTTGTTTTAGATGGCTGCGCTGTTTCTCCCGTGGGGATAGCTCTGCAGTTTATAATATTAACCCATTCTGTGTCCTCGGCGACCGATGTGGTGGAGCCGTGCGCATTTGATTGGATGCTGGTTTCTTTCCATTGTGAGCTTCATCTTTGCGGGGGGGATACAGTGTGATCACCTGTTCTCCATGTTTCTCCATGTACTTGCATAATTGGATAATTGACTAATTGTGTTTTTCTAATTGTGCACCACTTCTTGTGTATAAATATTGGATGTGTTTGTATGATGCATTCAGACTATGAGTAAGCGCCCATAGGGGGCGTGAAATGTGTTAGTCCTCTTGTTTTACACTGTATGGACTTGGATATGGATATCACTGCAAATAAAAGGCTAAATGCAGTGTTGCCATCCGGAATCTCTTTCCTTGTATTACTATACCCACATTAAGCTTGCTCCTGACCGCCTTGGGAAAGGTAACTAATTGGGATACACCTCTGCAGCTGACATTTCACTCCTACAAAAGTTGCACAAGCTGGAATTTAACCCTTGGGTGGTTCAGTGGATATGCAGTTGGCTAAAGGAAAGATCTCAAAGTGTGGTTATAAATGGGGTTCACTCAGAACATAGACCATTCAATAGTGGTGTACCACAAGGCTCTGTACTGGGTCCTGTTCTATTTAGTCTATGTGTAAGTGATCTAACTAAAGGCTTGTTGGGCAATGTATGTCTCTTTGCTGATGATACAAAGGTGTGTAATAGGGTTAATATCCCTGGAGGTGTCTGTAACATGGAACATGATTTGGCATTGCTGGAAGATTGGTCAATGGAGACTTCAGTTCAATATTTGTAAATATAAAATAATGCACCTAGGGAATAAGAATCCCCCTAGAGAGTACAGCATTGGGGGTACAGTGTTAGCCAGCACTACAGAAGAAAAAGATTTGGGGGTGCTTATTTCAGATGATTGCAAAATGAGCAAACAGTGTGACCAGGCAGTGGGAAACGCAAATGGTATTCTGGGATGTATTAGTAGTGGGATCACCAGCAGGAGGAAGGAGGTTCTGATTCCTCTATATACAGTTGTATGCAAAAGTTTAGGAACCCCTTACAATTTCCATGATTGTCATTTATAAATATTTGGGTGTTTGGATCAGCAATTTCATTTTGATCTATCAAATAACTGAAGGACACAGTAATATTTCAGTAGTGAAATATCCCTTTCCTGTTTTATACAGTTCAACTACCATTTCCCCCAGAATTCTTTCGCTTTCCCCATGACTCAGAATCCAGAAACATCAGCACAGCACTGGATGAAAGATGCAAGGGTCTGTCAGGAGTCCAGAAACTCAATGACCTTTCATACAAACACACTAATTACAAGCAAGCAGAACACAGGTGAGGATGGTGCAACTTAGCTGGCAATATGTAACTGGTATAATATAGAGAGCTCTATATAGATAAACTGGTACAACTCAATGGACTGTGTCTTAGTCCATCTCACACCAGATTAGGGATGGACATGACTCCACCTCTGGCATTGCTGAGGGGGGATTTCATTGTCCGTTCCTTACTTTTTCTGACGTTGCACAGGATGTTGGTGGGGGACACACCCTTGATTGGGCCTATTTATGGCCAGGCTGAGTCGGCAGACCATTCCTCATGTGTTTACCATCAGAGAGGCATCAGGCACAGTCCACCAAGGAGATTCACACGCAAGTTACACAGGTCCCTCCTAGACCATTCATACTACTCATCATTTTCACTATGCTTTCCCCATTCCTATTTCCTCCTCTCTCCTCTTTCCCCCTTTTCCCCCCCTTCCATCCTTTCCTCTCTCTCCCTCTTTCCCCCCTTTTCCTTTTTCCCCCTCCTCCCCCCCCCTTTTTGCATTTTCTTCCCCCAGTCACACACATTGTTCTCTGTTTTTAACCCACTCATCTCACATGTACATGCTTACATAACATTTCTGCTTTGTATTTTTTCACCATTTATTTTGATTTTCACAGGTCACATACAGATTCTCTCCACATGGGATATGTGTCATGTCGACCCGGCCTGCCATTGGGCTCCTTCATATTGGGTTGCGGACCCCCACCTCAGCCCTGGGGCAGACGTTTTGTCCGGGGCTCCCCATCCACCAGATATAAACTGGGCACTTCCAGCCGTCTTGTGAGTATAGATCCCTTGCTTCCCAACAGCTTTTCTCCCCTTTAGAGGATAGCACTTAATTAATTTACATTTTTATATTTATAGTTTAATATTCACACCTAACTCCTGATGAATGGTAGAGAGCCATGAAACGCATAGTTTTTAGGGTGCCCTGTCAAGATTGGCTTATTACTCTTCAATTTTACTGGCCTGTGTTTACAATTTATATACTGAAATGTTATCAAGTCGAATGTTATACATGTGTATTGTCTATGTGTATATCTATATGACTGGGTTGCTTTGCATATGGTACATCACCTACCTACTTATTATATACTATGTATCCCTTGACTGTGGAATGCTCATAATGTAATTGTATTTGTAATCCCACTCTCTCTCTTTTTGGTTTCTCCCAATTTTTTATATATATTTAACATATGTATAATAGGGATGGAGTTTTATCAGTGCGGTGGTGGTTAGATCGCATTTTTCTTTTTTGTACACAATTGTAGTAACACGTTCTCCAAATAGTACACAAAGATGAGATGAACAACTTTGCTGTATTGACTTAAGGAACTTCACAGTGATCACTGACTTGGTAATAAAACTGCAGCTAACAACAATCTGGTAAACTTAGGTAATTATATTCCAGCTTCTCCAGTCCTGTGATAGTGCTTAAATCTTTCCTAGCAGTCAGTACGTATAAAAGATAGGATTATATGAGATCAGTACTATATAGGTGGGGTTGAGCCCGCTCACCCAACAGAACAATGACTGCAGAAGTTATCCCCGCTGCTTGGGTGATGGTAATGTTGATGATGAGACTAGAGATAATGATGATGATGACACTCCAACCCTCTGCTCCTGGAATTGGCCTCCACTGCCTTCCACCTCGCAGTTCTCCCAGTTCTCCCGGATCGATCACTACAGCTGCCCGCAGGTTTCAGGAACACGCTCCACTGGTAGCAGGGCTAGTCTCCTGGATTATCCACTGAAACACTGTATAGTTGCAGACCGCAAGGTCTGTGTGAATAGGCCGCAACTTCCACTGACAGGACACACCGGGTCTTGTTGATCGATCACCGCCGTCCAGAGAGAGCGCGCCAGACTGCACCCTCTGCTTAAATAGACTCTCCCATGAGGCACTGTTTTTCCCGGGAGCCTTTCTATGCAGCACCACCTGATGGGAAATTAAGTTCTTCTGCAACATAGTCTGATGAGAATTCTCAAGAGCACACCACAATCCCCACAAGGCAATTCTCCAGCACCATTCCGATCACCAATAAACTTGGCACTAGGGGAATTAGCTACAATATACCTGCACACAGGAATGTACCTTTTGCCAGCTGTTTTACCCTTAGCTCCTGGCTACAATAATACATGGCTTCAGCCAAACACTAACCATGAGTGAAAGAAATGTTTTTGTGTTATCATTCATATTCTCTAAAAAATGGCCAAAAAATCATAAATTCTGCCAGCATGTGTAAACTTATGAGTACAACTGTAGGCGTATCCACCCTGTCCAAAACATGGGCTACTACTCAAATTTAGTTCTGCTGAGTGGTAGACAACCAAGCTGATTTATAGTCTACTTAGGGTTTTACCCTAAATTCAGTGGAGTTGTTGTTTTTCCCTTCTGCCAGTAGGTGTCACTTGTACCTCTGGTATTAGTATGTGAAACTACAGTAATACTAACTTATAAATAAAATCATACTTCCTTGGCCAACCAGTAGGAAGCTTATGGCCCCTGGTGCATGTGGGGGAGAGTATAAATATCTGGGGAGGGCCAAGTGATCTCTCTCTTCCACCCAGCAAGGCCCATAAGGACATGGTTGAGCGAGTTTTGGGGTGGTGGAACTTGAGTTGTCTGCATAGAGTCCTGACCTAGCTTCTGGAAGAATGGTCAAACATTCCCATAAACACACTCTTACACCTTGCAGACAGCCTTCCAGAAGAGTTATAGCTGCAAAGGGTGGGCCAACTCGATATTGAACTGGGATGCCTTTAAAGTTCATGTGTGTGTAAAGGCATGTATCCAAATACTTTTGGTAATATAGTGTATGTCAGACGATTTATCTTTAATCCATCGTACACACATTATATATATATATATATATATATATATATATAAAGAATAACGTGAGATGTATTTGAAGTCCCTAAATTTTTCTGTAAAATTAAACTGGCCTTGGAGTCGCAAGAGCAAGGCCTTGCATTAATCGAAGTGTAGTGGCTTCCTGTGATTTTGTTCTAAAATCATTTTGCAGCCCTTTAGCACTTTCCAGGACTTTTTTACAGTCATTTTTGTGCCGAAAAGTTCGGGTCCCCATTGAATTCAATGGGGTTCGGGGTAAAGTTCGGGTGAAGTTCGGTACCGAACCCAGACTTTTTTCCGAAGTTCGGCCAAACCCACCGAACCCGAACATCCACGGATTCGCTCAACTCTACTTAAGAGATTTTATATAATACTATAATAATAATAATAATAATAATATTTTTTTTTCTCACAAGCTTAATAAATGTTTTATATCACTATCTATTCTGTAAGTATAAACTTTGGTTTAGGATTTGTGCATTGAATATATCACTAAGTGTTATTTTGGGTTAGCGCACCATTATTTCAGATTATATAACTCTTATCTAGTCTGAGATCACTATTGAATAGTTGCAGCTGTTTCACATAGCAAATAGTGTCAGATGCAGGGTAAACAGTCTCCAATGGATTTTCAGAGCAACATCAATTTCAAAGCTCAGATAAAGTGCTTGTGCGATCCTCCACCAGTGAATACAACAGAAATGCCTACTTACCAGATCTCTGTGATCCCCATCACAGAGATCAGAAGTGCTTCTTACCTTCTTCTGACTGTTTACCCTGCATCTGACACTATTTGCTATGTTTCACCTTTGAGACAGACTTTGTTTTGTTGATTCACACAAAATGGCTTGTCACTTTATTGCACTTTGCAGAGACTGCATATCCTACATCTGCAATCTACAAATTTTGCACATCTGAGTTAGACTTTCAGCTTATTCACTATTACTTTGTATAGGTCATTGAGATTATAGTGGACAATTTATATGACATAAGTTTGGGATCACACTGACCCTTAGTGGCCAGTTTTATTTATGCACTTGTTTGTTTACAGTCAATTTGTGGTGTATTGATTTATGCACTTTTATCACTTTATTTTATGCAAATAGTGAATACCCCACCTAGTTGGCAAGTGTAAGAGCGTGGTTTAATTAGATATTACCTTATTTTTTTATCACTAGTTATCACAATTACACATAGTAGTGCTTGGGTACTCTGTATTTACAGACAATTTTTTTTATATTTATGAAGAACTGTAACTCAAGACATTATAAAATAATAAAACGGTTTTATTTTGCTTGCCACAAAATTGTAAAAAAACTCAAAGAATTTTCACAGAACATGTTTATAAATAAAAAAATATATTTTACAACAATAAAATATATTAATAATAACAACAACAATAAACAACAAATGTAAAATCACACAACCAACCAAAAGTACAAAACAGTAAAAAATATAACAGTTCACTGTTTAAACATGGGGAACAGTATGGGCTAGATTACATTTGATTGGTAAGATTTACCAATGCGCTAGTTATATGTCCAACAGCATTAGTCTACAGAGCTGGGAATGTGAACAGAACATTGGTAAAGCTTACCAATCAAATATAATCTAGTCCTATTGTAAGAGGAGTGTTCCTAGGAATTAACTTACTTGTTCCTATGAACACTCTTCTTGCAATTATATAAGCTTAGGATATTCCTCGGGGTACAGTATCTTTTGAACGTAATTGTGCAAGATGAGAACTAGCAGTATAAAAGGCAATCTAGCAATTAGAAATATTATTTTCAAAAGTTAGTGGCAAGTTCTATCTCTGCATGTTTAACCATAAACCTGTTAGATAGAGTTGAGCGAACCCAAACTGTAAAGTTCGTTCCGTACCGAACTTTGGGGTGTCTGGGACCCGAACCCGGACATTTCAAAAAATGTTCGGGTTCTGGGTTCTGGTAATTGAATCACGCATGTTGAATAGCTGCAGGGCAGCCAATCAACAAACGTTTCACTGGTTTGCCTTTAGAAGCTATCACAGCCATGCCTACTAATGGCATGGCTGTGAATGGCCAGTGCATCATGTGACCCAGCCTCTTTATAAGCTGGAGTCACTTAGTGCTGCAGTCACATGTTCTCTAAAACTCCGACTAGTGTAGGGAGAGGAAGCTGCCGGCGCTGTGAGGGACAGATTGCAGATTTTTTAACATCTCATCCTGCATTACACAACGATCTGATTCTGGACTAATTAGAGATTTCTCATACTGCTGCTTTGAGTGACAGATTGCAGATCTCACCCTGCATTACAGAACAATCTGACTGCACTAGGTAGAGGCTACTGCTTAGAGGGACAGATTATTGTTCTATAATCATCTCCTAGTTCTAAAGGGAGAGGTTCCAGCTGTTGCTGTAAGGGACAGATTATTGTTCAAAAATCATTGCCTACTCCTATAGGGTCAGGTTCCAGCTGTTGCTGTAAGGGACAGATTATTGTTCAAAAATAATTGCCTACTCCTATAGGGCCAGGTTCCAGCTGTTGCTGTAAGGAACAGATTATTGTTCAAAAATCATCGCCTACTCCTATAGGTTAATGTTCCAGCTGTTTCTGTAAGGGGCAGATTATTGTTCAAACATCTTTGCCTACTCCTATAGGGCCAGGTTCCAGCTGTTGCTGTAAGGGACAGATTATTGTTCAAAAATCATCGCCTACTCCTATAGGGCCAGGTTGCAGCTGTTGCTGTAAGGGACAGATTATTGTTCAAAAATCATCGCCTACTCCTATAGGGCCAGGTTCCAGCTGTTGCTGTAAGGGACAGATTATTGTTCAAAAATCATCCCCTAGTTCTAAAAGGAGAGGTTCCAGCTGTTGCTGTAAGTGACAGATTATTGTTCTATAATCATCTCCTAGTTCTAAAGGGAGAGGTTCCAGCTGTTGCTGTAAGGGACAGAATATTGTTCAAAAATCATTGCCTACTCCTATAGGGCCAGGTTCCAGTTGTTTCTGTAAGGGACAGATTATTGTTCAAAAATCATCTCCTAGTTTTAAAGGGAGAGGTTCCTGCTGTTGGTGTGAGCGGTGCATTTCTTGCACCAAAATAAAAAGTGTGTCTACGTTGGTGTTTTCCAAAAAAAAAGAAGGTATTAATTGGTATTAATAAATACTTAAATAGAGCTACATAGTACATTTGCGGGCACAATGAGAGCATCAAATAAGGGACGTGGTCATGGTGCTGCTGGTGTTGGTCGTGTTGGTGAAGCTCCTGTTGGAAGGAGAGGACATGGTCGATGTGTGTCAGCTACACTCACAAGTGAAACACCTTCCTCAGGTAGCCAACAGAACCTTCACCGGTATATGGTAGGCCCGAATGCCGCTCAACGATTGGTGAGGCCAGAACAAGTACAGGCGATAATAGATTGGGTGGCTGGCAATGCCTCCAGTTCCGTCACATTGTCTCCCTCCCGGTCCCTTGATGAAAGCTCAGAGTTGACACCTGAACCCCATGGCCATCTGTCTTTCACCTCAGCCCCTTGTAAATTAGCCAAGCAGTCTGAGCCCCAAGTCATGCAAGAGACTCTTATGCTTTTTGATGACTCTCCTGGTGTGCTTTCCGTGGGCCATCCACATAGCGCTGCCCCAGAAGTGGAAGACATTGAGAGCACTAATGCCCAACCACTTCTGTTGCAGGATGAGGACATGGAAACACCAGCGCAGCACGTCTTAGATGATGACGAAACACAGGTGCCAACTGCTGTGGCTTTCCTCAGTGTGCAGCCTGACAAGGAGGGCAGTGGTGAAGGGTGGGTGGAGGAGGATGATGAGGTCCTAGACCCCACATGGACTGAGGGTCATGCGAGTGACGTGTGCAGTTTGGAGGAAGAGGTGGTGGTCGCACAGAGGCACCAGCACAGCAAAAGAGGAAGCAGGTTGCAAAAGCGGAGCGAGCATCCCCTAGACAGTATGCCTGCTACTACCCACCACACCCAGGGACCTAGCACACCAAAGGCAGCTCAAAGGCGTTCCCCCGCGTGGCATTTCTTCAGACAATGTGCTGATGACAAGACACGAGTGGTTTGCAAGCTGTGCAATGATAGCCTGAGCCGGGGCATAAATGTTCTAAACCTGACCACAACCTGCATGATCAGGCATCTAAATTCAAGGCACAAGCTGCATTGGAATAATTACCTCAAAATCCAAGAAAGGTCTCGGCCTCCTCCTGCTTCCTCTTCTGCTGCTGCCTCGGCCTCTTCCTCCACCTCTACCGTGACAGTTCCACCTGCCACCCAGCAAACAGACAATATGACAGCAATGCCACCATGTCCGCCACCGTCCCCAAGCATTTCCACACCATGGTCACATGGAAGCTTACAGCTCTCCATCTCCCAAACACTGGAGAGAAAGAGGAAGTACCCCCCTACCCACCCGCGATCCCTGGCCCTGAATGCCAGCATTTCAAAATTCCTGGCCTTTGAAATGCTGTCACTCCGCTTGGTCGACATGGACAGTTTTAAAAACCTGATGGTAGTGACTGTCCCACAGTACGTGGTTCCCAGCCGTCACTACTTTTCCAGGCAAGCCATCCCTTCCCTGCACAAACAAGTCGGGGACAAGATCAAGTGTGCACTGCGCAACACCATCTGTGGCAAGGTCCACATAACCACTGATAACGGGACCAGTAAGCACGGGCAGGGACGCTATATCACGCTAACTGCACACTGGGCAAATGTACAGGCGGGTGGGCCTGAGCCAGCTAGCCATTTGGCGCATGTCCTTCCACCACCAAGGATTGCAGGGCATTTCTCTTTGCCTCCTGTTGCCTTCTCCTCCTACTGCGCTTCTCCTCTTCGACCACCTCCTCATCTGCTCAGCATAACACCTTCACCACCAACATCAGAACATCCAGGGGGAATAGACAGCAGGCGTTTTTAAAACTGATATGTTTGGGGGATAAACCCCACACTGCGCAGGAGCTGTGGATGGGCAGTGAACAACAGACCAATGAGTGGTTGTTGCCACTGAGCCTCAAGCCCGGCCTGGTGGTGTGCGACAATGGGCGAAATCTCGTAGCGGCTCTGGGCCTAGCCCGTTTGACGCACATCCCTTGCCTGGCGCACGTGCTGAATTTGGTGGTACAGAATTTTCTAAAAAATTACCCCTATATGTCAGAGCTGCTGCAGAAAGTGCGGGCCATCTGTGCGCACTTTCGGCGTTCTCACCCTGCTGCTGCTCGCCTGTCTGCGCTGCAGCGGAACTTCGGCCTTCCCGCTCACCGCCTCCTATGCGACGTGCCCACAAGGTGGAACTCCACCTTGCACATGCTGGAGAGACTGTGCGAGCAGCAGCAGGCAATAGCGGAGTTTCAGCTGCAGCACGCACGGGTCAGTCGCTCTGCGGAACAGCACCACTTCACCACCAACGAGTGGGCATCCATGCGAGACCTGTATAGCGTATTGCAGTGTTTTGAGTACTCCACCAACATGGCCAGTGCCGATGACGCTGTTCTCAGTGTTACTATCCCACTTCTATGTCTCCTTGAAAAAACACTTCGGGTGATGATGGAAGAGGATGTGGCACAGGAGGATGAGGAGGAGGAGGAGGAAGAGGGGTCATTTCCACGGTTATCAGGCCAGTCATTCCCAAGTGGCTCGGATGGTGGGTTCCTGCACCAGCATAGGCCAAGTCAAAAATATTCAAGCCAGGGCACAGTTCTGGAGGACGAGGAAGATAATGAGGAGGAGGAACCGCAGCAGGGTGGCACCCAACGCAGCTCGTGGGCATCACTGGAGCGTGGCTGGGGGGATACGGAGGACACAGATGATATACCTCCCACAGAGGACAGCTTGTCTTTTCCTCTGGGCAGCCTAACACACATGAGCGACTACATGCTGCAGTGCCTGCTCAACGACAGCCGAGTTGCCCACATTTTAACTTGTGCCGATTACTGGGTGGCCACCCTGCTGGATCCCCATTACAAGGACATACCAATGGCTGTGTGAGGCCGGTATAAATGTCTATTCTGCACAAGGTACAGACAAGTCTTGTGGGATCCATGCCTGGTTCATTTTAATAAACCTTAGCTTGTCCACAATGGCTGCGGACAGGCAGCTGCGCATGTCTGTGATAACACCCCCTGCCGTGCTAAACACACGTTCAGACAATACACTGGCTGCAGGGCATGCCAGCACCTCCAAGGCATAAAGGGCAAGCTCAGGCCATGTGCCCAATTTGGAGACCCAGAAGTTGAATGGGGCAGACCCATCAGTCAGTACGTGTAGGCGTGTGCACACATACTGTTCCACCATGTTGCTGAAATGCTGCCTCCTGCTAAGACGTTGCCTATCAGCTGGTGGTGCTGTTTGTTGTGGTGTGCTGCTGACAAAGCTTTTCCACATTTCAGCCATGCTAACCCTGCCTTCTGAGGTACTGGCTGGTGGTGCCACAGCTGCGTTGGCAACCTCTTCCTCCTCCTCTACCTTTGCTTTGTGCTTCCACTAAGCCTCTGGTGTCATTTGGGAATGCCCTCAGCAGCGTGTCTACCAGCGTGTGCTTGTAGTCGCGCATCTTCCGATCACGCTCCAGATGCCCGTTGTCCTTGTAACGGGCATCCAGCAGGGTGGCCACCCAGTAATCAGCACAAGTTACAATGTGGGCAACTCGGCTGTCTAGCAGGCACTGCAGCATGTAGTCGCTCATGTGTGCCAGGCTGCCCAGAGGCAAAGACAAGCTGTCCTCTGTGGGAGGTGTATCATCTGTGTCCTCCGTATCCCCCCAGCCATGCTCCAGTGATGCCCACGAGCTACGTTGGGTGCCACTCTGCTGTGAACACAGTTCCTCCTCCTCCTCCACCTCATCATCCTCGTCCTCCTTATCCTCCAGAACTGTGCCCTGGCTTGAAATTGTTTTACCTGGCCTATGCTGGTGCAGGAACCCACCCTCCGAGCCACTTGTGAATGACTGGCTTGATAACCGTGAAAATGACCTCTTCCTCCTCCTGTGCCACATCCTCTTCCATCAGCGCCCAAAGTGTTTTTTCAAGGAGACATAGAAGTGGGATAGTAATGCTCAGAACAGCAACATCGGCACTGGCCATGTTGGTGGAGTACTCAAAACACCGCAATATGGTACACAGGTCTCGCATGGAGGCCCACTCGTTGGTGGTGAAGTGGTGCTGTTCCGCAGAGCGACTGACCCGTGCGTGCTGCAGCTGAAACTCCACTATTGCCTGCTGATGCTCGCACAGTCTCTCCAGCATGTGCAAGGTGGAGTTCCACCTTGTGGGCACGTCGCATAGGAGGCGGTGAGAGGGAAGGCCGAAGTTCCACTGCAGCGCAGACAGGTGAGCAGCAGCAGGGTGAGAACGCCAAAAGCGCGCACAGATGGCCCGCACTTTATGCAGCAGCCCTGACATGTCCGGGTAGTTTTTTAGAAATTCTGCACCACCAAATTCAGCACATTTGCCAGGCTAGGGATGTATGACTAGGCCCAGAGCTGCTACGAGATTTCGCCCATTAGCGCACACCACCAGGCTGGGCTTGAGGCTCACTGGCAATAACCACTCATTGGTCTGTTGTTCAATGCCCGTCCACAGCTGCTGCGCAGTGCGGGGTTTATCCCCCAAACATATCATTTTTAAAATTGCCTGCTTTAGTTTCCCCCTGGATGTGCTGAAGTTGGTGGTAAAGGTGTTACGCTGACCGGATGAGGAGGTGGTAGAGGAGGAGGAAGCGGAGTAGGAGGAGGAGGCAAAGAGAAATGCCCTGCAATCCTCGGTGGCGGAAGGACATGCGCCAAACAGCTAGCCGCCTCAGGCCCACCCGCCACTACATTTGCTCAGTGTGCAGTTAGCGAGATATAACGTCCCTGCCCATGCTTACTGGTCCACGTATCAGTGGTTATGTGGACCTTGCCACAGATGGCGTTGCGCAGTGCACACTTGATCTTGTCCCTGACTTTTTTGTGCAGGTAAGGGGTGGCTCGCCTGGAAAAGTAGTGGCGGCTGGGAACCTGTACTGTGGGACAGATACCGCCATCAGGTTTTTAAAACTGTCCGTGTCCACCAGACGGAATGACAGCATTTCTAAGGTCAGGAATTTTGAAGTGCTGGAATTCAGGGCCAGGGATCGTGGGTGGGTAGGGGGGTACTTCTTCTTTCTCTCCAGTGTTTGGGAGATGGAGAGCTGTAAGCTTCCATGGGACCGTGTGGAAATGCTTGGGGATGGTGGCAGACATGGTGGCGTTGCTGTCACATCGTCTGTTTGCTGGGTGGCAGGTAACACTGGCACTGTAGAGGTGGAGGAAGAGGCCGAGGCAGCAGCAGAAGAGGAAGCAGGAGGAGGCTGAGGCCTTTCTTGGATTTTGAGGTACTTATTCCACTGCAGCTCATGCTCTGAATTTAGATGCCTGGTCATGCAGGTTGTGCTCAGGTTTAGAACATTTATGCCTCGCTTCAGGCTCTCTTTGCACAGCGTGCAAACCACTCGTGTCTTGTCGTCAGCACATTGTCTGAAGAACTGCCATGAGCCTTTGAGCTGCCTTTGGTGTGCTAGGTCCCTGGGTGTGGTGGGTAGTAGCAGGTGTACTGTCTTGGGGACGCTCGCTCCTCTTTTGCAACCTGCTCCCTCTTTTGCTGTGCTGGTGCCTCTATGCGACCACCACCTCTTCTTCCAAACTGCACATGTCACTCGCATGACCTTCATTCCATGTGGGGTCTAGGACCTCATCATCCTTCACATCATCTTCCACCCACCCTTCACCACTTCCCTCCTTGTCAGTCTGCACACTGTGGAAAACCGCAGCAGTTGGCACCTGTGTTTCTTCATCATCAGAGACGTGCTGCGGTGGCGTTTCCATGTCCTCATCCTGAAACAGAAGTGGTTGGGCATCGGTGCACTCAATGTCTTCCTCTTCTGGGGCAGGGCTATGTGGATGGCCCACAGAGTGCACACCAGCAGAGTCATCAAAAAGCATAAGAGACTGCTGCATGACTTGGGGCTCAGACTGCTTGGCTGATTTACAAGGGGCTGAGGTGAAAGACAGATGGCCATGGGGTTCAGGTGCCAACTCTGAGTTCTCATCAAGGTACTGGGTGGGAGACAATGTGAAGGAACTGGAGGCATTGTCAGCCACCATATCTACTATCGCCTGTACTTGTTCTGGCCTCACCATTAGTTGAAGATTGTGTCGGCTACTCGCACCTGAGGAAGGTGTTTCACTTGTGCGTGTAGCTGTCACAAATTGACCACGTCCTCTTCTTGCAACAGGAACTTAACACCACCAACACCAGCAGAACCAGCAGCACCATGACCACGTCCCTTATTTGACGCTCTCCTTATTCTGGACGCAAATGTACTATGTAGCACTATTTATTAATAATAAAAAAAAAGATTAATACATTATTATTTTTTTTTAAACCAGCAATGTACATGCACTTTTTATTTTTGTACAAGAAATGCACCGCTGGCCACAAATGTAGTATTAGATCTCCAAGATTCTGCGCCATCTCGATTCCCAAGATGGCACCAGTGAGGTCGGCTGCCATCATGACTGCTCCAGCTACGTTTTTTTTTTTTGTTTATTTTGTACTTTTATTTAATTAGTTACAGTTCCATCTACACAAGATGTACATCATTAGATATGACAGAGACACTCTTATATCTATTGGTGTAAAATGCACTCACCTTTTGCAGTTTTTAAACCCGGACCCATGCTGGCCGAGCGAGATCCTGAGGGAGAACAAAGGACGTGACCCGTACGGGCGTCCGTGAGGAAAACAAGCCGGTGTCAGGAACAGACTGCGGGCACGTGCACACCGTGCTCCCTTACCTAGTATCCTGTTAGCCAGTCACTGGAGAACAAGCTCGACGACCTCAGGGCAAGGGTCAAGTACCAGAGGGACATTCGGGACTGCAACCTTCTCTGCTTCACCGAGACATGGCTGAACCCAGTGGTACCAGACCATGCCATCCAGCCAGCCGAGTTTTTCTCAGTTTACCGCATGGACAGAACACTGGAGTCGGGGAAGTCAAGAGGAGTGTGTCTGATGGTGAACAACCACTGGTGCGACAGCGCGAGCATTGTTTCTCTTTCACGTTCCTGCACACCAAACCTGGAACTACTGACCATCAAATGTCAGCCCTTTTATCTACCACGGGAATTCAGCTCGGTCATAGTCAGTGCCGTTTATATCCCACCTCAAGCGGACACGGACACTGCAGTATGGGACTTACACGAGACAATAACTCTTCACCAAACACAGCATCGGGACGCTGCGCTCATTGTGGTAGGAGATTTTAACAGTGCCAACCTCAAGCGCGCACTACCGAAATTTCATCAGCACATCACCTGCCCCACCAGGGGCGAAAGGACACTGGACCACTGTTACACAGCACTAAAGAACAGCTGCAAGGCACAATCATGTCCACCGTTTGGGAAATCGGACCATGCCGCCATCTTCCTCATGCCTGTTTACAAACAAAGGCTGAAACAGGAAGCTCCGGTTCAGAGGGAGGTCACGCGCTGGACTGACCAATCGGTGGCCGCTCTGCAAGACGCTTTGGATGACGCAGACTAGGACATGTTCAGGCGCAGCTCTGATGACGTCAATGTGTTTACGGAAGTGGTTGTTGGATTCATCGGGAAACTAGCGGATGATACGGTGCAAAAAAACACTATGAGAACTTTCCCAACCAGAAGCCTTGGGTGGATAAAACCATCTGCGACGCTCTGAGATCCCGCTCCGCTGCCTACAACATGGGGCTCGCCACCGGGGACATGGACGAGTACAAGGCTGCGTCTTACAGTGTTTGCAGAGCGGTGAAGGATGCAAAACGGCGCTACGGGAGGAAACTAGAGACACAGTTTCAACATGGTGGCTCTAGGAGCCTGTGACAGGGACTAAGAACAATCACGGACTATAGAACACTATCTTCTAGAATGGTGAATGTGGACGCTTCTCTGGCAGATGAGCTAAACACCTTTTAGGCTTGTTTCGAGGCTGCAGCTAACCACGCTAGCGGCACAACCATTGTGCACGCAGAGAGAGCCAGAGAGGTAAACACATTCACCATCTCAGAGCATGACGTGAGGAGGGCATTCAAGAGGGTGAATACCAGGAAAGCAGCAGGACCAGATGGCATCACAGGTCAGGTTCTGAAAGCCTACGCTGACCAGCTAGCACCGGTGTTCACTGAGATATTCAACCTCTCACTAGAACAATCTGTTGTCCCCTCACGTTTCAAACTGTCCACCATTGTTCCTGTTCTGAAGAAACCCCAGCCCGCCTGCATTAACGACTACCGCCCTGTAACTGTGACCTCAGTAGTGATGAAGTGCTTCGAGAGACTGGTCAGAGACTTCATCACTGCCTCACTACAAGACACACCGGACCCACGACAGTTCGCGTACCGTCAGAACCGTTCTACTAAGGACGCCATTGCTCATCTCCTCCACACTACAATCAGCCACTTTCTACACCTGCACCATTGAGAGCGTTCTGACAGGTAGCATCACTTCCTGGTTCAGGAACAGCACCATGCAGGACAGACGAGCCCTCCAGAGGGTGGTGCATTCAGCTGAATGTACCATCCACACCGAGCTCCCTAACCTGCAGGACATCTACAGCACACGGTGCCGGACCAGAGCCAGGAAGATTATGAAGGACCTCAGCCATCGCAATAATGGACTCTTTTCTCTGTTGCGGTCAGGGAAATGCTTCCGCTCCCTGAAAGTGAACACAGAGAGAATGAGGAGGAGCTTCTTCCTGCAGGCTATTCGGAATTTAAACCAGGAGACACCCAGTTTCTAAAAACTGGCCCACTCTCTCCATCATCACACTTCTTTTCTGTACATGTCTCACCTTTCTCACCACGACACTTTAAACTCTGGACTCGCACAGCACAGTGCACTTTATATTTTTATACCACACCATACAGCACACGGACACTTTACACCACACAATTCCGCTCAAGTACACTTTATGGACATTTTACACCACACCATACCGCACATGGACACTTTATGGACACTTTACACTACACCATACCGCACACTGACACTTTATGGACAATCTAAACCACCTTAAATTGTTTATTGTTTACTGTTGTTTACTGTTTCACTGTTTACAGGCATAAGCACTTTTTTATACGCCGGACCGTCGTAATAAGCATTTCACTGCATGTCGTACCCTGTATGTATGTGTATGTGACAAATAAAATTTGATTTGAGTATTTAAAATATATATATATATATATATTTTTAAACCAGCAATGTAGATGCACTTTTATTTTCTTGCTCAAGAAATGCAAAGCAACGTGCAAATGTACTATGTAGCACCATTTATTAATACAAAAAAAAATTATTATTCTTTTTTTTTTTTTTTGAAAACAGCAACGTAGACACACTTTTTATTTTTGTGCAAGAAATGAACCGCTCAAACCAGCAGCAGGAACCTCTCTATACACCAGTATGAGATGATTTTAGAACACTAACCGGTCACTCATACCAGCAGCAGGAACCTCTCCCTATAGCAGTATGAAAGGATTTTAGAACAATAATCGATCCCTCACAGCAGCAGCAGGAACTCTCCCTACACCAGTATGAGATGATTTTAGAACACTAATCTGTCCCTCACACCAGCAGCAGGAACCTCTCCCTATACCAGCATGTGATGCTTTTAGAACATTAATCTGTCCCTCACAGTAGCAGCAGGAACCTCTACCTATACCAGTATGGTATGGTTTTAGAACATTAATCTGTCTCTCACAACAGCAGCAGAAACCTCTCCCTATACCAGTATGATATGATTTTAGAACACTAATCTGTCCCTCCCAGCAGCAGCAGGAACCTCTCCCTATACCAGTATGATATGATTTTAGAACACTAATCTGTCCCTCACACCAGCATCAGGAACCTCTCCCTATACCAGTATGAGATGATTTTAGAACACTAATCCGCCCCTCACAAAAGCAGCAGGAACCTCTCCCTCTAACAGTTTAATGTGATTTTAGAACACTAATCTGTCCCTCACACCAGCAGCAGGAACCTCTCCCTATACCAGTATGAGATGATTTTAGAACATTCATCTGTCCCTCACAGAAGCAGCAGGAACCTCTCCCTATACCAGTATGATATGATTTTAGAACACTAATCTGTCCCTCACAGCAGCAGCAGGAACCTCTCCCTATACCAGCATGATGTGATTTTAGAACAATAATCTGTCCCTCACAGCAGCAGCAGGAACCTCTCCCTATACCAGTATGATCTGATTTTAGAACATTAATATGTCCCTCACAGCAGCAGCAGGATCGTCTGCCTATACCAGTACGATATGATTTTAGAACATTAATCTGTTTGTCACTGCAGCAGCAGGAACCTCTCCCTATACCAGTATGATATGATTTTAGAACACTAATCTGTCCCTCCCAAGCGCAGCAAGAACCTATCCCTATACCAGTTTGAGATGATTTTAGAACATTAATCTGTCCCTCACAGTAGCAGCAGGAACCTCTACCTATACCAGTATGGTATGGTTTTAGAACATTAATCTGTCTCTCACAACAGCAGCAGAAACCTCTCCCTATACCAGTATGATATGATTTTAGAACACTAATCTGTCCCTCCCAGCAGCAGCAGGAACCTCTCCCTATACCAGTATGATATGATTTTAGAACACTAATCTGTCCCTCACACCAGCATCAGGAACCTCTCCCTATACCAGTATGAGATGATTTTAGAACGCTAATCCGTCCCTCACAAAAGCAGCAGGAACCTCTCCCTCTAACAGTTTAATGTGATTTTAGAACACTAATCTGTCCCTCACACCAGCAGCAGGAACCTCTCCCTATACCAGTATGAGATGATTTTAGAACATTCATCTGTCCCTCACAGAAGCAGCAGGAACCTCTTCCTATACCAGTATGATATGATTTTAGAACACTAATCTGTACCTCACAGCAGCAGCAGGAACCTCTCCCTATACCAGTATGATATGATTTTAGAACATTAATCTGCCCCTCACAGCAGCAGCAGGAACCTCTCCCTATACCAGTATGATATGATTTTAGAACATTAATTTGTTCCTTAGAGCAGCAGCGGGAACCTCTCCCTATACCAGTATGATCTGATTTTAGAACATTAATCTGTCCCTCACAGCAGCAGCAGGATCGTCTGCCTATACCAGTACGATATGATTTTAGAACATTAGTCTGTTGTCACAGCAGCAGCAGGAACCTCTCCCTATACCAATATGATATGATTTTAGAACATTAATCTGTCCCTCACAGCAGCAGCAGGAACCTCTTCTTATACCAGTATGATATGATTTTAGAACACTAATCTGTCCCTCCCACCAGCAGCAAGAACCTATCCCTATACCAGTTTGAGATGATTTTAGAACATTAATCTGCTCCTCACAGCAGCAGCCGGAACCTCTCCCTATACCAGTATGATATGATTTTAGAACACTAATCTGTCCCTCACAGCAGCAGCAGGAACCTCTCCCTATACCAGTATGATGTGATTTTAGAACATTAATCTGTCCCTCACAGCAGCAGCAGCAGTAGGAACCTCTACCTATACCAGTATGAGATTATTTTAGAACATTAATCTGTCCCTCACAGCAGCAGCAGGAATCTCTCCCTATACCAGTATGATAGGATTTTAGAACATTAATGTGTCCCTTACAGCAGGAGCGGGAACTTCTCCCTATACCAATATGATCTGATTTTAGAACAATAATCTATCCCTCACAGCAGCAGCAGGATCCTCTGCCTATACCATTATGATATGATTTTACAACACTAATCTGTCCCTCACAGCAGCAGCAGGAATCTATCCCTATACCAGTATGATATGATTTTAGATCATTAATCTGTCCCTCACACCAGCAGCAGGAACCTCTCCCTATACCAGTATGAGATGAATTTAGAACACTAATCTGTCCCTCACAGCAGCAGCAGGAACCTCTCCCTATACCAGTATGATATGATTTTAGAACATTAATCTGTTCCTCGCAGCAGCAGGAACCTCTCCCTACACCAGTATGATATGATTTTAGAACACTAATCTTTCTCTCACACCAGCAGCAGGAACCTCTCCCTATACCAGTATGAGATGATTTTAAAACACTAATCAGTCCCTCACACCAGAAGCAGGAACCTCTCCCTATAGCAGTATGAGATGATTTTAGAACATTCATCTGTCCCTCACAGCAGCAGCAGGAACCTCTCCCTATACCAGTATGATATGATTTTAGAACATACATTTGTCTCTCACAGCAGCAGCAGGAACCTCTCCCTGTGCCAGTATGATATGATTTTACAACATTAATCTGTCCCTCACAGCAGCAGCAGGAACCTCTCCCTATACCAGTATAATATGATTTTAGAACATTAATCTGTCCCTCACAGCAGCAGCAAGAACCTCTCCCTATAACAGTATGATATGATTTCAAAACACTAATCTGCCCCTCACAGCAGCAGCAGGAACCTCTCCCTATAACAGTATGATATGATTTTAGAACACTAGTCTGTCCCTCTCAGCGGCAGCAGGAACATCTCCCTCTAACAGTTTAATGTGATTTTAGAACACTAATCTGTCCCTCACAGCAGCAGCAGGAACCTCTACATATACCAGTATGATATTAATTTAGAACATTAATCTGTCCCTCACAGCAGCAGCAGCAGCAGCAGCAGCAGCAGCAGGAACCTCTCCCTATACCAGTATGATATGATTGTAGAACATTAATATATTCCTCACAGCAGCAGCAGGAACCTCTGCCTATACGCGTATGAAATGATTTTTGAACACTAATCTTTCTCTCTCACCAGCAGAAGGAACCTCTCCCTATACCAGTATGAGATGATTTTAGAACACTAATCTGTCCCTCACACCAGAAGCAGGAACCTCTCCCTATAGCAGTATGAGATGATTTTAGAACATTCATCTGTCCCTCACAGCAGCAGCAGGAACCTCTCCCTATACCAGTATGATATGATTTTAGAACATAAATTTGTCTCTCACAGCAGCAGCAGGAACCTCTCCCTGTGCCAGTATGATATGATTTTAGAACATTAATCTGTCCCTCACAGCAGCAGCAGGAACCTCTCCCTATACCAGTATGATATGATTTTAGAACATTAATCTGTCCCTCACAGCAGCAGCAGGAACCTCTCCCTATAACAGTATGATATGATTTTAGAACACTAGTCTGTCCCTCTCAGCGGCAGCAGGGACATCTCCCTCTAACAGTTTAATGTGATTTTAGAACACTAATCTGTCCCTCACAGCAGCAGCAGGAACCTCTACATATACCAGTATGATATTAATTTAGAACATTAATCTGTCCCTCACAGCAGCAGCAGCAGGAACCTCTCCCTATACCAGTATGATATGATTGTAGAACATTAATCTGTCCCTAATAGCAGCAGCAGGAACCTCTCCCTATACCAGTATGATATGATTTTAGAACATTAATCTATTCCTCACAGCAGCAGCAGGAACCTTTGCTATACCCGTATGATATGATTTTAGAACACTAATTTGTCCCTCACAGCAGCAGCAGGAACCTCTCCCTACACCAGTATGATATGATTTTAGAACACTAATCTTTCTCTCACACCAGCAGCAGGAACCTCTCCCTATACCAGTTAGAGATGAATTTAAAACACTAATCTGTCCCTCACACCAGAAGCAGGAACCTCTCCCTATAGCAGTATGAGATGATTTTAGAACATTCATCTGTCCCTCACAGCAGCAGCAGGATCCTCTCCCTATACCAGTATGATATGATTTTAGAACATAAATTTGTCTCTCACAGCAGCAGCAGGAACCTCTCCCTGTGCCAGTATGATATGATTTTAGAACATCAATCTGTCCCTCACAGCAGCAGCAGGAACCTCTCCCTATACCAGTATAATATGATTTTAGAACATTAATCTGTCCCTCACAGCAGCAGCAAGAACCTCTCCCTATACCAGTATGATATGATTTTAAAACACTAATCTGCCCCTCACAACAGCAGCAGGAACCTCTCCCTATACCAGTATGATATGATTTTAAAACACTAATCTGCCCCTCACAACAGCAGCAGGAACCTCTCCCTACACCAGTATGATATGATTTTAGAACACTAATCTTTCTCTCTCACCAGCAGAAGGAACCTCTCCCTATTAGAGTTGAGCGAACACCTGGAAGTTCGGGTTCTGCTGGTCCGTCCGAACCTCGGGACAAAGTCCGGGTCCGGGTCCGGACGGAACCCGAACGATCGCAGGGACAGGGGTAAAAAAACATCCCACGAACGGGATGGGAATGGGGGTAAAATGAAGGAAAACGTCGGGAGACCCCGAAAGGTCCTGAAAGGATGTCGGTAAAAACACGGATTTTCAAGCCCAGGGGTAACTAAAGTTACCCCAAGCAACAGGCACGCTAGCAAGCCCAAGGCAGGCCTGGGCCTGGGCCTGAAACAGGGCTCCAAGCCTGCCTGGTCGTCTTGGGCTTGAAGGTCCACAAGCGAGTTGAGATTATCCCTCTCCAAGGAAGACGACCACTCTCTCTTTCTAATCACAAGATTTTAGTATAGTATGACCACATCCCTCTCCAAGGACGACGACAACACTCCCCGTCTAATCACAA
>BLSH010366956.1:0-24576 GCA_018402905.1 Glandirana rugosa
CACCAATACCACCAACACCAGCAGCACCACGACCAAGTCCCTTATTTGACCCTCTCCTCATTCTGCCCGCAAATGTACTATGTAGCACTATTTAAGTATTTATTAATACAAAAAAAAAGAATAATAAATTCTTCTTCTTCTACAGGAGCAGCAGGAACCTGACCCTATAGGAATAGGCGATGATTTTAGAACATTTATCTGTCCCTTACAGGACCAGCAGGAACCTCTCCCTTTAGAACTAGGAGATGATTATAGAACAATAATAATCTGTCCCTTACAGCAACAGAAGGAACCTGACCCTATAGGAGTAGGCAATGATTTTAGAACAATTATCTGTCCCTTACAGGACCAGCAGGAACCTCTCCCTTTAGAACTAGGAGATGATTATAGAACAATAATAATCTGTCTTCTTCTACAGGAGCAGCAGGAACCTGACACTATAGGAGTAGGCGATGATTTTAGAACAAATATCTGTCCCTTACAGGACCAGCAGGAACCTCTCCCTTTAGAACTAGGAGATGATTATAGAACAATAATAATCTGTCCCTTACAGCAACAGCAGGAACCTGACCCTATAGGAGTAGGAGATGATTTTAGAACAATTATCTGTCCCTCTAAGCAGTAGACTCTACCTAGTCCAGTCAGATCGTTCTGTAATGCAGGATGAGATCTGCAATAGACTCTACCTAGTCCAGTCAGATCGTTCTGTAATGCAGCATGAGATCTTCAATCTGTCCCTCTAAGCAGTAGACTCTACCTAGTCTAGTCAGATCGTTTTGTAATGCAGGATGAGATCTGCAATCTGTCCCTCAAAGCAGAAGTAGTAGTCTCTACCAGTCCACAATCAGATCGATGAGATGTTATTATATATATCTTTAATCTGTCCCTCACAGAGCCGGCAGCATCCTCTCCCTACACTAGTCAGAGTCTCAGAGAGCATGTGACTGCAGCACTAAGTGACTCCAGCTTATAAAGAGGCTGGGTCACCTGATGCACTGGCCAATCACAGCCATGCCATTAATAGGCATGGCTGTGATAGCTTCTAGGGAAAACCAGTGAAACGCTTGTTGATTGGCTTCCCTGCAGCTATTCAACATGCGTGATAAAATACCAGAACCCAGAACCCGAACCCGGACTTTTTCTCAAACGTTCGGGTTCGGATTCGGGACACGGCCATCCGAAAGTTCGGTACGGACCCGAACTTTACAATTCGGGTTTGCTAAACTCTAGTCAGTAGTATGTTGAGCAGTATACAGAGGTCAGTAGGATGTAGGGCAGTATACAGAGGTCAGTGTATGTAGGGCAGTATACATAGGTCCGTGTATGTAGGGCAATGTACAGGAGGTCAGTAGTATGTAGGGCAGTGTACAAAAGTCAGTAGTATGTAGGGCAGTGTACAGAAGTCAGCAGTATGTAGGACGGTGTACAGAAGTCAGCAGGGTGTAGGGTAATGTACAGAGGTCAGTAGTATGTAGGGCAGCATACAGAGGTCAGTAGGATGTAGGGCTGTATACATAGATCCGTGTATGTAGGGCAGTGTACAGGAGGTCAATAGTATGTAGGGCAGTGTACAAAAGTCAGTAGCATGTAGGGCAGTGTACAGAGGTCAGCAGTATGTAGGGCAGTGTACAGAGGTCAGTAGGGTGTAGAGCAGTGTACAGAGGTCAGTAGTATGTAGGGCGATGTACAGGGGTCAGGGGGATGTGTACAGAGTTCAGTAGAGTGTAGGGCAGTGTACATGGGTCATTAGTATGTAGAGCAGTGTACAGAGGTCAGTAGTATGTAGAGTGGTGTACAGAGGTCAGTAGTAGGTAGGGCAGTGTACAGAGGTCAGTAGTAGGTAGGGCAGTGTACAGAGGCCAGTAGAAGGTACGGCAGTGTACAGAGGTCAGTAGTATGTAGAGCGGTGTACAGAGGTCAGTAGTAGGTAGGGCAGTGTACAGCGGTCATTAGTATGCAGGGCAATGCACAGAGGTCAGTAGTATGTAAGGCAATGTACAGAGGTCAGTAGTATATAGGGCGATGTACAGAGGTCAGTAGGGTTTAGGGCAGTGTACAGAGGTCAGTAGTATGTAGGGCAATGTACAGGGGTCAGTAGTATGTAGAGCAGTGTACAGAGGTCAGGGTGATGTGTACAGAGGTCAGTAGGGTGTAGGGCAGTGTACAGGGGTCAGTAGTATGTAGGGCAGTGTACAGAAGTCAGTAGTATGTAGGGCAGTGTACAGAGGTCAGTAGTATGTAGGGCGATGTACAAGGGTCAGTACTATGTAGAGCAGTGTACAGAGGTCAAGGTGGTGTAGAGAGGTCAGTAGGATGTAGGGTGGTGTAGAGAGGTCAGCAGGATGCAGGGTGGTGTAGAGAAGTTGTAGAATGTAGGGCAGTATACAGAGGTCAGTAGGATGCAGGGAGGTGTAGAGAGGTCAGTAGCATGCAGGGTGGTGTAGAGAGGTCAGTAGGAGGTAGGGTGGTGGAGAGAGGTCAGTAGGATGCAGGGTGGTGTAGAGAGGTCAGTAGGATGTAGGGTGGTGTAGAGAGGTCAGTAGGTTGTAGGGTGGTGTAGAGAGGACAGCAGGATGCAGGGTGGTGTAAAGAGGTCAGCAGGATGCAGGGAGGTGTAGAGAAGTTGTAGGATGTAGGGCGATGTATAGGGAACAGTAGGGCAGATAACAGGGGGTCAGCAGGGCAGAGGACAGGAGTTGGCAGAACAGAGAAGTAAGGGGTAAGTAGGGCAGAGGACAGGGGGTAACAGGACAGTACAGGGGTCAGTGGAATGAAGAGCAGTGTACAGAGGTCATAGAATGTAGGACAGTGTACAGAGATCAGTAGAGGAAAGGACTAAGTGTCACCAGGGGGGGTCAGATTGGCACACGCTGGGGGGTCAGGATGACATACACTGGGGGGGTCAGGAGGACATACACTGGGGGCGTCAGGAGGACATACACGGGGGGCGTCAGGAGGACATACACGGGGGGGATCAGGAGGACATACACTGGGTGGGTCAGGAGGACATACACTGGAGGGGGTCAGGAGGACATACACTGGAGGGGGTCAGGAGGACATACACTGGGAGGAGTCAGGAGGACATACACTGGGGGGAGTCAGGAGGACATACGCTGGGGGGGTCAGGAGGACATACACTGGGGGGGTCAGGAGGACATACACTGGGGGAGTCAGGAGGACATACACTGGGGGGGCCAGGAGGTCATACACTGGGGGGGTCAGGAAAACATACACCAGGGGACAGTCACAATGCTTTAATCAGTTCAATTTCTCACTGGTCTACATAAAAAGGAGATGCAATCCAGTTTGTCCGGTAACAGCACCTCTATGCTAAGCTGCAGTAACTCAGCATAGAGGTGCCTGTCAACTAATGCATGACGATCAGCTGACATTTCTCTCTTCTCCTCTGCTCAGCAAGAGTTCCTGAGGCGGGGGGGGGGGGGGCATTGCTGCTGACGTCAGCTGAAGAGGAGAGAGAGAGTGCCGTGTGTAGGAAGCCGTTGTGTTATCTATACAGATAAGCATATTTATGATATAACACAGACAAGGGGGACTTCTTGTTCTAATACAGAGGAGATGGGAGCTTTTACAGTTAATTATGAGAGCAGAGCAGAGAGGAGAGGGACTACGTATTACAGGAAGGGGAGGGGGAGGAGGGGGGAGCTGAAGACAGGCACAGCAGAATAGAAGAGCTGCAAGTGACATAGACTGCATAGACCATGGGCTCTCAGGATCAGCTAATATGATAATGGGTGTCTGCACTCAGGGGGAAGTCAAGACCTGGCATTATCAAACAGATATTTTAGGAGATACAGAGGGATAATTTAAAGGACAGGAGCAGCATTTTTTTTTTGGGGGGGGGGGGAGTTAACAAACGTTTTAACCCTCATTTCTGAAAAAGACTTTACAAAGATATGACCCAATCTCCATGTTTTACTTTTAAGCCATTCTCTATAAATATTATATGTTTACATAAAACAAGCACAATAACTACATTTAAATATTGCAGATCATCCTATAAAACCAAGTGCTTCTATCAATCTCATCCTCTCCCTTCTCTTTGTTCACCCCACTGTCTGAATAACATATTAGCCAAGATGAATAAACAGGGAGTCTTCTTACCCCAGTGAATATCACTGTACTACACATGCACATCCCTGTACTACACATAAACAATGCAGTCGTTTTATACACACTATTTCTTCTTTTTTCTCATAAAATTTAAAGAGACGTTTGTTGGAAATGTTTTTCTTTAACTGAGTCATTTTGATGTATAACATTTTAATAAACCTAGCAGTTCAAAAACAGCATTGCTTCGTATATGAACAAGAAGTAGAACAGATTTCAGGCAAAACTTCTCTCTACTTTATTGAAGCAAACAAAACTGTAGAGGAAAGAATATAGACAACTGTTTACAGATTAACGATAAAACAGTAGGACAGCTGCCTCGGTGATCTCCTTGGTGGCACTCCATCCAGTGTGGGTTCCATAACCGTTCCAGTCAAAGGCTGCAAAGTCTCCGCACTGAACAGGGTTTCCTTCTGGCATGTAACCACCTTCTCCAATACAGTGCTAAGAACATGTGAAAGAAGTATAAAATATTAACAACTGATTAGCAATAAAGCTTCCTTGCACAACTCAACAATAAGAATGAAAAGACAAGTCTCCCAATAGAAGAGCCTTGTCTGAATGAATTAAGGAAATATTAGTCATATAATAAAGCTGTGGGCACAATACTTTCATGTAAATATGTATTTCTTATAAACTACAAGTAATATAAATCCTCTTTTTGTGTACCAAATGCCTTATTGATATACCATAACACATATATACAAATGTTTCACACATACTAGGTCTTATCAGTGTCTAATTTACAATGGCTTCTATGCTTTCTTGGGTTTTAATAAAGATATATAGACTGTTCACTTAGCAAAATAATTTTCACTTTGCAAGAGAATTTTCCCATGGCGTGCAAATACCTAATCAAGTGCAAGAAAAAGAAAAACTATATTTTTCCATGTACATGATGCAAGTCGGCAGAGCTTCATCTCATTCACTAAGCTAAAGGGAAAATGATCTATAAAGCAAAAATCCCCTTGCAAAATGAACAGCTTAATTGCCTTTAGTAAATCAACCTCATTGTATTAGAACCAAAGGTATACTAATGCTTACATGCTCTGCATTGCAGCCTCTTACTTTCACACCGGCGCACAGAGCCAGGGGAGCTCTTTCATTGTTAATAACTCGGAACTGGACAAAGCCGGGAGTGAACTCACCTGTAGAGAAAGAAAGGTGCATTCAGTTTGTGATCATCATTTTACAGAATTTACATATATAGATAAAGATTATTTGGTATTTATCATGAACGTACTTGCTCCACCTGGTGAGTAGTAAGCTGCTGTCTTCTCGGCGCTGCCAAAGTCATAAACAACAGGAACAGCAGGTCCATTGTCGATCAAACAGGCTCCAATATTGTACACCACAGGGTACTTCTATAAATAGGGTAAAAACAATGGTTCATATCATTGACTTGTCATTACTATATAAACTACCTTAGACTAATGACATAATAGTGCATAAAGAAAGGTGAAAACTTTAAAGTGGAACTTAAAGCGGAACTTTACCCATAACAATTTGATAAAAAAATAAGGCTTTTTAGCAAACAACATACATTCCACATTAATAATTATGCTATCAAAATTAGTGTGTGCTGTAAATTGTCTCCAGCATTCCTCCTCTTTTTGCTGGAGGCTGTCATTTTGAAAAAAAAAAAAAAAAAACAACATTATAAAAATCAGTTTAAAGCTCAACCTCAATATATCAGAATATATAATGTACCCCTAGATGAGTGAGAGACCCAGCAAATTGCTTGACACGTGTAAGGATTAAAGTAAAGGTATTAAGCATCACCCCCCCCCCCCCAACGAGTAACAAAATGGCCTAGATGACCACTCAGAATCCATTGTGAAATCTTATAATGGAATATAATGTAGGACCAACCCACATGTGGACAGTGTAGAACCAGAGCAAGTTATGGCAAATATGTCAGAGATCGCTGGAAGACTCTCAGGGAAAGGTGCATCCAAGTGTGTAGCTCATAACGTGTCACCTTAAGTCATCCCCTGTTGGTGTCGGGGGTCTGTGGTAGTGAACCCTAGCAGTTCCCAAAGTTGGGGTTCCCCAGAGTGTGAAGCCTAAGCCCCAGCCTGCTTCTTCACCAGGGCCCCTGGAAAACCAGGAAACAAGCCATGGACAGGGCGGATGGCAGATAAGCTTAGACAGTAGCCAAAGCTGGGATAGCACAGGTAGTCAGACAGGATACATACAGTAGTAAGCAGATAAGAGCTCAGAGAACGGTGAAGTTGGGAGCAAGAATGTGAGAAGATAAGTCATGCGCTTGGGCTGGAGCAGACACCAACAACCAAGATGAAGGGTCTGGTGAGGAGGCTGTAGATAGGACACAGGAGGGGAAGTGAGGGCTGTTAGTAGAGATAAAGAAATAGGAGATGGGGCTTTGATTTGTACAGTGGGCATGACAGGCTGTGCGGAGCAGGAACCTGGGGTTGGCACTGAAGCTACTAATGTGGAAACCATGGGTGGGTCCAAAGCAGCTAAAGAGAGTAACGGTGCTGGGGTCTCAGCAGACAGGGTACATGAAGCTGGGACCTCAGATGGTACAGAGGACACAGATGTTGGGACCTCCAAGGTCCACCCATCCAGATGGTGGCAGAGTTGAAGCTTTGAGCTGTACAGTAAGTAAAGAAACTGATGTTTTAGGCAGCAAAGAAGCTAAGGAACTAGAGGTGGACAGCACCGAAAGGGAGCTTGCAGTAGGAGTAGGGGAGTAGCTTATTTACAAAAAACTATGTGGAAGACCTGATAATATCGAGGGAGCATCAGAGAGGTGGTGAACTCAGCCACAGGTACAGAGCCAAGTGGGAGCACCTTAGGGAGACAAGTCTGATGGCATTGTGACCCCCATGACATCACCTGACCAGAGTTTCAATGAAGATAGAGTGAATGTTTTTACAACCATGGCATTCCAAGAATTATGGGACTAGAAGACTTAGGAAGGATCAAGAAGGATATTCCCTCAGGCAAAGGTAGAGCAATTAACTGAAGATACTGAAAGGAGCGTCTCCAAGGGAATGGGACCCAACAAGCTTTAGGATCACCAGAAAAGCGGGCCAGTGGAGGCAGCTAGAGTTTTGAAGGATTATCTGATATATCAAGAACCATGGAAGCCGGAGCAGGAGTAGGTCCAGAGGGTGAGGAAGTGGACACATCCTGCAGTTGGTTCAAACAGGAGGAAAGTTCTTGTAGACACTGCATGATCTACTCTTCTTAGGCCTGCTGGACGTCAACCCTCTGCGTCAGACATTGAAGTTGCTCCAGACGAGGCTGCAGTGTCTCCAAGGAGCTCATGGCCTGAGCAAACTGTCAGGAGTCTGTGACAGTGAGCCCTTGTAGTTCGCCAGCTCAGAGTTTCCCAGGGAGTGGAGTCTAAGCCCCAGCCTGCTTCTTCACCAGGGCCTCTGATGGTGGGGATGGCCTTGCAGCAAGTTGAAACCAGAAACAAAACAAGGTGGATTTTCAAATTGGGGACATATTATATTCTTACTGGCACTATGGGTAGTGAGTGGTTTGGAGCTTTGTTCCTTACTCTTTTTTTTATTTCATCTACCTGTTAGTTTAAATTTAAAGTTTTTGGAAGTGTGATTTTTTTTTTTTAATCAGAAACAAAAAGTTTATTGAAGTTGTTACAGGATAATAGCAGACATAAAACAAGGTGCAACAGACACCCAATAGATATGAAAAGAATGATGCACCAATGTGCATAGATACCATATGGTATTCGCACACTCATTACATCACCTTTAGCCCCTACCGATAGGAGGCGGAGGGGCGGCCGGCTGCGGCAGAAGTGTAGCAGGTAGCGCAAGATAGTGACACCAACGTCCACCACCGGCCACCCCCAAGGCCCCCAGGCGTACAGTATATGAGAACATGGATCCTTGCACTGATCAGGATGGACACAAACCTATTCTTCACAAGTGAAGGAGTCGTCCCAAATTTTGTGGTATTTGTTCGGGTATCCTCTATGTATATACAGAACTTTTTCATAAGGCAGACTAGTGTTAACAGCCCCCTTCCACTGTTGCAATGTTGGGGGTGCCTCTCGAAGCTAGACCCTAGCAATCATCATCCTAGCCATGAACAGAGTCTCCTGCAAGAAGATGTGTAGATATTTTTCTGTTTCAGACGTAGGGAGAAGACACTGTTTGGGGCAGAGGGTGAGGGCAGAGCCCATTTGATCGTGCAGGAATTTGACCACCTGGCTCCAATATTCCTGTATGTGGGAGCATGTCCACAGCAAGTGATAAAATGTGGCTCCCGGGTCAGCACATCTAGGGCAGGTAGGATCTCGACCAGGTTGATATCTGGAGATTCTACGTGGTGTAAGATAGGACCTGTGCAATATATACAGATGAGTTAACCGGTCAGAGCCTGGGAGAGACAAGTTTGTAGCTCCCAAGAATCTCCTTTCAGTCGTCATTGCCAATCTCCCCAACATCAGTCTCCCACTGTGCCTTCAGACGCTGCACCTGCTCAGATGCAGTGGGCAGCATAATGCAGTTGTAAAGGGTGGAAATACGTTTTTTGGAGTCACGCCCCTTGACTATATCCATCAGGTACAGGGAATCAAGGCTGGGGAAAGAGTCCCCAAATTGGGTGTGGAGGGAGTGCTGGAGCTGGAGATAGCAAAAAAACATATGATTATGGCAGACTATACTCAGCCACCAACTCCTGAAACAACTTCATACCATTGACTCCCAAGACCTGTGAGAGAAATATAATAACCCTACCGATCCATTGTATGCATGCAGGGACCGTCTGGACTTCTGACAAGGCTGGATTGTCCCAAAGTGGCATGTGACTATGGTGTGGTGAGGCGTGTGTGTATTTCACAGCCTTATGCCAAATGTGACGATGATGGTACAGCATCAGCCCCTGGTTGCCCTGAGGAGGCAGTCGGCGGGGTTCACACAGGATGGCCTGAAATGGATGGGAGGTGGGGCACGGGAGGTCCAAACAGACCAGGGTGAGGCATCTAGTGCGATCTACATCTTTAAGGAAGAAGAAGAGGGAAAGTTGGGCAGCTATGTAGTATTTGACAAGATCTGGAAGGGCTGTCCCAAGAGTCATGGGGGCCTTTAGGGTCCGCCACAACAACTTGTGGTGGGAGCTTCCCCAAACAAAAGAGTTGAGGATGGACTCCATTGTGTGGAAGGTGCGGAGCGGAATAGGACAGGGGGCATGCCAAAATACATACAGCAATTTGGGGAGTAAAATAATTTTAATTAAATGTATGTACCCCATAACACCCAGAGGGAGAGGAGACCACACCTGTGTTTTGGTCTTAAGAAGTGAAAATAGGGGCTCCAGATTAAGTTTATTGTACTCTTTCAGGGAATGGGATATCTGTACACCTAAATATTTTATTTGATCCGTCCTAATTAGGGGGAGAGATGCCTGTTCGTGTGTGGGGGGGACCCAAGTCTAGAGGGAGGTTATGGGACTTGCCCCAGTTTATCTGCAACCCAGAGAACCGACCAAAGGTGCAGATAAGCTGCAGGACAGCAGACAGCGATGGGCCAGCATCTTTGAGATACAGGAGCATGTCGTCTGCATAGAGACTAACTGTTTTGACCAACTGTCCCCGGCAAAGGCCTTTTATATTGGGGTGGGCACGGATAGCAATAGGGAGGGGTTCCACGGCCAGAGTGTACAATAGGACAGCCCTGCCGAGTGCCCCGTGAAAGGGGGAAGGAATCTGAGATTCTGCCATTGACTATACAGGTGGTAGGGGCTTTATAAAGGATTTGCAACCATTTTATAAAATTTGGGTCAAAACCAAATCTGCGCAGGCACTCCCATAGATACCCCCACTCCACCGAGTCAAGCGCCTTTGCTGCATCAAGGCTGACCACCACCCTGGACCCAACATTATCATGTGAAGTCTGGAGATTCATCGACAGTTGTCGGAGATTGAATGCTGTGTTCTTATTAGGCATAAAGCCAACCTGATCAGGATGGATAAGGTCGAGGATAACCTTGAGGCGCAGTGCCAGGATTTTTGCAAGAATTTTAACGTCCAGTCGCAGCAGTGAGATGGGGCGGTATGACTCGGGGAGCGCGGGATCCTTGCCAGGCTTAGGGATCAAGACTATAAGGGCCTCCCCCATAGACGCCGGGATGGTGCAGGTTTTAAACATGTGGACATAAACCTCCCTCAATCTCGGGACTGTGACTTCACGGCTTACGGAAGGGTAAGCCATCTGAACCTGGCGACTTGGAGGATGGGAGGCTGGCCTCCTCAATGTCATCAGTGGTGATCGGGGCTTCTAGTTCTTTGAGCTGTTGGGCAGTGAGGCTGGGAAACTCAATAGTCTGTAAGAATGTTATTAATTCGTCAGGCGTGTGTTGGGAAGTGGATGAGTAGAGGGCTGAGAAAAAGGTCCTTTGGAAGTGTGATTTAATTGATTGGAAGTGTTGACAAGAACTTTTAGTTTAGAAAAACAAGTAAAATCCCTGTGCAGGGACAGCTACAACACATAAAAAAGAAGCAATAACAGCCTCTTATATTCCACAAACTACGTACCTTGTAAAGCTGGAAGAGGTTACCACCCTCTTGAGTAAAGAAACTGTTGCTTGTACGATATCTTAAAAGAGATGAAGTCCTCCACTTAGACAAGGGTGTGCTATTGGGAACATGCCATATACCCAGATCATTGGCAGTAATATCATAATATCCTGGATTCTAAAACACAGAATATTTAAAAATAGATTCATTTCTTTTTTCAGATTGTATTACTTATCAGTTAAGAGAAGGCACTGTAAGAATTTGATTAAAATTGATTGTCAAAGCTATCTGATCTATAAGAGCCAGGATAAAGTCTTTTAAAAAGTGACAATTTTGTTTTATATTTTACAATTTATGGTTAGGAGTCTCAGGGTGAATGGGTATGATAAGAATGACTTTAGAGCATGGAAGAATCTGGTGTAAACACGGTGACAACAAATAAAATAAATAAAAGTGTGCTGTCTCCTTAAATAATAATCCTAATGGCAAAACAACTCTGTGCAATAAAGTGCTAAATCATTTGCGGTATCATTTGAGCAGCTTTGGCGTGTTGATGTCACAGAGGTGTCCTTATGGGGAGTTGGGTCCGTGACATCACGCCGCAGCTGCTCGAATTATACCGTGGCTGAGGTTCAGTTGCAAGCTGTCTTGTTACACACTTTTTATCTCTTCGGTTCATGTAAGTGCATTACCACTTCAATAAATAGTTGCGCTCTGAGATCCCCTTTGGATAACACACAAGAATTATTCTCTATAACTTGATATCATTTTGGTCCGGTAAGAGGCTGTAGTACCTCACAGGCACAATTTTGTTGTTTACAGAGAGCACAAGAGCACTTTCTTCAGTACTTTTATATGGACTTTATTTCTGCACATACTGTATGTTATAATGAACTTTGTCACAAATATATTTATACATTCATATACTAATGCATTACATTTTTTATTTTTTATGATGATTCATGAATTTTTGTTTTAATCATTTATTTTTCACCTAGGATTTATACTCATCTATTAGTGGAATATTTCTTATAGGAGTGAATAGTTTTTATGCTATTGATGTGATATGTTTCATTCAGCACTTTATTGCACAGAGTTGTTTTTCCAATAGGATTATTATTTAAGGAGACAGTCCATATTTTCTGATTTATTTATTGTTACTGTAAACCTGATATTCAGGTGTATTTGAGTACAGCAGTTCCAACTTTCTTTGCATTACTAAGCACAAGATTGTATCTTTAGACCCCTTTCACACTGAGGCAGTTTTCAGACGTTTTAACTCTAGAAATAGCGCCTGTAAAGTGCCTGAACTGCCTCCCATTAACTGAAATGAGTGCTTTCACGCTTGAGTGGTGCGCTTGCGGGATGGGAAAAAGGCCTGCAAGCAGCATCTTTGGGGCAGGTTGGGAATGCTGTAAATAGCGCTCCCAAAACTCCCCTGTTCATTGCAATGAATGGGCAGGGCTTCCAAAGCGCCTGAAAAGCGTCTCTTTTTGTGTCACCTGATCTTTTAAAAAAACTGTCCCGCTAGCGGCTGAAACCGCCGCTAAAATGGCGCTAAAGCATGTAAAAAATGACCGGCGCTTTAGCGCTGTTTTAGCGGCACCTCAGTGTGAAAGGGTACAAACAAGCAGTTTGAACCGATGTGGGTCCCCGACCACATCATGGTCCCAAGTGTTGGCCAGGATGGAAATGATAAAACTCTCGGAAAGAGTCCATCACACCCTATAGGACACCATGCATATATTTGACAAGAAATGGGAATGCTGGAATACCTTACTTTTGTATTCTCTCCCATAACCTTTTACATAGTCTAAAGTATTTCTATTTTATCAGTCTGTCGATCATTACGTATTAGATGCGAACAAGGATTATCCCACCTTTGATACAATCTATTTTATACGACTTCTGTAAATTGTATTTTGTGACTATTGTAGACGATTCTGCTTGCTTTACTCTGTAATTAACATGAACTTCTAATAAAACGTTTGTAAAAAAAAAAAAAAGAAAAAAAAAAAGAAAATGGGGTGCCTTGCTGGGCCTCTGTGCTTACGCATCTATTTGCAAATGTGTGCAACTAAACCCCTGTTTATAATGCATACTGTTGGACAGGTCAATTGGGTTGGTCGCAGGCTGATTGGTACGTTGACCTTGGAATTATCTTTGGTTTTGTATATGCGTTGCCTTTCCAATGCCCCTCGCTGTAGTGACCAGTTACAGGTGGGGGCAGTAACCACTTGTTTGCACTATGGATTATATTGGCCAGGCAATGAACTGACACCTTTGCTGCCATAGTGCTATGGGCTGGGTGTTCAGTGTGCCCCTGTGCCTTTAATAACTGGTGGGCTCCCTTCAGGTTTATTTGCCCTACACCTGTCCATCTAAATGTATGTGTTTCCATTGTTGGAGTCTCATAGAAATTAGAGTTTAGGTCCACAGAAAATGGGGTGCCTTGCCGGGGCTCTGTGGCTTACAAATGTATTTGCAAATGTGTGCAAGTTGCAGTTGCAACCAGGCCCCGTGCTCCAGGAGGCCCATGTGCCTTCCTTGTACACCTGGATAAGAGGGGTGGTGGGGGCAGCATATAGAGGAACCAATCTCCTCCATTTTCCTCCTAATGGAGGAGATTGGTTCCTCTATATGCTGCCCCCACCACCCCTCCTATCCAGTTTACTTGTCTCCTGCTGTTTCCAGGGTCCCTGTGTGCTTCCCTGGTCCCCCCCACAGAGCTGCTGTCTTCCCCCCTCCTCTCTTCTGTCAGCTGCTGTGGAAGATGTGTCATGATGGAGAGATGGGAAGGGGTCGGTAAATTTGTCATTTACCAGCGCCTTCCTTTTCTGAATGGACATAGTCAGCGATTGGTACCAATTGGTTCACTCATAACTGAAGCATAGTAAACCGTTTTTACTATACTTCCATTTCTGAATGAATAGGAGGCTCAGTACACAACTATTCTTTTATTTGGTGGGACCGTAATAAAAGGGACCCACGACGTGAGTAAAGGGCACCAGGATCAGTGGGAAGGGCCCTGGTCAGGGGGGCCCTTCATAATTTCTTGCACCGGGGCCCGGAAGGTTCTAGTTACGTCTCTGGTTGGACAGCTCAATTTGGTTGGTCGTAGGCTGGTCGGTAAGTTGAGCTTGGAATTCTCTTTGTTTTTTGTATACCAGTGTGAAATGGGTCTTAATCACAGTAATCATATGCAGGGCTTTTTATCCTTGAGAATAGGTGCAGGTACTTCCCCCTTCCAAGTCCCCCCTTGTCTCCACCCCCTATCCACCCCTAAGCACAAACCTACCCAGCCAGCAACAATAGATCCCATCTAGCAACAATAGATACACCAGCAACAATAGATCCATCATAGCAAAATACCCCCAACAACAATGGATCCCTCAGTAACAATAGACTCCCAATATAACAATACAGTACATCTCCCAGCAGCCAGCATTAACAGACCCTTCCCTTAACAGTAGATCCCCCCAGCAACATTTGACCATCTAGCAGCATAAGATCCCCACCAGCAACAATAGGATCCCCCACCAGCAGCAATAGATCCCCCAGCAACAATAGATCTCCAGTAGCAAAAAAACAATAGATTCCCCACAACAACAATAGACCTACAATATAACAATACAGTACATCTCCCAGTAGCCAGCATCAACAAACTCCTCTATTTACATTAGATCCCTTCCAGCAACAACTGACCCCCCTCAGCATAAGATCCCCACCAGCAACAATAGGATCCCTCACCAGTAACAATAGATCTCTCCAAAACAATAGATCTCCCCAGCAACAAGAAACCCCGCCAGTAACAATACAGTAGATATCCCAGCAGCCAGAAACAATGGACACCTCCCTCAACAGGAATCCCTCCCAGCAATAATTGACCCTCTACCAACTTAAGTCCCCCCCCCCAGCAAAAATAGATCCACCACCAGCAAAAATAGACCCCCCCAGCAACAATATATTCCCCTGCAGTCAGCAACAATAGACCCTCCATCACAGCCCAGCAACCCATTCAGTGCTGGTGGTGCCGGAACTGCGTTCCCCCACTTTTTGGCTGAAAAAAAGCCCTGACAACATGCATAGGCCTCCAACCACACGAAATCAAGAAATTACAAAAATGTCCCCCTTATCTTATGTATTACAAGCTAAATAAAATGTCATTGTTTTATAATCTCCATACAATGCACTGTAATACCTTGTAATCATCACTGGTTGCACCACCTGGTTGCCCAAATGTGGCATAATTTGCCCAGTTTCCCTCTCCTGCTGGATTATTGGGGTTGTTTCCCTGCTGGCTGGACCAGCGATCTCCTGGTGTGCATTTCCCATTCATGTTGTTCTCATGTATACTTGCTACCAGTGTCCAACCTCCACCATTGGTTGTCATATCACAGAAGGTCGTGTAGACTACTCCATCTGCAGTGGTCAGCGTGTAAATTCCATCTGTAACAGTAGAGTACCAACAAAAATTCATACACAGTACAAAGACAATAAAATGAGTCTAAGATATGTTATACTGTATATGCACTGCACTTTTTTTTTATCCTAAAACTAGTAAATAGTATCCATTCTACAGACACCTAAATGATATGGTTTCTCTACTGATGCAACCTACTGTTTTTTTTTAATACCCTCATCATTATAGTCTATCATGAATGCAGCTGCAAGACTATTATACTTTCAACTATTCCTCATTTGCCACCCATTTCTGCCAAGTGTTTTCTCCACTGTTTTCCAACTGACCTCTGAATAAAGTTCATTTGGCTATATTTTGCCTATAAGACAATTCACAGTGCCTGACCTCACCTACATTCTGGCAAACCTATAAATATTTTAAAATCGTCTCTCCATCCCTTTTTCTTACACAATACCACATTGTCTGGATTTCTCTTTCCTGACCCATTAGACATGTTACCTCCTTTAAAATATTCAGCCAGTCCATTAGAACCTAAAGCATTGGGTCAAGCCCCTGTGGTGAGCGCCAGGATCCCCGCCAGCGCTGTCTGCCGCAGCGACCGCCGTCTCCAGCCAGCTCAGGCCATCAGTGCTAGGTCCAGTCAGAGAGGGTGAGGAGGAAGGCTCCAGCGCCATGATGGACATAGAAGAAGAGGAGTGTCCAAAAGATATGGCTCCTCGGGCGGATCGTGGTGTCACTTCCCTCCAGGCGGAGGGGCAGGCGGAGGGGCAGGCAAAGAGGTGGCACTGCAGGAAGCAGCGCTGCAGGAGGCGACATTACTCCCCATCACCGCCCCGCACTGTCTCTGCTAGAAGCGCCGGGGCCCTCCTGCGGCTCTGTGGCAGCACGGCTGGGAGCAGGGCGGAGGAGTCCAGTGCCAGAAGACCAAGAGCAGCAAGAAGGGTGCTGCCTGGGTTATCAGGTCGTCTGAAGAAAGAAGAGGCTCAGCGGTTCCTGAAAGGTCACTGCAAGCAGCTGTTCAGGAGGAGACTCAGATCAGCTTAGGCAGACCAATACCGGCGGTTTGCTCGTCAGCGAATTCAAGCCCAGATGTGACAGCTTCGGTCCCAGCGACTGGTGAGTTTGCACCACAATTGCTTGAACTTTTTTCAACAGTTTTAGTTAGAACAGTTAAAGATCTGCAGTCTTGTTAATTTTGGCTCAGGCTCCTCAAACTGTCAAAAAATAGTAATGTACCTGATGCTTGCAGAAAGGAACTACTACCTTGTTTTTATCCCCGCTGGGTTTTCACCTTTCTGTAAGTACAAAAGAAAAGATTTGGAATGGAGAATACATTGATTTGTTATAGCTCCCATCAACGAGGGATTACAAGCAGGGTAAGGAAGAAAAACTGGAGGTTGATAGAAGGCGGCCTGTAGCGAAGTCATTTAACAACTGGTTGCAGGCGTTCTGCATCTTCTCCAGCGTTTTATGTGAGAAACACCCGGATTTGAGCCCGGGTCTTTTTCAACACTTAGACATAGTTTTAGAAGCTTATAGGGGCTTTGGCAGGGTGGCTTGGTTTTCATACGACTAATCGTTTAGCAGTACACTCTTCTCTGCCATGGGGGACAAAGGATGTCGGCCTATGGCTGAATCTTTTTCTACCCCAGAGGCCGCAATATACAAACCAAGCAACACACATGAGTTACCGAAAAGGGGTGTGTTTGAATTTTAATGAAAGCCAATGCCGTTGGCCAAACACTTGTAAATACAGGCACGAATGTGCATTCTGTTCAGGGACACACCCCATTTCAAAATGTTTCAGGAAAATGTCCAATTCAAGTCAGCAACAAAATAAAGAGCCCCTTTTTAACCACTTCAGCCCTGGAAGGATTTCACACTTTAGGACCAGAGCACTTTTTGCGATTCGGCACTGCGTCGCTTTAACTGACAATTGCGCGGTCGTGCGACGTTGTACCCAAACGAAATTTGCGTCCTTTTTTCCCCACAAATAGAGCTTTCTTTTGGTGGTATTTGATCATCGCTGCGTCATTTCTGATTACCGCAATAATCAAAATAAGAGCGACAATTTTGCAAAAAAAGTCTTACTTTTTGCTAAAATAAAATCCAAACAAAAAATACCAAAAAAATTTTTTTTTCCATTGGTTTTGGCTGATTTATATTCCTCATATTTGTGATAAAAAAAATAAAAAAAAAAATCGCAATTGGTGTTTATTGATTGGTTTGCGCAAAAGTGGCCGCATTTAAGGATGATGAAAATTAATTTCTGGGGTTTTTATTTTTTTTTATTTTTTACTAGTAATGGCGGTGATCTGCGATTTTTAGTGGTACTGCGATATTGGGGTGGACATGTCGGACCATTTTGACACTTTTTTGGGACCATTGGCATTTATACAGCGATCAGTGCTATAAAAATGCACTGATTACTGTGTAAATGCCATTGACAGTGAAGGGGTTAACCAGCAGGGGGCGCTCTAAGGGTTAACTGTGTTCCCTGGGCGTGTTCTAACTGTGTGTGGGCTGCCCTAGCAGGGGAAGGGAAGTGATCACAGCTTCCATGTAGAGGAAGGCTGTGATCACAGCCCTTCCCCCTCTAACAGAACGGAGGTCCGGGTTTACTTACACGGACCTCCGTTCTTTCAGTCCGGGGGGCCATCGCGGGTAGCTGGCGGCGATCGAGTCCGCCAAACCCGCTCTCTGGCCCCCCCAACACAGTGAGCGCGTGGGTGCGCCTCCGGCGGCGCGCGCGTGCTCACAGTGCACGATCTCGCAGCCGTCGTCGTATGACGGTGGTTTGCGATATCGAGCCACTTTGTCGCCAAGTGGTTAAAGGCGTAGTCGCCAGTGAGAATACACGCAATGGTCCCATGGTTGCAGGAATTTCCAGATCAACCGACTGCTATTTAAAGGTTTTTATTTTGGTTTTCATCTGCCAAGTTTTAAAGGGGTAGGTTGTTTAGTACATGTAAATTTAAAATCTACAGTAGGTTTAGAAAAGATAGTGGAAGAAAAGATAAATAGCGAAGTTAGGCTAGGTAGGATAGCGGGTCCTTTCAAGAATCTCACCATTGGGAATTGTTCCCAAGAAAGAGAAGGATGCATTTAGACTAATATACCATTTATCTTTCCCAAAAGGTGAGTCTTTAAATGACCAGATTCAGGAGGACTTTTGCTCCCTGTCCTATGCGTCATTTGAGGATGCGCTTGTAGTGCTAAGAAAGTTAGGGAAAGGAGCCTTGTTAGCAAAGGAAGATATCAAAGCAGCATTCAGGCTACTGCCAATTGAGCCAGAGGCATTTAACTCACTTGGTTTCTGCTTCAATAATACATTTTATGTTGATAAATGCCTGCCGATGGGCTGTTCACTATCTTGTTGGTATTTTGAAGTGTTTGCCTCATTCTTGGAATGGGTAGTAGGCAGAGTAGATGATACAGACTCTATAATACATTATTTAGATGATTTCCTTTTCTTGGGCCCAGCAGGTTCAAATACATGTAGTTTGCTTTTGGCTTCTTTCTTTTCAGTTTGCAACGAATTTGGGGTTCCATTAGCACAGTATAAAACGGTTTACCCTTTAACGTGTCTGGAGTTTCTAGGTATTTCAATTGACACGGTGTTGATGGAATTCAGGTTGCCTATGGGAAAGATCTTCAATCTAATAGGTTACATAAGAATATTCATAATAAAGAAAAGGGTAAAACTGAAAGAGGTACAATCACTTCTGGGTCAATTGGCTTTTGCAAGCCAGATAATACCTGTGGGAAGAATTTTTTCTCTGAGGCTTTATTTGACAATTGCGGGCCTGAAATATCCTTCTGCATACATAAGGATGTCAAATGAGATTTGTGAGGATCTATTGGTATGGCTAAAGTTCTTAGAATTCTTTAATGGTAGATCTGTTTGGCGACAGGAATTTGTCACGGATAGGGATTTCTGTCTTAAAACGGATGCTGCTGGATCAAAAGGCTTCGCAGCAATTTGGAAAACGCATTGGTGTGTTGAGGCATGGGAAGTATCTTGGAAAGCTAAAGGTTATTTAACAAAAAGCGTCCTCCTGGAGTTGTTCCCTATTTTGGTGTCAGTAGAACTTTGGGGGGACAGTTTCAGAAATAGGCGTATCCTAGTTAGTACTGATAATAAAGTGTATTGTATGCAATAAATTGCTTAACATCTAAGTCTCCTCCAGTCATTGGTCTGCTGAGGTATCTAATATTTAGATGTTTGAGTTTAAATATTTGGTTAAAGGCTAAATGCATTCCTGGAAGAACAAATGACTTGCGGATGCTCTGTCTCGTTTTCAAATGGAGCATCCCTGCTACCAAACGCAGATCCAGTGGGTTTAAATTGCCCGGAGCACCTATGGAGTTTAATTTAGACCAAGTTTTATTAAATGTGCAACATTCTATTGCCCCCTCCACCATGGCGGGATACCTGTTAGCCTGGTGGTTGTGGAGAATGTTTTTACAGAAATATGGTGCGGACAGACACAAGAGTGGTATTTGAAGGTTTGGTGCTGGTTTTCCTGAATGAATTGTTTAAAGAAAATTATTCTTGGTCGCATGTTAAAGTACTGGCGGGCATTTCTTTCTTTCTAAAACTGAATGAGTCCACTTTCATAACGGTTAAGCAAGCACTCAAAGGTTACAGGAAGAGAAACAAGGTGAAGGACTCTAGAATCCCAATATCCTCTGATATTTTAAGGAAGTTATGTGAGGCAGCAGAATCAGTCTGTTGGTCTGAATTTGAAGCCAAGTTATTCAAAGTAGCATTCTTGGTAGCCATCTTTGCCGCTTTGAGAATTTCCGAGCTAGTGATGGTTCCTAAACATAAAAAAGGGAACCTGCAAAGGTAGGATGTATGGTTAAGAGACATGTTAAAAATTTGTGTTAGGAGATCTAAAACAGATCATGAAGGGAGAGGGTCCTGGTTGGTGTTAAATAAGTGTGATATTTCTTTGTTGTTTCCGGTTGATGCAATGAGGAAATATTTGGAGCTAAGGCCAGATTACACAGGGCAGTTGTTAATTCATTCAGATAGGTCCCCACTAACAAAATTCCAGTTCAATAGCATGCTTAAAAAATGCAATAAGCTTCTAGATCTGGAAGGAACAAGGTTAACATCCCACTCATTCAGGATAGGAGCGGCATCAGAGGCAGCTAGGTTGGGTTTGGGTGAGGTTGTAATAAAGAGAATTGGAAGGTGGAAATCTGGCAGTTTCTTGCTATAAGTTTATCCTAACTCTTTAATTTAATGATTGCAGGTTCCAGAACAATTATTTGGATTGTGGGCCATTCTTTCTTTCACTCGGCAAGTCTAAAGGCTTTATACGAGCTTTATACGCTCGTTGCACATCATTACGTTCAGCTTGGTCGCACGTTGGTTGTACGACCGAACGGACTAAAACGTATGTTGGATCGTGTAAGTTGCATATTAACGTGCTAGGAGTCCTGGCTAGGACCCAAAGCCAACATAGGAGAAGGAGGGAGAGGAGTTGTTGGACCAACTTCTCTGTACATCAGTTGTACGAACACTTGTCGTACAACCAAAGTTTTCTAGTTTGCTCATACAACTCCTGTTGTACGACCGTCGTACATCAGCTGTTCTAATCGCGCGTACTAACGATCGGATTAGGATACAATGGTCGCGTTCATACGACCTGTTGTATACGATCGTCGAACCGTGTGTACGAGGCTTAAGAGTCAAGGAGAGAGTCTACTCGGGGAACCTTGGTGTAGATCAAGAGCAGTTTAAGGTTTTATGGTGGAAGCAGGGTATGGGTTTGGGCTGATCTCTTTGTGGAATTGGGTAAATTATGTCAAATATGGCCAGCGCCTCATGTTCTCAGCTTGCACCTGGAGGGTAATGATTTAGGTAAACTAAAAACACTGAGTTTGATTTTTAACATCCGGGATGACCTGGTCAGGTTTCATTTAGCCTCCCCGCACACTGTGGTACATTTTTCAGAGATTATCCCACGTTTAAAATGGCTGAACTCTCAACAGCTGCGCCCGCTGGAGAAAGTTAGAAAGAGGGTTAACAGATCAATAGAAAATTTTTTAGGTTCTTCCTTTGGTTTTTCTTACAGGCACAACAAATTGGAGTGAGGTACTCCCAGGCTTTACAGGAGGGATGGGGTGCACCTGACCGAAATAGGTCTTGATATTTTCAATGCAGGTCTCGGTACCTGCATTGAAAAGGCTGCACATGAATTACACAGGCTCTGAGGCAATGCAGATAAGGTACCAAGTGAATTTAATTACCACCTTAATCAGCCACAGAACCTGTGTAATTAATATGTGTCCTGGATTAAAGGGATGATGTGGCAACCCTAGGTGACAGTTGATTCTCACCTGTCATTTGGGTGATTCCCCTTTTCTTGGTGAATACAGCTCTAGCCATAGTGGCTGAGCTGTCACACGTATTTTGGATTTGATATTAATAAATTATTTTATTTCTTAAAGCCAACAATAAAGGCCGCAGCCATCATTTTACGCCAAAGAAACAAGGTGTGTCTGGTCATTATTTTATTAACTGCTGCCTGCTGCCTGCTGTCCCATGTAAATTTTTTAGCTGGCCTTTCATTCATGTTATTACAAATCTGACTGTTATTTTCAAAGTGAAGAGCAATTATTTTACAACGTATATAATTACTTTTTCTTTTCTTTTACAAAAGTTTCATTGGATTTTCAAAACGTACAGGTATATAATATTTTCATTGTGATTATAAAAGCCACTTGTTATGTTTGATCATTGATGATCCATTAATGAAATTGTAAACCACAGCACTAAGCAAGCCCACAGTGCAAATTCAGAATCATAAAGTGCAAGTGCTGTGCATATATATGAAAGTGACTATGCCAAAATCGCAAAAACACACAATTCTTATAAAAAATATTTTCAAGCATGTGGCCAGTGAAAGTTCAAAAAATGTAATCCAAATTAAAAAACACCACAAACAAGGTCATGAAGTGCAAGTGCTGTGCATATATGTGAATGTAACAATTTAATTATGGAGCACCTTTAAAGTCCTTGGGACCCCTTTTTCTGGGTTTCCCTTTCTTTTTCCTTTTTTGTCTAATAAATTTATGGACGTGGTGCTCCAACTATAGGCTCCCCACTTGCTCAATATTTTCCTTGAATGTAACAATGGCAAAATCTCAAAAACACACAAATCCTAAAAAATATTTGCAAGCATGTAGCTAGTGAAAGTTCAATATTTTTTTTTCTACAGTCTCAAACAATATCTTTCTTCAAAAGTGTTGCTGTGCAATCATACTCCAAAGTGCTGTAGTGCTCAAATTCACACAAGGGCTTTGTGCTTCACACACCCCTCTAAAGCCTCGTACACACACGGGCGATGGTCGTATGAAAACTGTTGTACGACCGCTTGTTGTACGATCATCCGACTGTTAGTATGCGTGATTAGAACAGCCGACGTACAGCGGTTGTACAACAGAAGTTGGATGAGTAGACTAGAGAACGTTGGTTGTACCAACAAGCGGTCATACGACTGTTGTATCGTGTGTACAGAGAAGTTGGTCCAACAAGCTGTACTGTGCAAAACACGCATGCTCAGAAGTCAGGAACGCCCGAAAGTGTCAGTTTGTGTAAACCTACGTTCCTAATTCACAAATTACATGCACCTGAACTTCCTCTTAATACGCTCCTAACACGTCGCTACGTTCGGCTTGGTTGTACGATCGCTTAGTGCATGTCAGTACGCGAGATACAACAGCCAACATATGATTTGGGCTGGTTGGTCATACGACCATGGCACCGTGTGTGCAAGACTTAAGTGGTTAGACTCACCAGATAGAATGGACCCCTTAGTAGTAGGTCAATCAGGCTTGTGCTGGTGCGAAGAGTGCTGAAAGCGCCATGTCAAAGATGAACATTCCTTGGTTTAATTGATGATCCATTGTACTTAGACCCCTTTCACAACAGGGCCACTCGAGTGTTAGCGGTAAAACACAGCTAATTTGCGGCGCTCTACCGCTCGTTATAGCGGCGCTATGGCACCACTATTCAGGCGGCGGCGGTGCGCTTTTGACCCCCCACAAGAGGTTAAACAGGGGTTAAAAGTGCAGGTTAGCAGCACTCCCGAAGCGGTGTTTAGGGCTTTCAGAGCGCTCCCCCATTGTTTTCAATGGGCAGGGGCGGTATAGGAGCGGTGAATACACTGCTCCCACACCGCTGCAAAGATGCGGCTTGCAGGACTTTTTTTTACCGTCCCGCAAGCGCACCGCCCCAGGGTGAAAGCACTAAGGCTTTCACACTGGGGTGTATTGGGGGAGTTTTTCAGGTGCTTTTCAGTCGCTATTTTTAGCTCAAAAGCGCCTGAAAAACGTTCTGGTGTGAAAGGGGTCTTGGTGATTGAAAAAACATTGATTGTGTATGTAGTGTACCTTGCTATATAAAAGGTGTATCTCACCGTTAGCACAGCCAAATGCATTCTTGATTGCCTTACAGTTTCTGTATCGATTGTTGGCACCTTGAGTCACAGAAGAAGGGATTTCTAAAAAAAAAAAAGTGGACAATCAGCAAAACAAAGATATATTTTCTTCCTGCATTTTTGATATTTAGTAAGAAAGCCGGCAACTCCAAATCCATATGAAACGTTTATTGGTACATGTTTAAAAATGTACAAGGGTCTCTGCACTGCACAGAGATTAAAATGAGAAACAAACTATATATCATGTGTAGGGAACTCCACCCACCAAGCAAGCAATAAACCAATTATGCTAATCAGGTTCGGCCCTACCATGGGTCCCGGTGGGACCATGGGGCCCTAGTGGCACTTTCAGAGGGACGGCACTCGCGCCGGCCCACTCGCTCTGCTCTGCCCGCTCCTAATTTTACTGTGGGTGGGGGGCGCTGCTTATTGCATTGTGAGAGCACCCCCCGCTGCTGCTGAGGTACGAGCAGAGGCAGAGCACACTCTGCCATACCCACACAGTGGACCTCCCAGTACCCGCCCATTCTTCCCTTAGCTCCCCCCATTCCTGCAGACGGCGGCCAGTTAAGTCAGCTTACAAGCTGACAGCAACAGTGTGAAGGGGAGGAGCTGTGTGCTGGGCGCGGAGACCTCATGGTAGAGGGATCGCTGGAGACACAGGCAGGGGAGGCTCAGTGCAGCTGCACTGAGAGCAAGTAAGTGCCAGCGCCAAAGATCCCATCTCTACCACTGCCTTTGTCTAACACCCCCCACTACCCCTGTCTGTGTTTAACCCCCCCAGCCACCCCTGCCAGTATCTAATCCCCCCACCACTACCCCTGCCTGTGTTTAAACCCCCCAGCCACCCCTGACAGTGTCTTACCCCCCCACCACTACCCCTGCCTGTGTTTAACCCCCCAGCCACCCCTGCCAGTGTCTAACCCCCCACCACTACCCCTGCCTGTGTTTAACCCACCCAGCCACCCCTGTCAGTGTCTAACCCCCCACCACTACCCCGCCTGTGTCTAACACCCCCCACTACCCCTGCCTGTGTCTAAACCCCCCACTAC
>BLSH010366956.1:25208-40171 GCA_018402905.1 Glandirana rugosa
CCCTACCCCCCACCACCACAACTGCCTCGGACTGAACCCCCCCCCAATCACCATTGTTGCATGTAAATCTGACTTCCTGATGAATTAAATCGGTAGTAAACGCACCTGAAAAAAAAAGAAAAAGCCTGCAAGACAATAGCATAATATGTTAGTATGCATCGCATACTAACATATTATGAAATACTTGCCTTAGAACGAGGCCCCCGATGCCTGAGTCGGTCAGCACTGAGGGAGCTGACATGATGGTCCTCTTCTTTCTTCCGGGTATGCGGCTCCGGCGCTGTGAGTGGCCAGAGCCGCGTGACATCACTCCCGCGTATGCGCGCTGGAGCTCTTCGTTCCGGCAGCCAGCTCTGATTTTCCGGCCACCACCGCCGGATCATCAGAGCGCATGCACTGCTAATGTCAGCGGCTGCATGCAGGGCGAATATCTCCTAAACCATGTAGGTTTAGGAGATATTAATTTTACCTACAGGAAAGCCTTATTATAGGCTTACCTGTAGGTAAAAACAGTACTTGAGGGTTTACTGCCGCTTTAAATTTTAGTTTTAATTGTCATTATATAAAATAATGGATGTGGGGCCTTTTGGTGGGTGTGATTTTTTTTTTTTTTTTTTTTATTGGGGCAGTCGGGGGGGGGCAGCATTTCATTCTTGGACCCAGGCAGCACAATATCTTGTGCATCAAAAAGTGTAGCGCTAAAAGAAACACCATATATATTGCAATATAAATCAATAGTGAATATACATCAGAAAAAGTCCAAATAAAGATATTGTGTTCAATCTGATCAAGACATTCGAAATATAAATCGTATATCTTCAAAAATTGTAGAAAAGTTGCATCATGTGTTGTACAATCCAAACAACTGTGTAAAAGGTACTCTTACCAACGATAAGAGAAAATTGCGAGTGTGTTAATCTCACAAAGACATCCTCTAGACCTCGCCGTGTGGCTTCAATCCCACCGTCTGCCAGGAACTCCCCGAGGGTCCACAGCCGGATGCCAAACTCCAATAACCGGGTGTAACTACCTGTTGGGTGATTCGACCATCAACCAGGAACTCCTGCAGGTCTCCAGCTAGGTCTCGGACTCCGACACCACCATGCAACAGTATGCCAGAATTGAAGAGAAAGATCTGTTCTTGGACAGCCGCAGATGACTTTGGCTTGTCTTTTAGAACCAATGTAGAAATATGGCCACTACAATGTTGTCACCTCCTTTCCTGGCTCTGAAATCCCAAATGTCTCCATTTTTGCACAAATTGGAAGTTTTGTTGTGGTAGCTGCTTTAGTTTTCCTTTTTCGCTTTCTTTTCACACTTTTCAGGATAGCGCAATATTTTTCTATATTACTAGCACAATATCTTGGGCTGGCCCTGATGCTAATTAAAACTACTGAACCCTCCGATTGGTGATGGAGTGTACCACTACAAAAAGAAACATCACAGACTAGGCATAAGTAGCATCAAGGAAAATAAACCACAATTCAAATTAAAGAAAATCGTGATTACCAAAAAGAGAGGAACCTCCACACAAGAATTCCCACAGGCATGAACCATAGGCACGATGTACAGTTGTATGCAAACGTTTAGGAACCCTTGACAATATCCATGATTGTAATTTATAAATATTTGGGTGTTTGGATCAGCAATTTCATTTTGATCTATCAAATAACTGAAGGACACAGTAATACTTCAGTAGTGAAATAAGGTTTATTGGATTAACAGAAAATCTGCAATATGAATCAAAACGAAATTAGACAGATGCATAAATTTGGGCACCCTTGTCATTTTGTTGATTTCAATACCTGTAACTACTGAGTAATTGGAACACACAATTGATATGTGTTTAAAGGAATGAGGGAGTACCTCTGCGCTGCCACTTGATGAACAGGTTTTCCTTCTAAGGCTGGGTTCACACTATCCGACAAAAAAACGGCCCAACTTTGATCCTACTTTGCTGTACGATTTGCGGTCCTACATAGGGTCAAAGTCGGACCGTTTATCTGTGAACAGGGATCCGACTTTGATCCCGACAATGCCAGGCACTTTGTGCTCTGGGGATCTTGAAGGGGAACTCCAGCCAAATTAAAAAAAAAAAAAAAAAACTGGCATGGGGTCCCCCTCCAGGAGCATACCAGGCCCTTTGGTCTGGTACGGTTTTAAGGGGAACCCACACCGAAAAGAAGAAGAAGAAGAAGAGAGGGAAGGGGACAGCGGAGAAGACCGGCAAAAGAGCAGAAGACGCCGCAGAGAAGAAAAGACCCCTCAGAAGATGACAGACCCCGCAAAAGAGCCGAAGAAAAGAAGACACCGGAGAGGGGAGAAGACCACCGGAGCAGATTTAATAAACTATTTTAAAAAGCTGTGTGTTTTTTTTTGTGTACATATTTCTTCCCAGGTAAATGGGTAGGGGTACGATGTACCCCATACTCATTTGCATAGGGTGGGGGCCGGCATCTGGGGGTCCCCTTGTTGAAGGGGGCTTCCAGATTCCGATGAGTCCCCGCCCGCAGACCCCGACGACCACCGGCCAGGGTTGTCGGGAAGAGGCCCTTGTCCTCATCAACATGGGGACAAGGTGCTTTGGGGTGGGGGGCGCAGAGCCCCGCTGCCCCAAAGCACCCATACTCCCCATGTTGAGGGCACGCGGCCTGGTATGGTCCAGGAGGGAGGGGGCCGCTCGCTCGTCCCCACCCCCTTTCCTGGCCTGCCGGGTTGCGTGCTCGGATAAGGGTCTGGTATGGATTTTGGGGGGGACCCCACGCTGTTTTTTTCGGCATGGGGGTTCCCCTTAAAACCCGTACCAGACCAAAGGGCCTGGTATGCTCCTGGAGGGGGACCCCATGCCAGTTTTTTCTTTAAAAATATGGTGTGGAGTTCCCCTTCAAGATCCCCAGAGCACAAAGTGCCTGGCATTGTCGGGATCAAAGTCGGATCCCTGTTCACAGACAAACGGTCCGACTTTGACCCTATGTAGGACCGCAAATCGTACAGCAAAGTAGGATCAAAGTCAGACCGTTTTTTTGTCGGATAGTGTGAACCCAGCCTTAAAGTGGTAGAAAATTTTCCAGAAAAAAGAGAAAAACTTTCACCCCTACAAGTTAATGTCATAATGTACTAGTATGCACAGACTGGGCAAAATTATAAACGCAACACTTCTGTGTTTGCCCCTATTAATTATGAGCTGAACTCAAAGATCTATGACATTTTCTATGTACACAAAAGGCCCATTTTTCTCACATATTGTTCACAAATCTGTCTAAATTTGTGTTAGTGAGCACTTCTCCTTTGCCGAGATAATCCATCCACCTCACAGGTGTGGCATATCAAGATGCTGATTAGACAGATGTGACTTAGGCTGGCCACAATAAAAGGCCACTAGAGTTGAGCGAACCCAGACTGTAAAGTTCGGGTCCGTACCGAACTTTGGGGTGTCCGGAACCCGGACCCGAACCCGGACATTTCAAAAAAAGTCCGGGTTCAAGTTCGGGGTTCTGGTATTTGATTCCACGTGTTGAATAGCTGCCAAGGGCAGCCAATCAACAAGTGTTTCACTGGTTTGCCCTTAGAAGCCATCACAGCCATGCCTACTGCCTTTATATGGGGCTGGAGTCACCGTGCTGCATGTCATGTGCTCTCAGGATAGTTTAGGGAGAGGATTCTGCTGGCTCTGTGAGGGACAGATTGCAGATATTATAGAACATCTCATCCTGCATTACTGAACGATCTGATTGTGGACTAGGTAGAGATACTAGTACTGCTGCTTTGAGGGACAGATTGCAGACCTCACCCTGCTGCACAGAACGATCTGACTGGACTAGGTAGAGTCTGTTGCTTTAAGGGAAAGATTATTGTTCTAAAATCATCTCCAAGTTCTATAGGGAAAGGTTCCAGCTGTTGCATTAAGGGACATATTATTGTTCTAAAATCATTTCCAAGTTCTATAAGGAAAGTTTCTTCCAGTCACATAGAGAGCCATGGTTGATTTTAGAACAATAATATGGCTCTCTATGCGGCTGGAAGAAACTTTCCTTATAGAACTTGGAGATGATTTTAGAACAATAATATGGTTCTCTATGCGGCTGGATGAAACTTTCACTATAGAACTTGGAGATGATTTTAGAACAATAATATGGCACTCTATGCGGCTGGAAGAAACTTTCCTTATAGAACTTGGAGATAATTTTAGAACAATAATATGTCTCTCTATGCGGCTGGATGAAACTTTCCCTATAGAACTTGGAGATGATTTTAAATCATCATTTCTTGCACAAAAATAAAAAAACAGTGTTGGCTACCTCCTCCTCCTCCGCCGCCACTTTCACCACCTCCTCAACCTCCAACTCCACATCCACCTCCATTTTTGATTTTTTTTTTTTTTTTTCCAAATCATTTTTGATTTTTTTTTAATGTGATTTTAGCTTAAAAATTATTTTAAGTTATTTCCCTATCCCCATTTCTTTGTAGGGCACTTGTCCAACTCTTACCCCCATTTTTCTTCCTTTTGCAGACCTCTAGGACATGCCAGGACTTTGTTACAGCCATTTTTGTGCCTAAAAGTTCGGGTCCCCATTGATTTCAATGGGGTTCGGGGTCCGGGTCAAAGTTCGGGTGAAGTCCGGTCCTGAACCCGGACTTTGTCCGTAAGTTCGGCCGAACCAGCAGAACCCGAACTTCCAGAGGTTCGATCAACTCTAAAGGCCACTCTAAAATGTGCAGTTTTATCACACAGCACAATGCCAAAGATTTTGCAAGTATTGAGGTAGCGTGTACTTGTCATGCTGACTGCAGAAGTGTCCACCAGAGCTGTTGCCCTTGAATTGAATGTTCATTTCTCTACCATAAGCCGTCTCCAAAGGTGTTTCAGAGAATTTGGCAGTACATCCAACCAGCCTCGCAACAACAGACCAAGTGTAACCACACCAGCCCAGGACCTCCTCTATCCAGAATCTTCACCTCCAAGATCGTCTGAGACCAGCCAACCGGACAGCTGCTGCAACAATTGGTTTGCATAAGTAGTATATATTTAAGACAAGCACTGCAGTTTGGGGCACCACATCCTATATCTATTGGAAGAACAAAAAAAGAAGAAAAAAAAGGAAAAAGAAGGACTTTAGCGGTTGCCCACTAATCCCAGGTGAAGAAGAATTACAACCATACTAAACCATAGGTTAAAATATAAATTTATTTGGATATATTAAAACAAAGTATCGGTATGTGCACCCGTAAGGCATGCACTCCACCAATAACGGTTGCATATAAAGTCCAATGAAAAAATATATATAAATGAAGGGAAATTTTTAACATCAAACATCGACCGCCATGACAAAGGCCCACATGTGCTACTCAGGATAAAGATGATGGTTAATCTGGGAGTCTAGGCTGGCCTAACAGTCAGGTGTGCCGATGCCAGTGATGAGGGATCGCGACGCGTTTCGCTTGATAGCTTCTTCAGGCGATCCTGATGTTGAGATAGTGTGATAGTTACTATTATATCAACATGTTTAAATAACTTATGCAATACTGTTTCTAAATATATATTGGTTGTACAAGCCCATTAAGTACAAAAAAATGTATTTTTTGAAAGTCAAGATCTGACATAAAACAGTTGTTGAGAACTAAGATCATATATAGGACAGTAATTTCCACATTGCGTTACAGAAATGTATTCTTGAAGCTTAAGACAAACAGAATAATTATGTGTACATACCCTTGTATAAAAATAGGGCCTTTAAGAACGTACAACCCCTACGGCACTTTCACATGTGAGAAAAAAAAAAGGGGAGGAAAAAATCCTCTTATGGTGTCAGGCAGATCTATTTGTGGAGTATCGCCCAAAGGCGCAGCCTAGCAAAAAACCATAACAAAACAAAACAAAAAAACCCAAGTTACTAGCAATATTGTATGTGATATAATAAGAATATGTTATTATTGATTATTATTAATGTAGTGAGTGGGGTGACAGAATGAGGTGAAGTTCCCCCATATGTACACACACCACCTCACCTCCTAGAGGGTTTTTTTTCAAAATATTATATTATTTATGACCCTAAATATATATATAAATGGTGAATATATTTTATTTTGGAACAGCAGATAGTATACTGGGCAATTTATACAGGATCCCCCATATATAAACATTGCAGAAAAAATATCACAGAAAAAATATGTATCACGGGAAAATATCACAGGAAAAATAAATCCAAATTCAATGAAAGGGACAGTTTGTTTTTTGGAATTTGGCATATCATGCTAAGAACGTATGTGATAAAATTCAATATCATACTCACAAAGATATATAAAACCATTAGATCACATTCATCTTGCATGGATACATCGTGTAAATGGAGGGCCCTTTTAGGAGGAATCCCCAATGGCGTTAATACTTTGGTTATGGTTTGCATAACCAAAGAATTTCTGCACAAACTGTCAGAAACCATCTCAAGCTCATTTGCATGCTCATCAGGGTCTCAACTTGACTGCAGTTTGTTGTCGTAACCGACTTGAGTGGGCAAATGCTCACAGTCAATGGTGTCTGGCCCTTTTGAGAGGTGTTCTCTTCACAGATGAATCCCGGTTTTCACTGTACAATACAGATGCACCGTGTGAGTGAGCGGTTTGCTGATGTCAACATTTTGAATCGAGTGGCCCGTGGTGGTGGTGGGGTTATGGTATGGGCAGGCATATGCTATGGACAATTAACACAGGTGCATTTATTGATGGAATTTTGAATGCACAGAGATACCGTGACGAGATCCTGAGGCCCATTGTTGTGTCGTTCATCCACTTCCATCACCTCATGTTGCAGCATGATAATGCACGGCCACATGTAGCAAAGATCTGTACACAATTCCTGGAAGCTGAAAACATCCTAGTTTTTTGCATGGCCAGCATACTCCCCGGACATGTCACCCATTGAGCATGTTTGGGTTGCTCTGGATCAGCGTATATGACAACGTGTTCCGGTTCCTGACAATATCCAGCAACTTCACACAGCCATTGAAGAGGAATGGACCAACATTCCACAGGCCACAATCAACAACCTGATCAACTCTATGCAAAGGAGATGGGCTGCACTGTGTGAGGCAAATGGTGGTCACACCAGTTACTGACCAATTTTTGGACCACCAATACAGTAAAACTGCACATTTTAGAGTGGCCTTTTATTGTGGCCAGCCTAAGGCATACTTGTGCAATAATCATGATGTCTAATCAGCATCTTGATATGCCACACCTGTGAGGTGGGTGGATTATCTCAGCAAAGGAGTAGTGCTCACTAACACAAATTTAGACAGATTTGTGAACTATATGTGAGAAAAATGGGCCTTTTGTGTACATAGAAAATGTCACAGATCTTTGAGTTCAGCTCATAATAAATAGGGGCAAACACAGAAGTGTTGCGTTTATAATTTTGCTCAGTGTATATTTAGATTTATAACTATTCCCCCCTACTAAAAATGTGGGGGTTTTTTTGTGTGTGTTCCAGCCTAAAAAAATTCTCAGCATATCCCACTCTGACAGCAATTGAGGGTATTGTTTCTAAGTAGTGATTAGCTGAACTATCTTAGATTTGGTTTGAGCAGAGATTGCTGAATTACAAAGAGGTTTGGATGAAAAACCTGAACCCCAACAAAATCTATGGTATCTGAAACTGTCACATTAAACATGCCCATTTTCTAGGTTAAAAGGCAAGGGGGTGTAAAAAAATAGCACTGGGGGGGGGGGGGGAATCTGCCCTGGGGAATATATACCAATGCAAAAAAAAAAAAAAAATATATATATATATATATATCCAGTATATGTATATATATATATATATATATATATATATATATTAATTTAGCCAGGATTTACATCAATTCAGCCAGGAAAACATCACACAGAACCCTCCAAGGGCCTGCTTTGTATTTTAGGGGACTTTTGGAGGGGTTTGTGACAAATTTAAACTGCACCATTACTTTTTCTTTGTAACTGTTATTTTCTACAGCAATAATGAAAAAAAATGTGTGTAGAGCCCCCCCCAAAAAAAAATAAAAATCCATACCACACTCTTTGAGTCTGGTACAGATTTTAAAGGGAGACGTTGCACAAGAAAAATAAAAAAGCATGAGGTCCCCCTGAAAATCCATACCAGACCCTTAATCCAGGCATGCAGCCTGACTGGACAGAAAAGGGGGGCAAACATATGCCCAGTCATTGTGCCCTGCCACTCCCTTGCCCAGTGGTTGGGGGGTCCGCTAGTGGGGGGGCTCATCAGTATTATCAGGTACCCCCTTCCCCATGTGAATAAATATGGGATGCATAGTACTCCAACTTCAATGTTCCTTATTAAAAAAAAAAAAATCCTTGAACAATTTCCCTTGTTGTCAATCATGATACCTACTAGTCACTGACTCTACGGAAAAAAAAACCCCAAAAATTAGACAAGTCCTTTATTAGAAAAAATAAAATCCCAAAAAAGCCCTTCATTGTAAATCCATCATCAGTCACAATGCCTGCCAACATATTAATAACACAATGCACCCCACACACATGATCGATCACGGTGGCAACCCTAACCAAATAATTAATTCAAAAGTGTTGTACTACTAAGCCAGATAAATGCTACAAATAAAACCCATAAATAAAGCACATCAAAAGACATGAGGTAAGTGATTGAATACTCTAAAATAATCCAATAGGGAAAAACAACACATCCATTTCTTGTTTCACACGCATGCAAATGTCCTTAGATCTTGATAAAGCTCAGCAACCAATACAAATGACATCCAGATTTTCCATACAGTTGTCACCATGAGCATGCAATATAATGAATGTGATGCATCCACCACCAACGGATAAGGTGTACAGATGATTTTTCAAGCATTATAATAAAAATTTCCATGGAGTAGGAGGTTGCTCTTGTGCAGTGGTATTGAAACGGAGCCATCGCCCATCGCTGCACAAGAGCAACCTCATACTCCATGGAAATGTTTATTATCATGCTTGAAAAATTGTCTGTGATGTAAGTGCAATCTTAAATAGATTTAACCACTTGTTATACGGATTCACACTATGTCCTTCCTTTATCTTTGGATTTAACATGTGACCTGTGATGAGAGAGGAGCAGTGTTTGGTGAGATTTTAGAGTGGCCCCCTCCCGGTTTGGGTATATCCAGGATTTGAAGGAAAATAGAGAGGAGTCTTACTCACCTGCTATTTTTGACCACCCGTGATAGGTGTGTCAATTTTTAGGGGTAAGCGTACACCATATCCGTTGGTGATGGATGCATCACAAACATTATATTGCATGCTCATGGTGACAACTGGATGTCATTTGTGTTGGTTGCTTACCTAGATCATGATCTAAGGACATTTACATTAATGTGAAACAAGAAATGGATGTTTTGTTTTTCACTATTAGATTATTCTAGAATATTCAATCACTTATCTCATGTCTTTTGATGTGGTTTATTTATGGGTTTTATTTGTTGCACTTATCCAGCTTGGTAGTGCAACATTTTTTAATTAATTACTTATTACCGTGTGTATATCTCACATTGAGTGTTGCTAAGGATTTTTTCTTTTCTTTTTCCACTAGCGCAGTATTCACTTTTTTATTTTGTCACATAACCCTAACCAAATGACAGCTTCCATGCTGTCATCAGCTATATAATTGAAGGGGTGGGGATATTGGTGACATCATTGCCAGTGGCCATATGTAGGCAGTGATGTCACTGTTTTTCCCTCCCCTTTGCTTAAAAGGAGTAGGAATTCCCTGCATCAGTGGTTCCTAGGAATGCCGTGAGTGCAACCCCCCCCCCCCCCCCTGACTCCCTTAGGAACCAGTGACAGCGAGAATCTGTCATATATATAGAGACGGTAGAAATACTTCTATAAATGATGCACAATGCCCGCAGAACTCACTAAAGCTAGGATATTCAGTCATTTACTATACCTTTTCCTAAGCAAAGACACAAACAGCGATAACAAACTGACAGAGACTCTAACTCCCCTTCCCTACTGTATCCAAAAATCAATCTGGGCTGTATTTGGGATTCAAACCCTTTACAATTGATACATGAATAAGAGCAAATTATAAAATTATAAATAAAGAATCTAACCCTTCTCCATTCTACAAAAATGTGCTTTAAGCTCGGTTCACACTGGTGCGCTGCAGTAACCCTTCAAATCGACTGCAGGCTCCCGCATTGCACCTGACTCGCAGGCTGTTCACACTGCCCTATGTGAACTGCTGGGAGTGTCAATACAAAGTTAATGACACCCCCAGATTGGTTTGCATATCGCAGTGTGAACTGTCAATTCAGGCAGGAATCAGATCACATGGGTGTGAACACCCATGTGAGATCCAATTCTGGTGTGAACCAAAAATAGGGTCCTGCGCGACTTTGGTCCACATGCGATGCTAATTCAATCATACAATCTGTATGGCTCAATTTGCATCACACCGGCATTGCATGTGATTTGCACAGCAGTGCGATGCAAACCACATGCGATGTCGGACAGTGTACCAATGTGAACAGAGCCTTAGTCTGTGTCCACAGTGAAGAGAATTTCTGTAACCTCCTATCCTGGCAGGAAGAGAGAAGAACACTCCTCAATAAAGACATAGACATTATTAAAACCTTTACAAAAGCTCTCTCTGTCCAAAACAATATAAATTATATTAGCTGGAGCTGGGCTTTAAAAATGTAAACAGATCATAGAACACCAAGAAACTTTGCAAATATACAAATGACTTGTACCGTTTTTTCTAGGTTTTTAGAGATATCAGAATAGAGCAACATTTTCTGGTTACATTTAGCCTGTCAACTCTTAGATTGTAAGCTCTAACGAGCAGGGCCCTCTGATTCCTATTGTACCAAATTGTGATGTAACTGTACTGTCTGCCTTCATTTTTGTAAAGCGCTGCGCAAACTGCTGGCGCTATATAAATCCTGTATAATAATAATAATAACTGCTCTCACTGTAACTGCAGAAAAGGACTAATAACAAGGAAGACATTTACTCTACATTTGTCTCAATCTTTTCACTGGTGGGAGTCATAAATAATTATTTCTGTGGTACAATGCACTCGTGTAATCACTGGAGATTACAAGCCACCAGAAACTAGCAGTCCCTGTATAAGTTTAGCTGCAGCATCAGAGAGTACATATCTTAGGCCCCTTACACACTGAGGCACTTCTAAACTGCCAGAAAAACATTGAGCGCTTTTGAAGAGCTTTTCAGGCTCTTTGAAGAGATTTTCAGGTACCTTTGAAAAGCTTTCCATTAATTTCAGTGGAGAGGGGTGTTTTCTTTACTGCCCTGCTAGCGCACTGCCCCAGTGTGAAAGCATTCATTGATTTTACTGGAAATAGGTTTTGTGAGCTTTTCAAGTGCTATTATTTAGCATAAAAGTGCCTGAAATGCGCCTCAGTGTGAAAGGGGTCTTAGTGTCTGAGAACAAGGAAGAAATCAGGGATACTTCCATATGTGTATGTGTTGGTTTGTAGAGTTGAGCGAACCCGAACTGTAAAGTTCGGGTCCGTACCAAACTTTTGGGTGTCCGGGACCCCGACCCGAACCCGGACTTTTCAAAAAAAGTCTGGGTTTGGGTCCGGGGTTCTGGTATTTCATTCCACATGTTGAAAAGCTGCCAAGGACAGCCAATCAACAAGTGTTTCACTGGTCACCGTGCTGCATGTCATATGCTCTCAGGATAGTTTAGGGAGAGGATGCTGCTGGCTCTGTGAGGGACAGATTGCAGAACATCTCATCCTGCATTACTGAATGATTTTATTGTGGACTAGGGAGAGATACTAGTACTGCTGCTTTGAGGGACAGATTGCAGACCTCATCCTGCTGCACAGAACGATCTGAATGGACTAGGTAGAGTCTGTTGCTTTAAGGGAAAGGTTATTCTTCTAAAATCATCATCAAGTTGTACAGGGAAAGGTTCCAGCTGTTGCTTTAAGGGAAAGATTAGTGTTCTAAAATCATGATCAAGTTGTACAGGGAAAGGTTCCAGCTGTTGCTTTAAGGGAAAGATTAGTGTTCTAAAATCATCTTCACAGTGTGTGGAAAAAGCCTATTTCAGCCACATAGAGCCATATTAGTGTTCTAAAATCATCTTCAAAGTGTGTGGGAAAAGCCTGTTTCAGCCGCATAGAGCCATATTACTGTTCTAAAATTATCTTCACAGTGTGTGGGAAAAGCTTGTTTCAGCCGCATAGAGCCATATTATTGTTCTAAAATTTAGAACAATAATATGGCTCTCTATGCGGCTGGAAGAACAGAAATATGGCTCTATGCGTCTGGAAGAACAGTAATATGGCTCTATGACCCTGCAATAGGCTTTTCCCATACACTTTGAAGATGATTTTAGAACAGTAATATGGCTCTATGCGGCTGACACAGGCTTTTCCCACCCATTTTGAAGATGATTTTAGAACACTAATATGGCTCTATGTGGCTGAAACAGGCTTTTCCCACACACTTTGAAGATGATTTCAGAACACTAATATGGCTCTATGCGGCTGAAACAGGCTTTTCCCACACACTGTGAAGATGATTTTAAAACAGTAATATGGCTCTATGCGGCTGAAACAGGCTTTTCCCACACACTTTGAAGATGATTTTAGAACACTAATATGGCTCTATAAGGCTGAAACAGGCTTTTCCCACACACTTTGAAGATGATTTTAGAACAGTAATGTGGCTCTATGCCCCTGCAATAGGCTTTTCCCACACACTTTGAAGATGATTTTAGAACAATAATCGTTCCCTTAAAGCAACAGCTGGAGGCTTTCCCTGTACAACTTGGAGATAATATTAGAATCTAAAATCATCTCCTAATTCTATAGGAAGAGGTTCCTACTGTTGCTTAAAGGGACAGATTATTGTTTCTTGCACAAAATTAAAAAGTGCATCTACATTGCTGGTTTAAAAAAAAACAAACAAAATTCCAAAAATAAAAAAACAGTGTTGGCTACCTCCTCCTCCTGCACCGCCACTTTCACCGCCTCCTCAACCTCCAACTCCACATCCACCTCCATTTTTGATTTTTTTATGTGATTTTAGCTTAAAAATGATTTTAAGTTATTTCCCTATCCCCATTTCTTTGTAGGGCACTTGTCCGACCCTTACCCCCATTTTCCTTCCTTTTGCAGACCTCTAGGACTTTACAGGACTTTGTTACAGCCATTTTTGTGCCTAAAAGTTTGGGTCCCCATTGATTTCAATGGGGTTCGGGGTCCGGGTCAAAGTTCGGGTCAAGTCCGGACCCGAAACCGGACTTTGTCCCGAAGTTCGGCCGAACCTGCAGAACCCGAACTTCCAGAGGTTCGATCAACTCTATTGGTTTCTACAACTGGGTATTTGGAATCATATGTAATAAGGGATGGCTTAGGTAAACCATAAAGGCTGCCTACTTGTAACAGTATGCGATTTTCAGGAAATACATGAGTTCAATGCAGTAAAGAAATTATAATGTATCTCTTCTTACAGTAAACACATTGAAGATTGCAAAGAAGCATAGAATGAAAGTGTTCATCTTGCAAAAGTGAATGTTATTAAAAACACGAACCTATGTTCACTCTGAATACTCAATCATGTGTGAAATTTAAAAACATAGCTCAATGTTGTTAATTTAGCTCAGCTAGTATGCAAAATGATCAATCTTAGTATTTTAATAAATTACCCCCATCAAATAAAAAAATAGGTGAAGTAAATGTCTTTTTGTTCTCTCCCTTTCTCTTCAGTTACAGTACACCAGATCTGTATCATACCTTAATCATAATAAAGGCAAACATAATAGGCTATTTTTGTAAAGTTGCCTGCTTATATTAGAAGAGTTTAGGTTTTTAAAAAATACATTTATATTTTAATCAGTTTTAACTTGTATTGAACATACCACCAGTATACACCACTATATCACAGACAGTCCTGTCTAGTTTATAGGTTATATTTGGGCACCTAAAATTTCTCCCTAGGGTGGTTTTAATTAGTGAATAGATGTGATCACATAACAAATTAAGCTACAAAAAGCAGAATTAAATTGACTTTTTCTGTTTGATATACTCTGATTGAGCATTTCTTGCTTTATTGTATTCTTCTCTTTTCCTTTTTAAAGTATGGAATGGAACAAGTATGGAATAGAACAAAATTAATGGCTTTCTAAATATAGCTGAAGGGTAAACTACTATAAAAGCATATGCTAACATAAACAATACTGAACTTCAGTACCTGGAATAAGAACTGCATCTGTTGCCTAGCTGTGTAGCTTTCAATCATCATCAGATCTACCCTGGGAAAGAAGAGGATTCTTGAATATATCTGTTACAAAATAATACAGACAGTTCTAAGTTTAGCCCTGATAATTGAGGGCATGATACTATTTAAAATGTAATCTATTTCTATCTTGTTTTAGTTCTGTGTTTAGGAAAATATGTTTAACTTTAATTCTCTAAATCGGCTCATTTAAAAGGAACATAATTGAAAGCAAGAAACAGGACTTTTTCTAAAGTAAAGACATAGTGTTTATTGTTTAAAAAATAAGTCACATAATTCAACTGGCTATTAATAAGTATAAGTAATAACACCATAGTTTTTTGATCCAGGGAATATCTAATTACCTTAGGGCAGCGGTTCTCAACTCCTGTCCTCGGGACCCACTAACATGCCAGGTTTGCAGGATAACTGAAATACATCACAGGTGATATCACTTTCTGCTCAGTGATTGCAGTATTCTAGTCTGCATCTCCCCAAGGTAATACTTAAAATCTGGCCTGTTGGTGGTCCTGAGGACAGGAGTTGAGAACCACTGCTCAGATAGGATTTTTTCCCTGTTGGATAAAATTAGAGCAGAATTTGTGAGTTTTCTTCTTCTGGATTAACTGTGAGTTTAGAGTTCTGCAGATGCAGGTTTTTAAATAATTTATATATTTTTCTATTGGTTGAACTCAGTAGGCATGTGTCTTTTT
>BLSH010366957.1:0-12708 GCA_018402905.1 Glandirana rugosa
GTGAGTTTTCTTCTTCTGGATTAACTGTGAGTTTAGAGTTCTGCAGATGCAGGTTTTTAAATAATTTATATATTTTTCTATTGGTTGAACTCAGTAGGCATGTGTCTTTTTTCTAACTATGTAACATTTTGGTGGGACATTGCCCCACTAAAAAAAAATGTTTGTTGAGTGCCTATTTATGGAAATTCATTAAATATTCAGATTGACGCAATAATGTCATCAATGACATGCATATATACCACTATGTATATATTAAATCTGTAACAAATTGTTTTATGTGTTGTAGTTTTCAGTGATGTGGTACAATCTCTCACATGAAAAGAAAATCTCTGCAATCTGTTTGACTGTAATATGTGTGTTTTGCACAAATGTCCATTGTGAAGATGATGAAATTGTTCTGACCAAAGATGGCAAAGTAAGAGGGATTCAGATGCCAGTGTTTTCTAAGACAATCACAGCATTCCTTGGAATACCTTACGCAGAACCTCCAGTAGGAGCTCTGAGATTTAAAAGACCAGAACCCATCAAATCTTGGACTGCAATATGGAATGCCACAAACTATGGAAATTCTTGTTATCAGTATGTTGACCAAGTATTCCCTGGTTTTTCTGGTGCTGAAATGTGGAATCCTAACACTGAACTGAGTGAAGACTGTCTTTACCTTAATATATGGATACCCAGTCCAAAGCCAAGAAATGCCAGTGTCATGGTATGGATATATGGTGGTGGATTTGAAACTGGAACAGCCTCTTTAGATATTTATGATGGGAAGTTTTTGGCCCGCAACGAACGTGTCATTGTTGTGTCATTTAACTACAGAGTGGGTGCATTAGGATTTCTGGCTTTCCCCGGTAATTCTGAGGCTCCAGGGAATGTTGGTTTGTTTGATCAAAGATTGGCTCTGAAGTGGGTCTACGAGAATATTGCAGCATTTGGTGGGAACCCCAAAAGCATAACGCTTTTTGGAGAAAGTGCTGGAGCAGGGTCAGTCAGTTATCACCTGCTTTCTCCTAAAAGCCATCCTTATTTCACAAGATCTATCATGCAAAGTGGGACTGCTAATGCCCCTTGGAGTGTTGTCGGTAGTACAGAAGCCCGCACTCGAGCACTTACATTAGCAAACCTATTAAGCTGTTCCTTCAGAAATGAAACTGAAATAATTGCTTGCCTTCGGAGTAAGACTCCTCAAGAAATAATTGAAAAGTCTTTTTTTGTTCTAACACAAAGATCGTTAATAGAAATTACTTTTCCTCCAACAGTTGATGGAGATTTTCTTAATGATTTACCTAAACATTTGTTACAACTTGGACAGCTTAAAAAAAACACACAGATATTAACTGGTGTTAATAAAGATGAGGGATCATATTTCTTAGTGTATCAACTACCTGGATTTAGCAAAGATCATGAAAGTTTTATAAATCGGACTCAATTCCAAGACAGTGTAAAACTGGCTTTTCCGAAAGTCACTGAACTTGCAATAGACTCTATCCTTTTTCATTATACAAACTGGGAAGATGAAAAGAATCCCATTCACAATCGGGATGCCATGGATGATATTGTGGGAGATTACAATTTTATATGTCCACTTCTGGAATTCACAAACAGAAATTCCGAGCTTGGAAACAAAGCTTATTTGTACTTCTTCAGTCACAGATCTTCCAAGATGGCATGGCCAAGTTGGATGGGAGTAATACATGGGTATGAAATCGAATTTGTATTTGGAATCCCAATGTACAGAAGACTTAATTATACAAAGGAGGAAGAAATTCTGAGCAGAAACATAATGAGATACTGGGCAAACTTTGCAAAAACTGGGTAAGCTCTTTTTCCATGAAAAGTTTATGAAGTACATTATGCATAATTTATTAACAGATGAAAAGCCGTACATATTATTTTGTTGAAAAAAACCTTTTTCAGTAATATGACTATAAAACTTAGAGGTGAATTTAAAAAAAAATCATATAGAATTTCAGTTGGTTAAAGTGCATGTACATTTGTTCAGAGTGAATGGGGCAGAAAAGGAATTGCTAATAGGCTTTTTTTGTGCTAGTGGAATGTTTTTGATTGATTTAAATGTTGGTTGATTCATGTTTGCCTAACATTAATTTTTCCTCTTTTTTTGCTTAGAACGAATGTACATGCACTTTCACCAGGTGAAATGTTATGTGATTTTTTTTCTTATAAATACAGCCCTTGGTGTCCCTTGAGATTTCATTGTATTTATGTTCTACATGAACAACGACAAATAGTGTCAAAAGCCACAGCTGTTCTAAATGAGAGTAAACATCGACTCAAGTTGCATCACAACTCAGACATATCCTGGGTTTTTTCCATGCTAACCGTTTTTCCAAGGTCATCTGCATTTTTTTACACTCACATTTACTGCTTGCATACTCAATTGTGTTACTTGAAAATAATTTATAAAGAAAGGTTTACTCTATGAGGCTTATTAATCAAATAAGAGCAAAGGGTGATGATAATTTGCAAAAGAGTGACAACCCAAGTAAAACATAATAAATAATAACCTCTATCTTATACTTTTGCATCTTTTGGGTTCTGGTGGCTGCCAATAAGCAAACTATCCATGTCCCTAAGTTAGGCAAATAGAAACCTTTTTTTCTGTGCCCACTTTGCTTTAAATACTTTAAGAAGTCAGTAGATTCTCTCCCTCTCTCCATGCATTGCAGCTTGTAGTGCATGAGCACCATCACATGAGGACTTGACATAGTCATATATAAGTTTCAGTTTGCTCAGCAAATCTAAAATTGCACAGAAATCATGGGCAGGCTGTAGTGGATTGTTGCAGCAGGGCAGAATAATTAAGTGTAATCTAGTTACAGTTACTTTGCTTTTTTTCAGAGGTAGGGATGAACTTTCTGATCAATCATGAATTTGACCCAAGCCTAAGTCATCCACACCTTGTGAAAATGTGTCCTTTCACCATTATTGCAACCAATTACCAATAATGCGCTTCCTGGCCTTCAAAATGTTTTCAGATGGCCTAGAAGGGACAATAAAGAGTGTTTTATTATGTTACAGCCTTCCTATAAAAGCCAGGGATCCCAACAAACGTTTGTCATTGTTTGTTGGGAAGTCCTGGAGTAGATAGAAAGAGATTACATAGTGCTTGCTGGGAAGTATATTTGTTGCTATACTATACAGTGTTACTGAACAGTGCTATATTTACAGTCAGTCATATACGCAGTTAGTGTTTGGTGGAGACCTGGAGTAGAGAGAGGCAAATCATAGATTGTTTGCCAGAGAGGTGCGTGCTGATATACTATGCAGTGCTTCTGAAAAATGCTACATTCAGTGCAGTGGTTCTATACACTGTCAGTGTGCGTTGGAGGTACCTGAAGTAGATAGTGATTGCTGACAGAGTGTTTGCAGGGAGAGATAACTACTGGAATACTATGCAATCCTGCTGAAATGTGCTTTTGTTCAGTCTGATTTTCTGTTTCACAATTTCATGTTTATTTTCCACTTACAATCCCGTTAAAAATGTTGTGGCTTAGTTTAAGTTTTTGTATTTTTGTATTATGGAGGCAGGAATATAAACTTGATCTTGACACAGGCAAAACTTTCCTTTGTTTGCAGCACATTAATATATACTTGTGCAGTTCAGTTAAGTACACCAACGCACCAACTCTCCAATGCCCCTATTGACATAGCTTCTGATAAAGTTAGACAATCTCCTGTTTTGATAGTGTCAGGCAGTCCTAATGGGAGAGGTAGATGTTCTGCACATGCAGCTAGTGAAGGTCAAGTGTTTTCTGCATCTGCAAATATTTGATATCTGATAAAATGCACTTAAACTAAATAAGGTGAGGAGTCCAGGTTGGACCACTGGCCATAGTTTGTGCAGTATGTTCTAATTTGTGTTTCACTGTAAAACTGCCTGGTGTCTCTCTCTGAAGAGAAAACAGTAGAAGAGTGTTTTGTACTAAATAAAAAAATAAATAAATCAATGTAATACTCAATGAAAACAGCAGCACTTACGGATATCTGAACACTGTGATATCTACAATAAATAGACAATATGTTGCACTGTTAAATATAAATGCCCACATACTAGTGTAACAAAATCAGCCATAAAAAGTGGAACAAAACCATAGAGTTCAGAACAAACATAAAAGTGAGTTCACTGTGAAGCTTAACCTTCACCAAAATATTAATAAAGAAATATTGCGCTAAGTATAGGTCTAAAACAGCAGCTAAACCCACAATCAAACAAATCGTGCAAATATAGTGGGGGTTAAAGTGTATCGCTTATTTTGACTTAGATTAATATACCATAACCCTAAGTAGTGGGTAATGTGTAAAGAAGTTTGTGTGTATCTAACAAGTGTATATAGGAAACATATAAAACAAGAATGTATATAAAAAATTGAATATATATATATATATATATATATATATATATATATATATATATATGTACTTCCAGGGAGAAGAGGTGGACCATAGGGTTCAATATCCCTCTCAACTGGGGTACACATAAAAATGACTTTTATGTGAACAACATAATAATAAAGTGCATAGACCAATACTTTCAAGTGAAAAGTTGCAATAATGATATAGGAGGAATATATATTGCCAATTTAGACCGCAAACATTTCTGTGATAAAAGTTCATAAAAGTTCTCAGGGTGACATGGAGAATCCTTAGGTGTAGGGTTGTAGCCTCTATGGATCACCAAAATAGGTATGGAACACCACCACCAGAAAAAATGAAGGCTTACCAGATTGACAACAAAGGTGTGCCTCGGATAGATCGACCATAGAGACCTCTCCAAGAGTAGATGGACTTGACTTTATTCCTGTGTTGGTGCCACAAAATAAGTATGCATGCTCCTGGTATAACCTTTTATGGAATAGCCCAAGGCGGTGGTCTCCACTATCTTTTCTCTCTTGGTGTTCTCACACAAAATACAAGAAGAGTACAGAAACCTCACATAGTGTGAATCAGTTTAAAATTAATTTATTAAAAAGAAAATATTGCACTTACATCCAATCTGTAAACAACGAGCTTACCTCGAGTGTCAATCAAATACAGCGCAGTAGCCTGGGGTCAGCAGTCAACCGACATGTTTCATCCTCATGGACATCATCTGGGGTTACCTAACCTCCATGCTGTTGTGCTTATATAGCGTATCAGTAATCAATTGGAATATTGGGTACAGCCCCTGTGGAAGATGGCAACCTTGTATGAGTTCCAAGCCTCAATATCAAATGCATTGTGAAATGGCGTGTAATGTTGTATACCAGTCAATATAAATCCACAATAATGCTAATAATGTTATGTGAGGCATATTCAATATTATACTTTATTTGGCACATACTGGTTTTGATTTGAATTGTACACCCCATACAGTGTGCCATTCAAGCCTCAATTAGGGGTAAAAATTACACTAGGATCTGGGCATGCGACAAGCGGCTACTGCGCATGTGCGAATCGGGCGTCATTCCATCACGGACTCAGCACCTGTACGTTCTTGATGACACCGGGAGCTGGGAATACACCGAATGGCTACTGCGCATGCGCGAGTCGAAAGCAGATCTGTCAAAGAGTTTTTCTGGTGGTGGTGTTCCATACCTATTTTGGTGATCCATAGGGGCTACAACCCTACACCTAAGGATTCTCCATGTCACCCTGAGAACTTTTATGAACTTTTATCACAGAACTTTTTGCGGTCTAAATTGGCAATATATATTCCTCCTATATCATTATAGCAAATTTTCACTTGAAAGTATTGGTCTATGCCCTTTATTATTATGTTGTTCACATAAAAGTCATTTTTTATGTCTACCCCGGTTGAGAGGGATATTGAACCTTATGGTCCACCTCTTCTCTCTGGAAATACATATATATATATATATATATATTCCGTTTTTTATATAGATTCTTGTTTTATATGTATATTTGTTTCCTATATACACTTGTTAGATACACACAAACTTCTTTACACATTACCCACTACTTAGGGTTGTGATATATTAATTTAAGTCAAAATAAGTGCTACACTTTAACCCCCACTTAACCTTCACCAACTTCGGTGCTCAAACCACCACCAAATAGAATTGCTTATAAGAGACTCAGACCCCATTACACAAGAGGTCTTAAATTGCTTTAAATCATTCTCAGAAATATGGATGGCTCTCTCTGTGCAAGATGATGGTAACCGCATATGCTAACACCAGATCTTATAATTGGAGAAAAGAGGAAGGATCCACATAGTGTAGCAGTTTTCTCAATAAATATATTAAAAATAAAATTGCATATTCACAAGCAATGGAACATACTGTATGCCAGGCATTAGCACTTACAGATCCACCCGTCTAAGCTGGCGTGATGATGTCACTGCTTAAACTCACCCTTGTCTCTCTAAAACTCCAGTGTACTAAAGCTTCTTACATAACATGCTGTACATAGACGCTAGAATTTTTTGTGAATTTTTTTCTGTGAGATAATACATTATAGTTTTGCTTCCTTGAGTAAAATTTGCCTAGTCTTTCTCTTTGAGCTGCAGCCTATTAAATGTTTTATGTTTGTTCATTGAGTCTGTACATTTTGCATGGCTATTTCATGTGAAATATTACACTCTAATTTTGATTTCTTGATTAAGCCCTTCATGTCTTTACCTTTAAAAATGTGTCCTTCTAAAGCCAAATGCATACTGTGCATAAAGTCTGCACAAAATTGTGATTTCCCTGTAAAATGATATACTCAAATTGTCCTTTCCTAATTAAAACTTGCCAATTTTCTCCCTCTGAAATTGCAGTCTGGTAGAGACACTTGCATAGAGTGCATCCAGTGTGAACAATTTGTCAGTTTTTCTCTGTGAAATTACACTCTAATTTTGCTATTTCTGCAGCCTATTAAATACACTTGTATACTGTAGTATGCACCAGGTCTGTACAATTTCTCTACTATTTTTCTGTGAAATAATACACCCATTTTCATTTCTTAATAAAAACAGCATAGTCCCTCCCTCTGAAACTGCTCCCTACTAAACTTGCTTGCAAGTGTGCATCGAGTCTGTAAAATGTTTTTGGCTTTTTCTTGTGAATTTTTTTTATTTAATGATAAAACCTGTCTGATCCCTCCCTTTTAAATTAAAACCTACCAAACCAGCTTACATAGTATGCCTCAATGCTGTACAATTGTTGTGGCTTTTTTCTGTGAAATATTAACTCTAATTTTGATTCCTTGACTAAAACCTACATAGTCCCTTTTCACTCAAAAACTGTGGCCAGCTAAAGCCACTTACATATTGAGCATATAGACTGCAATTTTGGGGTCTTTTTTCTGTGAAGTAATCCAGGGGTGTCAAACTCAATCTCATTGCGTTATGCATCAGCATTATGGTTGCTTCAAAGGACCAGTTGTATCTATAAGACTATGGAGGTCATTTATTATAGTGCCGGTCGCTAATTAGCAGTGAAATTACTGCGATTTGTGGTAAAATTACCGCGATTTTGCGGTAATTACCGCAAATCACAGTAAATAGTGCTAAAACGCTATTCACAATAGCGCCGGTGACAAATAACTCCCAAACTCAAATTCACTATAGCTCTCAGGTCACAGATAATGCCCAAATCCTTACTCTAGTCAGGACCAGGAGTAGGGCAAATAGAAATAATGTTTAGAGCATGATAATGATTAAGGATGGGCTAACGGTTTGGCTCGAGCATGAGTTCGGGCCAAACTTCTGTTGTTCGCCTGTTCGGCGGACAGCCAAACAAATGGGACATTTGACCATTTGTTCACCCCCCTGAATGGCCTTCAACATTATGGGACGACTTTGCCACCACGGAGCACCCCATAATGCATGGCGCACAGATGGCACGCACAGCTACTCCCTGTTGGGTGGGCTACCGCTGTCTGCTCTCTGTTTGTTATAACAGTTTATTTATATGGCAGGGCAGGGCCACCCGGGGATGTAAGTGGGTGACCCAGCCCCTTCTGATGTCATGTGATGTCAGAGGGGACGGGTCACATGCTTACGTCACCGTGTGGCCCTGCCCTTCATTAGAAATAAACTGTCATAACAAACAGAGCTCAGTTCTCGAGAGCCCCCCATGGAGGAGGAGCTGTTGTGGTATTTTTTCTTTTCCGGTCCGTTGCTCGCCGCGATTGAAGTGGATTTTTTCTTTTTTAATAAAGGACTTGTCCCTAATTGTCTCTTGTGTTTTTTAATTTTTTTGACACTTTTGGTGAATTAGTAGGGGTACGATGTACCCAATACTAATTCACATAGGGGGTGGGATCTGGGGGGCCCCTTATTAAAGGGGGTTTCCAGATTCTGATAAGCACCCCACTCGCAGTCCCCACAACCACAGCCCAGGGTTGTGGGGAAGAGGCTCTTGTCCCCACAACCAAAGCAGCCATACTTCCAATATTGAGGGCATGTAGCCAGGTACGGTTAAGGAGGGGGGCGCTTGCTCGTCCCCCCCATCCTGGCCAGCCAGTTTGCATGCTCAGATAAGGGTCTGGTTTGGATTTTAGGGGGGACCCCACGTCAATTATTTTTAACATTTTGGCATGGGGTTCCCCTTAAAATCCAAACCAGACCCAAAGGGCCTGGTATGGACTGGGAGGACCCTGTGCAAAAGGTAGAACACCTTTTGGCTGAATTAGAGCAGAGACTGCGAGCCATGCCTTCTCAAGCAACATCAATGCCTGACCTCTCAAATGCACTTCTGGAAGATTGGCCAAACATTCCCATAGACACACTCCTAAACCTTATGGACAGCATTCCCAGAAGAGTTGAAGCTGTAAAGGGTGGGCCAAATCAAATTTGAACCCTATGGCCTAAGACTGGGATGCCATTAAAGTTCATGTGCGTTTAAAGGCAGACGTCCCAATACTTTTGGCTATCTGGCAAGATTTGCAATGGTGGTGGAACCCTCCTACACATAAATACTACATTTAGACATAATTTATGTAAGGCCCTGAGCCACGAATTATGTTTACCAATATAGTGAGAACAAACAACGTCTCTACATGAAGTGGTGTTTGGGACTCGAACCCGGGAAGTCCTGTTAGGCAGCTGTGTTACCTTGTGATACAGATAGAACCTGGAGGAACTTGACTGGCCTGCACAGAGTCCTGACCTCAACACAACAGAACACTTTTGGGGTGAATTAGAGTGGAGACTGCAAGCTTGACCCTCTCATCCAACATCAGTGCCTGACCTCACAAATGGGCTTCTGGAAGAATTGTCAAAAATTCCCTTAGACACACCCCTAAACCTTGTGGACAGCCTTCCCAGAAGAGATGAAGCTGTTATAGCTGCAAAGGGTGGCCCAACTCTATACTGAACTCTGGGCTGTCATTTTTTGTGTGTGTAAAGGCAGGCGCATCAATACTTAGGACAATATATTGTATATTACTTGTGACACTGAGCATGGCTATGGACTTAGGGCTGGTTCACACCACAGAGATGGACAAGACACATGTTCACTGCTCACTAGCTTAGTAGCTAGCAAATCCGCCTAGCACCCAAGTGGTCACTCGTTCACATCCTCGACATGCTAATGCTTGTGTTGAATTCTATATGTTCCCCCTGTGTGGGTTTCTCACCACAATCCAAAGACAGGCTGGTGTTTTATTTGTCTCTTATCCAAATAGTCTGTAATGTGAGCAAAGCTATTTTGGACTTTAAATTGGAAGCTCTTTGCAGCCAGGGACTTGGACATTTCAAATTGTAGGGTTTACACTGCACAGGTAGATCTGGTTAGAAAACTGTTGCTTGGGTCAGTGTTTCTCAACTCCAGTCCTCAAGGCGCCCCAACAGGTCATGCTTTCAGGATTTCCTTCAGATGAAATGGCTGTGGTCATTACTAAGGCAGTAAAACTGATGAAATCACCTGTGCAAAATAATGGTAAGCCTGAAAACATGACCTGTTGGGGGTACTTGAGGACAGGGTTGAGAACCACTGACTTAGAATTTTGTCCTGGAGTTATACTGATCTGATGCACATAGCCAAGGGTCAACTCAGCAAATAGTATTAGGTATAGCAACTCCTCAGGGGAAATCAATTTGAGCAGACAGATTAAAAGATACTGATGAGCGTGTACTTCTATTGGGAGTGTGTCAGTGTGCTAACAATACAACCTATGTTATATAAAGGACTTCAGTGGGAGGGTTGGTTTGGCCTGACAAGAGGCCAGGTTTTTTGCTGTGGTTTTTGTGGGTTAAGGAATGATATTGTGCATAATGACAAATGCTTCACTAGAGCTGTTTGTTTTCTGAAATTATTGTGCATTTTGACCATCAACAGTGGCTTTATTTGACCATGTTGTCAGATTGGGGTGTGTATTGTTTGTCTTACCATGCATTCTTCTAGGAGAAAATACTCCCCAATGTATGTGTGTAGAATGTGAGGGGGGTGGTGGTGGGTGTTATTGTTTGAATATGTGCCTGCTTTAACATTATGTTGTAATGCTTTGTTAGAATGACTAACAATTAACATCTTTCTATAATTTTGCAGCTAAAAATGTGATGTGGGTGTTGTTGAGTAGTTGTTCTATGAAATGTGTGGGCTGTTATACACTGTGAAAGTAAAGCTGTGTCCACTGTAAGGTTTAGTCAAATTTTAGATTGTAAGCTCCTATGAGCAGGGCTCGTAGAACCCAATCACTAACTGTTTTGCTAAATGTAGCACCATATATACTGTAGAATACTTTAACCAGCTGCCGACCGCTCACCGTGGATTTACGGTGGCAACATAGCTAGATATTGCAAACCATCATCACCTGACTGCGGTTGCGAGATCATGGATTCTGAGCGCGCACGCACTGCCGGAGGCGCCCTCTCAAGCTTACTGTGTATCAGGGGACAGATCGGGATCCATGTATGTAAGCACACAGATCTCTGTTCGGACATGGGAGAGAAAGAGTGATCTTCTGTTGCCTGTATATGGGAGCCGCGATCACTCTCCTCCTCCAGGCAGCCCAGCCCCCACACAGTTAGTATCACATGCCAGGGAACACAGTTAACCCCTTGATTGCCCCCTAGTGTTAACTCCTTCCCTGCCAGTGACATTTATATAGTAATCAGTGCATTTTCATAGCACTGATTGCTGCATAAATGTCAATGGTCCCAAAAAAGTGTCAAAAGTGTCCGACATGTCCGCTACAATGTCGCAATCCCACTAAAAATCGCAGATCGTAAACGCAAAACAATCAATATATGCCAATTGCGATTTTTTAAATCAAAAATATGGAGAAGAATATACAGTATCTCACAAAAGTGAGTACACCCCTCACATGTTTGTAAATATTTTATTATATCATTTTCATGTGACAACATTGAATAAATGACACTTGGCTACAACGTAAAAGAGTGAGTGTACAGCTTGTATAACAGTGTAAATTTCCTGTCCCCTCAAAATAACTCAACACACAGCCATTAATGTCTAAACTGCTGGCAACAAAATTGAGTACACCCCTAAGTGAAAATGTTTACATTGGGCCCAAAGTGTCAATATTTTGTGTAGCCACCATTATTTTACAGCACTGCCTTAACCCTCTTGGGCATGGAGTTCACCAGAGCTTCACAGGTTGCCACTGGAGTCCTCTTCCGCTCCTCCATGACAACATCACGGAGCTGATGGATGCTAGAGACCTTGCGCTCCTCCACCTTCCATTTGAGGATGCCCTACAGATGCTCAATAGGGTTTAGATCTGGAGACATGCTTGGCCAGTCCATCACCTTTAACTTCAGCTTCTTTAGTAAGGAAGTGGTTGTCTTGGGGGTGTGTTTGGGGTCATTATCATGTTGTAATATGGCCCTGTGGACCAGTCTCGAAAGGGAGGGGATCTTGCTCTGCTTCAGTATGTCAAAGTACATGTTGGCATTCATGGTTCCCTCAATGAACTGTAGCTCCCCAGTGTCAGCAGCACTCATGCAGTCCCAGACCATGACACTCCCACACAATGCTTGACTGTAGGCAAGACACACTTGTCTTTGTACTCCTCACCTGGTTGCTGCCACACACGCTTGACACCATCTGAACCAAATAAGTTTATCTTGATCTCATCAGACCACAGGACATGGTTCCAGTAATCCATCTCCTTAGTTTGCTTGTCTTCAGCAAACCGTTTGTGGGCTTTCTTGTGCATTATTTTTTTTTATTATTATACAAGATTTATATAGCGCCGACAGTTTGCGCAGCGCTTTACAATATTAGGGCAGACAGTACAATTACAATACAATTCAAACAGGAGGAATCAGAGGACCCTGCTCGTTAGAGCTTACAATCTAGGAGGGAGGGTTAAATGATACAAAAGGGCAGTAAACTGCGGGGGATGAGCTGATTGAGAAAAAAGGAGTGTAGTTATTAGGTGGTGGCAGGATAGGCTTCCCTGAAGAGAAAAGTTTTCAGGGATCGCTTGAAGGTGGATAGATTTGGGGCCATTCTGACCGATTGGGGTAGGGAGTTCCAGAGGATGGGAGAGGCTCGGGAGAAGTCTTGGAGGCGAGTATGAGAGGAGGTGATGAGGGAGCTGGAGAGCAGGAGGTCCTGGGAGGAGCGAAGAGGACGGTTAGGTTGGTATTTTGAGACAAGGTTGGTGATGTAGCTGGGAGCAGAGTTGTGGATGGCTTTGTAGCTGATTGTTAGCATTTTAAATTTAATTCGTTGGGCGAGTGGCAGCCAATGGAGGGATTGGCAGAGGGGGGTGGCAGACACTGAGCGGTTT
>BLSH010366957.1:24138-35671 GCA_018402905.1 Glandirana rugosa
GAGACAGAGATGGGGGTTGGTAATGTCAGATATGAGGATGGTAATGTCAGAGATAGGGGTGGTAATGTCAGAGATGGGGAATAGTAACATCAGAGATGGGGGGTGGTAATGTCAAAGACAGGGGGGTGGTTATGTCAGAGATGGGGAAGGGTAATATCAGAGATGGGGGGTAGTAATATCAGAGATGGGGGTGGTAATGTCAAAGACAGGGGGTTGGTTATGTCAGAGATGGGGAAGGGTAATATCAGAGATGGAGGGTAGTAATATCAGAGATGGGGGTGGTAATGTCAGAGATAGGGGTGGTAATGTCAGAAATGGGGGATGGTAATATACGAGGTGGGGATTGTCATATCAGAGATGGGGATGGTAATGCCAGAGATGGGGGATGGTAATATCAGAGATGGGGATGGTAATATCAGAGATGTGGGTGGTATTATCAGAGATGAGGGGTGGTAATGTCAGAGACGGGGGGGGGGTAATATCAGAGATGGGAGTGGTAATGTCAGATATGGGGATGGTAATGTCAGAGATGGGAGGTGGTAATGTCAGAGATGGTGAATGGTAATATCAGAGAAGGTGGGTGGTAATGTCAGAGACAGGGGAGTGGCAATATCAGAAATGGGGGGGTGGTAATGTCAGAGATGGGGATTGTAATGTCAGAAATGGGTGGTGGTAATGTCAGATATGGGGGTGGTAATGTCAAAGATGGGGGGTGGTAATGCCAGAGATGGGTGTTGATTAGAGTCGATCGAACCCGTGGATGTTCGGGTTCGGTGGGTTCGGCTGAACTCCGGAAAAAAGTCCGGGTTCAGTACTGAACTTGACCCGAACTTTATCCCGAACCCCATTGAATTCAATGGGGACCCGAACTTTTCGGCACAAAAATGTCTGTAAAAGAGTCCTGGAAAGTGCTAGAGGGCTGCAAAATGATTTTAGAACAATAATCTGTCCCTTACAGCAACAGCAGGTACCTGACCCTATAGAACTAGGAGATGATTTTACAATAATCTCTCCCTCTAAGCAGCAGACTCTACCTAGTTCAGTCAGATCTTTCTGTAATGCAGGATGAGATCTGCAATCTGTCCCTAAAAGCAGTATTAGTAGTAATCTCTTTCTATCTATCTATCTGCAATCTGTCCCTAAAAGAAGTAGTAGTAGTAATCTCTACCTATCTATCTATCTGCAATCTGTCCCTCACAGCACAGGCAGCATCCTCTCCCTACACTACCCAGAGAGCATGTGACATGCAGCACTAAGTGACTCCAGCCTCATGTAGAGGCTGGGTCACATGATGCACTGGCCAATCACAGCCATGCCATTAGTAGGCATGGCTGTGATGGCTTCTAGGGAAAATCATGCTTGTTGATTGGCTGCCCTGCAGCTATTCAACATGCGTGATCAAATACCCGAACCCAGAACTCAAACTTTTTTTTAAATGTCCGGGTTCGGGTCAGGGTCACGGTCACCCCAAAGTTCGGTACGAACCCGAACTTTACAGTTCGGGTTCGCTCAACTATAGTGTTGATAATATCATAGATGGGGGATGGTAGTTTCAGATATGGGTGGTGGTAATAACAGAGATAGGGGTAGTAATGTCAGTGATGGGGGATGGTAATATCAGAGATGGGGATGGTAATGTCAGAGATGGGGGTTGGTAATATCAGAGATTGGGGATGGTAATGTCAGAGATGGGGTTGGTAATATCAGAGATGGGAGGTGGTAATGTCAGAGATTGATGATGGTAATGAGAGGGGTAGGATGGTAATGTCAGAGATGGGGGTGGTAATGTCAGAGATGGGGGTTGGTAATATCAGAGATGGTGATGGTAATGTCAGAGATGGGGGTGGTAATATCAGAGATTCGGGATGGTAATGTCAGAGATGGGGGATGGTAATATCAGAGATTGGGGATAGTAATATCAGAGATGGGGGTTGGTAATGTCAGAGATGGGGGTGGTAATATCAGAGATTGGGAATGGTAATATCAGAGATGGGGGGTGGTAATATCAGAGATGGGGGATGGTAATGTCAGAGATGGGGGGTGGTAATGTCAGAGATGGAGGATGGTAATGTCAGAGATGGGGGTGGTAATGTCAGAGATGGGGGTGGTAATATCAGAGATTGGGGATGGTAATATCAGAGATGGGGAGTGGTAATGTCAGAGATGGAGGATGGTAATGTCAGAGATGGGGGTGGTAATGTCAGAGATGGGGGTGGTAATGTCAGAGATGGGGGTGGTAATATCAGAGATTGGGGATGGTAATATCAGAGATGGGAGGTGGTAATATCAGAGATGGGGGACGGTAATATCAATTATGGGGGGGGGTGGTAATGTTTTTATGGCAATGAATTTGCATACAAGCTGTAAATGGAGGAATTTGGATGTTGCGGATTCAAATTCCTTTAACGGCCAGTGTTCCACATATGTGATCTGAGAGGCATGTTCCCAGGCAAATAGAGCTATGTTCTGTTTGCATTTCCTCCAAGTTTGTGAGAGTTAAAGTCTTAATTGCCTTTAATGGGATGTATTTTCAGGCATTGCTGGAGTAGATTTTGAAGTCATAGTAAATTAGACCCTATGTCTTATTATGAAATGTATCTACTCTGTTATAATAAACAATTGCAGATCGGCACAGAGCCCACTCATACTCCTATAGCAGATGATGCAATTCTGAAAAGGAGGATCGCACACTGTTGGTATCATACACAAGAAAATTTATTGGATAAGGCTCAGACAGAACATGGTTCTGCATGGTGTTCTGTCTGTGCAGTGTACAATAAAGTTTCAAAAGTCCCTCACCCTCCCTTACATCACAGTCACCACCCTTACCTTGTGCTGCTACCGGGAAAAAGCTGGGGATAGAGTTGGGAAGCAGCAAGTGCAGGGCCTGGAGGAGGACTGGAGGAGGACCAGAGGAGTGCTGGAGTCAGATGATGTAGTTTACTGAATGCTGAGACCAGGGGAGAAAGAGATGAAGAAGTGCTGTGGCTGTTCAGAGAGTCACAGGATCTGTAGGTGGAGTTCTGTCCTTCCCCCCTGCTGACTTCTGAGATGGGGGGCATAGGCAAGCCCCTCTGTGGCTGCATGGATAAGTGCAGGATCTGGTAGAGGAGCTCTGCCCTCCTCTCTTCTGCCAAATGCCGAGACAAGGTGAGATTAAGGGGGTGCCTCAGCTGCAGGAGAGGTGCACGGGCCCCGTTTAATGGCCTGGTGGGCCAGATATGACCTAAAGGCCTTGTGTTTGACACATGTGTTATACACTCTAATTTTGATTACTAGATTAAAACCTGCCTGGTGTCTCACTCTATAACTGTGGCCTACTAAAGTCACTTCTATAGTGTGTATCAAGCCTGCACAATCATTCTGCCTTTTTGTGGGAAATAAGATACTCTAATTTTGATTTCTTGATTCAAATTTGCCTCATCTCTACCTCCTAAAGAGCTACCCAATTAGGCTGCTTAGGTATTTGTATTGACTGCACAACATTTCTGACTAATGTTTCTGAAATAATGGACTTTATTTTTTTACTTAATAAAACCTGCCTCTCCATTTTGTTTCAATATTTTTTTGAAGATTTTAACATGTAAATCCAAGTGTGATGGACAATAAGTTCTAGCATGTAGTACTATTTATTTTTTATTTTTATTTATTTCAGGCACGTATATAGCGCTGTCAATTTATGCAGCGCTTTACATATATATTGTACATTCACATCAGTCCCTACCGTCAAGGAGCTTACAATCTAAGGCCCCTAACTCACATTCATACATACACATACTAGGGCCAATTTAGACAGGATCTAATTTACCTACCAGCATGTCTTTGGAGTGTGGGAGGAAACCGGATACACAGTATTCATCTATAAAGTCCGAACAATATGAGTAGTAAGGTAAATAATGTGGGGGGGGGGGATTGGAATAAACTGAATTTCAGTTTTGCTGACTTGTGTAATCACTTAACTTATTTGGTTTCTTCCTAGTGTGAGAGGTTCAGTGGTAGTAGGAGACCAATGCTCCCTGTCACCCCATACGGGAACAAAACTGCGACAGAGAGGGGTCTGCAGATCCACTAGGATGAACCTGTCAATACCTGTGTGGTATTTTCCATAAGACTTAATTCTCTCAAGACAAATTTACTAGTTTTACTTGTGTCACTAGGTGTTCAGATGTGAATTGTTATTAGTATTCAGGGTGATATCTGAGTATGTAAAGTCCCATTGTTTGTTATCTGCAGCCAGGGTTTCCAGTTATTTATGAATTTTGTTTGCATATTATGTTGTAGAGAGGCGCAGTACTCACATTCTTTAACTAGTTTAAGTTGATATTTTACATCTGAGATGTTCAGGAGCAGGGAGCTTCTCCGTTTTCACATGATAAACAGCCTGGCGGTGAACAGGGTATGCATAACTAACGTTCTGAGGTGGTGCGGAAAAGTGTAGATTCCCAAGCTAAGTAGAGCTAAGGGAGGATTAGGGTTGGTTAGTATTCCTGTGATTTCTAATATAAAGGTGAATACCTTCTTCCAGAAGATGGAACCCCTGGTCCAAAAAATCTGCACCAACCCTTCTATCATTGTGAAAATGATGGATGAGAGGGGGCATCCTTTCCTCGTTCCATTTGAAATTGTGAACGGGTCAGAGAGCACTCCGTCTGAAAGTACACGGGTGGTGGGGTTTGAATATAATGCGGGTATGGCGGAAAAGGTATTGCCAGAAAAGCCAAATTTGGTTAGAGTTTGTTTCAGGTATCTTCAGTAGATCCTGTCAAATGCTTTTTTGGTGTCAAGGGTTACAAACAGGGCTGGGGTCTTGCTCGTTTTGGAGAAGTGTAGTAAGTTTATGATTTTGCGAGTGGCATTGGGTGCTTGCCTACCTAGAGTGAATCCCACCTGGTCTGGGTGGATAAGTTGTGGCATGATAGGTGTAAGTCTATGGGCTACTAGACTTGCATACAGTTTGAGGTCTGTGTTTAGTATTGAGATTGGATGAAAATTGGATGGTGTAACCGGCTACTTCCCTGGTTTAGGCAAGGTAACTATATTGGCAGATAGCTTTTTATTAGGGAATACACAGCATGTTGAATGCCTGACACATGTGAGGTACCAGAGTGTTGGCAAATAGTTTATAATATTCAACAGAAAAGCCATCTGGGCCTGGGGCTTTAACATTGGGGAGAGAAGATATGGCTCTAGATAATTCTTCAGTGGTGAATGGTGCATTAAGTTCCATAAGTTGCTCAGCGAATACTTTGTGTAAATTTGGGGATTCTAAGATGTCTGAGATACCGCTTTTGGTGGGTTGTATCGCTGCAGAGTCATCTTTTAGGTTGTACAGCACATTATAGTAAGTGTGAAATGCATTGGCTATGTCTTTAGGATGGTATAATTTATCTCCTTTAGTTGGGTGAATAATGTATGGGATTCTTTGTCTCAACCTCTTTTTGTCTAATTTGATTTGCTAGTAATTTACCCGCTTTATTGCCTGACGTGTAGAAGGTTGTTTTGAGTTTAGTTAGCAATTTGGCCTGTTTGGAATTTAAAAGCAATCTAAGTTCATTTCTGACCTGATATATTTGGTCACTAATTGCATTGGAGGGATTCGATTTGTTTAATTTTTCTAGTTTGTTTATTGTGTCAGTCAATTCTGTCAGTCGCTGCGTCCTTTGGTGTTTAGCCTGTGAATTAAGGATTAGGAGGATTCCACGAATGCAAGCTTTGTGTGCTGTCCATAAGACTTGTGGATTTTTAACCGAGGGACTGTTCAAGGCGAAATAGTCCTGTAAGTGTTCTTGGATTAGGTTTTTGTTTTCTGGAAGGGACATTACATGCAGGTCATTTCTCCAAATGGGTGTGGAGGTAGTGGACCGATGGTCGTTAATTAGAATCGATATGGGCGCATGGTCCGACCATGATATCACATGGATGTCTGAAGAAAGGGTCTCTTGTAGATTTTGTTTGTCCCCTAGGAATAAATCAATCCTCGCATACATGCAGTGAGGCTTAGAGAAGAATGTGAAGTCCCTTTCTGAGGCGTGTTGGCACCTCCATATGTCAAATAAATTGTTTGCATGTAAGAACATGTTTAGAGCATGGCAGCGGGCTTTGTTTTTTCTTTCTGATGAGGTGGGCCTTTAGTGTCTATGTTTATATAAGGGGCCAAGTTGAAATCTCCCCACAGAATGATCCGGCCTGGTTTAATTTTGTTGGTAGTTTTCAAAAGTTTGCGGATAAAGTGTATTTGGCCAGTGTTTGGTGCATAGACATTCACCAGTGTGTAAATGTTGTTGTTGATTTTGCAAATTAGTATGATGCATCTTCCATGTTGGTGAATAGTCATGGAGATTTGTTTGAAGGTTACTGTGTCCTTAATGGCTATTAATACTCCCTTTGTCTTGTTTACGGAGTTTGCAAAAAATATATGTGGGAAGTTTTTGCGGGTCACCTCCGGTGCTTTTTCTTTTCAAAAATGTGTCTCTTGTAGACACAAGACCTTGCATTTGAGTTTGCGAGCTTCTGACCACAAGGAGTAACGTTTGCCTGGATGATATAGACCCTTAACATTTATGGAGAAGATCTTGATGGGTATGTTGAGTATTCGTTGATTATAAAGTAATGGGGGATAGGGTCTAATAGTGCAGAGTTTGATGTTAGCGTTTGCCTTGGATGGATTGTCTAAGAAGGGTATTGATCCTGGTAATGGAGTTGTATGCTTGAAATGAGGAATAGACTTACAGTTTGTAGCAACGAGTTCTAGAGATTTTCTTGTTGTAGTCTGGTAGGGGGTACATCTATTGAATCTTTCGGCCGCTTGAAATTAAAAAACAAAGGGTAACTGCGAAATATAAAAGACGGTGTATTAGAAGTGGATTGCCAGCAGGTTCTCAGAGGCTGATGGAAGAGCCAGGTGGAGGAAGAAATAAAAATGCAATTAAAAACCAATGGAAAAAAAAGAAACAAGTCGGTGTCTGTAATAACAAGAAAATATAAAACTCGATATGAGCGGTTGGCACCACGACTTATATTTGGGGGAAGAGCTGTTAGGTAGGTTTACGATGGGCATTACAAGGCATATCGTAGTAACCCTAAGTTTGCTGGAGCTAGGTTGTCATGTCATCTGGGGGCTCAATGTCATCCCAGTCACCTCGGGCCTGGTTCCTAAGTTGTTGGCGCTGAGGGCACTGTTCTATCGGGTCTAGGATGTTCCATTCTCTCAGTAGGGCTAGACCCTCATCCACGGTACGAACATTAAATGATTTGTTGCCTTTTCGTTATCACTAGTTTCACTGGGTGGTCCCATTTGAATGGAATTTGGTGATTATGAAGGGGCTTAGTGATAATGGAGATATTTTTTCATTGCATCATGGTATATTTGGACAGATCCATGAACAATGCCAGGTTCGCATATGGTTGAGGGTAAGCAGCAGGGTTTCTTGTGGCCCGCATAAGGTTCTCCTTTAGTTGGTAAAAGTGAATGTGGACTATTGTGACCCTTGGGACACTTTCTGGCAGATGGGGAGGTTTTGGCAGGCGGTGGATATGATCTATTATTAATTCCCCTTGCTGAGTTTTAGGGAGGAATGCTTGCATTAATTGGGAGAAATACTTCTTTAGAGCAGGTGGTTGCACAGACTCTGGTATGCCTTTTATTTTTAAGTTGTTTCTTCTGGAACAGTCCTCTAAGTCTGATATCTTGGCTTTCATCCATTCTATGTCCTCTGCCTCTTCAGTGTATGCATCCACTAGATCATTAAAGGAAGAGGTTACTTCACCCATTTTTGCTTTAACATGAGTAACTCTGTCCACTAGTAAGGACATTTCTGATGAGAAATGGTGCATCATTCTAGATATATCTGAGTGTATGGAATTTTGCACAGTAAGCAGCATGTCATGTAGTGTAGTGTCCAACACAGGCTGGTTAGATGTAGCGTAAGCTACTATTGAATTCTGCAGAGCATGCATGTCTGAGTGTATGAGGTAATCAGGGCACACCTCCTCTGCTGGTGCCGCTTCCTGGGACAGTCTGGGTTCTGATTTTGCTGGGCTGTTAGAAGGGGTGGAAGTTGAGGAACCACTGTGCTGTAATGGGGCTTGTCCGGATATCCCCTTGTTTTGTGATCCCTGCTTCTGGTGTGATACATGTGCGCCATGGGCCACGTCTTCCCTGCTGCCGGCACCATCTTGGGTTCCAGGTTTGTTATGCCTCGGGTAAAACTCTGTCAGTTTGCAGGGCATGGAGTACTCCTTTCTTCTGTTAGACATAGTCCCGGTGTGCACAGGGTCCTGATAGGTTAGTATAGTGATTGTGTTGCCCACAATATCGTCGCTAGTCTCCTGTAAAGCCACCGATGCACGGAGCAGATCTACTGTACAGCCATCTAGGTTGGCTTCTGGCCAAGCCCCCCTGCCTCTCCATTTTAAACTGCAGGCTAGTTGCCACGTACCTGGTGGTGGTGTCTGCAGTCACTGAGGACAGCCTCTCTTACAATTCAAGAGTGTAGGTTCAAGAGTGCAGAATGGCATGAGTGCTTGACAGGAACACTGATGCGATGGTCACAGGCAGGGCTGGAGATGCAGCTTGATGGAGCAGAGAGGAAACCCCAGGAATGGCTGACGATAGCCCCGTCCGGCTAGACCGAGCAGGTGATGCTGGATGAGAAGGCCAGGGATGGACCGGATCGGACAGCAGACAGGCAGATCAGGAACTGAGGAGCAGGCAGAAGAATGGTCTGACACAGGCTGGGTCGGCAACAGGCAGGCAGCGTGATACCAAGGAGCAGGCAAGCGGATCGTCAGGAATAGCCAGAGGTCAGGGCAGGCAGATAGCAGCGGTGTCAGGATCAAGCCAATGAATCAAGGGAACAGGTACAGCGGGTAGACAGGTAGCAGGAATCACAGGAACATTGTAGACCAAACGGCATTGAACTCATGTCACTGTTCAGTTTAAATAGTCCCATTGGCGCCAAGAACGGTTATGCGCGCCTCCCGGTCGCGCGTGCACATGAACGTTCGTACCGAGCGTTTGTTCGTGTCTGTGTCTGCGCACAGCATCCCTTCTCACGGGCACACGGGCTCTACATCTTTCCTGATATTGCCCCCCTCAATGGGCAGCCTCTGGATGCCCAACCGAGCCAGCTTCCCAGGATGGGATCTCTTGAATGCCTGAATTAGTCTCTTGGCATGAATATTACTTTCTGGTTCCCATGAATTATCTTCAGGACCATACCCTTTCCATTTGATGAGATACTGGACCTGATTGCCTCTCTTCCTGCGGTTCAGGATGGCGTCCACCTCAAATTCTTCTTCACCATCTACTAACACTGGTTCAGGTGGGCTGGTCCTTCGTCCTGGAAACAGGTCATGCACCACAGGTTTCAATAGAGAGACATGGAATGCTGGATGGATCCTCATGGATTCTGGTAATTCCAACTCATATGCCACACTGTTAATTTTCTTCTTGACTGGAAATGGACCCACAAATTTGGGTCCCAGTTTCTTTTAATGGGCAGGCCATCCTGAGGTTTGCTGTGGATAACCAGACCAATTTGCCTGGTTTCAAGACCAATTATCTCCGTTTCTTCCAGTCAAAAGTTCTCTTATTGTTCTCCTGAGTCTTTGACATGGTTTTCTGCAAGAGTCTATTGTTCTTGTTGAAAAAGTCCACTGTCTCTTGTACGGCTGGTACTGAACTTTCAGGAAAGATATCAGGAAGAAAGGATCGATGGAAACCGTAATTGGCAAAAAACGGGGATTGATTGGTGGCAGAGTGTACAGAATTGTTGTATGCAAATTCCGCTAATGGTAGCAATGACAGCCAATCATCCTGAGAGAAGGAGGAAAAACAACCCAAGTATTGCTCCAAGGTCTGATTGGTTCTCTCAGTTTGGCCATTAGTCTGTGGATGATAAGCTGACGAGAAGGAAAGTTTAATTTTCAGGGTCTCACACAAGGCCTTCCAGAACTTAAAAGTAAACTGCACCCCTCAGTCAGACACAATATTGGTTGGGACCCCATGGAGCCTTACGACCTCCTTGATAAAAGCTCTTGCAGTTTCGGGGGCCGAGCAGGGCCATCTTAATGACACCATGGGCCCCTGGACAAAGTAATGCACTAGGGCCCCTACCAGGGGGATGGTGACCTGCGGCGTGCTATGCGTGCGGTGGCAATGAGCGAGTCTGGCTAAATAATGTTACATATTGGCATGGCTTTTTAGTTTCATTAGAAAACACAAAACTGTGTGTACCAAGGTTAAAAAAAAGAAGTATGGACTTTAAAAAAAAAAAAATATTATACTTACCAAGGTGGATACAGCATTGATCCGATGCTGCATCCGTCTCCCGCTGCCTCTGCGCTCACTGGCATGTTTCACTATGGAGGGTGCGGGAGTGGCTGGCTCAGGCTCAGCCAGGTGCTGATCCATTGTTCTGGGTGGTATGGTCAGGATCTTTTTCAGTGCCTGGACCAGCTGAGTGACATCAGCCGACAGTGGACTTTAGCCTGCTGTCAACTGTAAAAGGATCACAGGAGTGCAGAATGAACTGCACTTCTGTGACCTACAGGAAAAGTATAGCCAAAATGTTGCTATACCTCTCCTTTAATGTGCATTTTGTTAAGGCAGCCCATTCAGTATGAACTACAGCCAAAAAAGGACACCATTATTTTTTCAGTGCAGTGCATCACAATGCACAGCGTTTGTGTTGTGTTGGGCTGCATTACCTGCTACTGAATTAGACCAGGTTCACACTTGTGCTTTTTTAGACAATCCCATTAAAATCTGCCAAAAATGCACAACATTGCAGCAATAATCGGATTCCTTAAGAGTAATCCCATCATTGTTTATGAGGCTTGTTGACTCCAATATATACAGTGTGCTTCTGTGTCACCTGGAAAAAGGTGCAGGCACTTCATTTGGTATGTTGTTAGTAGAGTTGAGCGAACACCTGGAAGTTCGGGTTCTGCTGGTCCGTCCGAACTTCGGGACAAAGTCCGGGTCCGGGTCCGGACGGAACCCGAACGATCGCACGGACAACGAACCCCATTGAAATCAATGGGGACCCGAACTTTTAGGCACAAAAATGGCTGTAGGAAAGTCCTGGAAAGCCCCAGAGGGCTGCAAAAGGAAGTAAAATGGGAGTAAGGGTAGGGCAAGTGCCCTACAAAAAAATGGGGACAGGGAAATAACTTTAAATATTTTTAAAAAAAATAAAAACTTAAAAAATGCAAAAATGGAGGTGAATGTGGATCATCTTCAAACTGTGTCTGAAAAGTATTAATTAACGGTAGAAGCCATATAACTGTTCTAAAATCATCTTCAAACTAGGGCAAGTGCCCTACAAAAAATGGGGAGAGGGAAAATAAATTAAAATCAAATTTAAAAAATGGGAAGGGGGGTGGATGTGGAGTAGGAGTCTAGAGGTTGACTAGGCCGTGACCGTGGAAGTGGCGGTGGTAGAGGAGTAGGAGGAGGTAGCCAACATGGTCTCTTTTTTTTTGTATTGAGGCCTATTCAAAAAAACATGGTAGTGTTTTATGTGGGTTT
>BLSH010366957.1:43607-62284 GCA_018402905.1 Glandirana rugosa
AGGGTTCAATGCTAGAGGGGGGTGAGCGAAGGACTAGATGTAGACTTACCTGGGAAGTTTGACCCGGTGTGTTTTGTATGTATCCTGAATACTTTCTTGGTTCTATGCAGATCGTGCCTTCTGTTCGCTAACGTTACATTGTATACCTGTTCTGAATAAAGTCTATTCGCGTTTGATTAATGGGATGTCCCGTACCACCAATAGATTCACGTGTAAGGTTACTGGATCCGGTAATAGGTTCGAAAAACAAAAACAAATAACAACAAAGAACAAAAAGTGACAAAGAATAGGATATAAACGATATAAACGAACGGGGAGCCGTCTCTTGGATATGCGCTGACAGTGACCTCGGACTAACCCCGGACCCGAACCCGGACTTTTTTTGAAAAGTCCGGGTCCGGGTCCCGGACACCCCAAAGTTCGGTACGGACCCAAACTTTACAGTCCGGGTTCACTCAACTCTAGTGATTAACAACAACTTAGGTTATCTGACCTTCTGCACCAGAGATTGCTATGGGAAGTGTCATGGCAGGTACTCATTCAAGCCGGGAGGTGAAGTGAGGGGACGGGAAAGAAAGGTTCTCCCACCTCACTTGGAAGTCCCCGCTTCCCAAATTAGAGCTTGTTGTCCAGTGGAGGAGGCGAAACCCATCTGTCTGTTCAAATTACATTGCTCTAACAGGTGACAATAAAAAAAAAGAAACAAACACTAACTTTGGGTGAGGGAGAGCGGGGAGGGTGAGGATCGCCCCCTCCCCCTGCTCTCCCCACCAGCCCGGCTTCACATGCCCTCTTTGAACCAAACTTGCTACACCTATTGGCTGTAAAGCACGGTTCAGGGTATAAGGAATCTAGGAGCCTTCCCGTCCACCTCCACCAGCGTCACCTTTCCTTTTTTCCTTCCCCTCCTTCCCCTTCTAATTTGGTGCGACTAAGGTGACATATCGGTGGGGGGGATTGTCAGGCTCCAGTGACAGTCGCGTATAGGTTCTCTGCCGAGGGGCAAGCAAATATAGCAAATATAGGATAAGAAACAGTGAAAAACAAGAAACAACAATAAACAAAAACAAAAAGCTTGGATAATGGCCTAGGTCATTGGAATGTGCACTTAGATAACCACCATGCCCTGTAGGGTAATTAGTTTGCGCTTATCTGAAATAAGTCTTGTCCATATGTTACATTGCAATCGCTTGTCTTCCGTGCTAGACGTATCTTGGTTCTTTCATAAGTCCTATGTATGTTTTGTGTGGCCCAGTTTGAAGGGTCCATTCAGATGTAGATCAGGAAGCGAGTGGGGGGAGATCGTAACTTGGGATAGCATAGGGCTAACAATCTGCTGGAGCGTAAAAAAGAGACCTTGGATAGGCAAATGGAGGGTAACCAGAGGGAGAGTCTTTCAGTTCCTTTCCACTCGGAATTTGCCTTTCCTCTAACACGGGAATTGGAATTGTCTTAAGGGTTTCTTATAGAAGAGGGCCAAGAGAGTGGCATGTCTTACCTATCCCCTTATTGTTAATTAGAGGTGAAAGATTTGTGAGGGGTGCTTTTTTGGGTAACATGTTGCTTCCAAGTCTCTTGATTATCTGAGAAATAGTTTACACTTACCCATGTGAAGAAGTTGTCACGATTCCGGAGTCACTGCCTTTGGGGGTGACTGTGCACGTCTTGTTCAGCAAGACTTGTGATTGTGGGGACAAAATCGAGCCCCATGCGTCCCTGGTGTTGCCAGCCAAGTCTATCGCCTGATCCTGAATCTGGAAATAAAAACAAACAGGCAAGCATACAAAGGAGAGCAAGGGTGGGGGGAATGAGGGAATGAGGCGGTAGGGAATATAGGCGGTTTCTAAAGCACGTCATTTCCTTAAGACAGGGAAATCCAACGAACAAATGATATACATGGTGCCATTGCAGTTATGTGATAGATTGCGGTGTTTAGAGGGATTTCTTGTAGCTAGGGGATATCATTACCAGGTAACGTTGGGCTTCAGGTTTCTGACTTTTGTTGGGACGGGGTTCAGTCACGTCTGGGTCTCCTGTGTGCAGGAGAAGCAAGTAGGTTGCCTTCTCTGGGGAGGCGCCTGTTTGGTGGGGGTGGAGAAGGGTTTGATGCTCGTCTGTGTCTCCTACGAGTAGGGGTTGTGTCCCTCCTGTGGGTGTCCATTGGTTCCTCTTGGTGATAGGGAGGTGGGCTGGGATCTAGTATCCAGTTATCAATATCCACCTGTGGGATCCCTAGTGTGTCGCAAAACGCAGGCATGTCTTCTGGGTGTCTCAGATATGCGATTCTAGCTCCAGTACCTGCTTGTGGGCAAAAAGGGAATTTCCATCTGTACAGTAGATTGCGATCCCTGAGAATGTCCAGCAGAGGTCTCAAAGCTCTGCGTTTAGATAGGGTTATGGGGGATAGGTCTTGATACAATTTTACTTCATTGCCTTGATGTAGAATGTGGCCTCGGAGTCTGGCCTGTCTCATTATATCCTCTTTTAGTTGGAAATCAACCAAACACCCAATTATGTCCCTGGGGGGGTCAGTGTCTCTTCCTTTTGGGCGTAAGGCCTGATGGATGCCCTCGAATTCTACTGCTGTTTCTGGTGGTCTGCCCAGCAAGTCATTAAAGATGGAGGTCGCTGCTTGTGCAGTTTGATCGCTGTCAATCATCTCGGGCAGGCCTCTGATTCTTACATTGTGTCTGCGGCATCTGTTCTCCAAATCCTCAATGCTTCTATGCATGTCTCTTATGTTTAAAGAATGTGCCGACAGTGTGCATCTGTGGGCCCTAATGGCTGACTCATGTCTGTCTACAGTGTCCTCAATGTCATCCATACAGGCAGTTACAGCTTGCAGGTCTAGCCTTAAGTCTGCAATAGCAGCGGACAATGTTGATTTAATATCTGCTGCTATGCCCCTGAGATCATCCATACATATGGCCTAGTGTGGGGGAACCACGGCGTTACTGCTGTGTGGGCCTGTTCGATGGTTATGGGAGCTGCTCTGACTCACCTCCACTCACTGGCTTGAGGCATGTAGCGGAGCCATCTCCCTTGATCGGGAGCGGAACATCTCAGGGATGTTCGCACTCGGCTGCGTGTCGGGAGCTCTAGGCGATCTGGAGCGAGCGGTGTTCGACTTCCCCATCTCTGCTGTGCTGCGGATGGCGTCTCCAGTCCGGTGCGGCTCTGAGAACGGCTATGGAGTGGCGGAGCACGAGGACTAAGCGGCCATCTACCTCGGAGTCCAAGCCACGCCCCAAATTCATTGTACATGCGGGATAGTGCATCGGGTTTGATATTCTTTGATCAGGGCCTGTACGTGAAGTGGAAGGTGAATCTCGAAAAGAAAAGTGCCTATCTGGCCTGGCGTGGTTTCAGTCTTTTGGCCGTTCTTAGATATTCGAGATTCTTATGGTCCGTATAGATCAAGATTGGATGAGCAGCCCCTTCCAACAAATATCGCCATTCTTCCAAGGTGGCTTTAATTGCCAACAGTTCTCGATCACCCACGTCCTAATTCCTCTCTGCTGATGATAGCTTGCGGGAGAAGAACACAACGGGGTGCCCTGTCTTTGGGACAGCACTGCTCCTACTGCTATCTCGGATGCATTCACCTCCAAGACATATGGCAACGCTGGATCGGGATGCTTGAGTACAAGAGCAGATGTAAACAGGTTCTTGAGAGACTCGAATGCCGCTTGTGCTTCTGTGGACCAGATGAACCGGGTGCCTTGCTTGGTCAACTGAGTGATGGGAGCGATTATGGCTGAAAATCCTCTGATGAATTTCCGGAAAAAATTAGCGAATCCAATGAAGCGTTGAGCCCCTTTGCGATCAGCAGGTGTGGGCCAATCCAGAATAGCAGATACTTTCAGAGGATCCATCTTGATGCCTCCGACTGATATGATAAGTCCCAAAAACTGGATGCTCTGCTGCTCGAACATACACTTCTCTGGTTTGGCGTATAGTCCATGTTGCCGCAGCCAGCCCAGCACTCTCTTTACATGGCCGCGGTGCTCCTCTAGGGAAGCCGAAAAGATCAAGATGTCGTCCAAATAGACGATAACAAACAGATCTAGGAAGTCTCTGAAAACATAATTTATGAAGTGCTGGAAAGTGGCCGGGGCATTGCATAGTCCAAATGGCATTACCAAATACTTATAATGCCCAAAACGAGTGCAAAAGGCTGTTTTCCACTCGTCACCCTCCCGGATGTGGATCAGGTTGCAGGCACCATGGAGGTCCAATTTTGTGACTATGACTGCCGTCCCGAGACGTTGGGAGAGTTCAGGAACCAATGGAAGAGGGTAGAGGTTCTTGATGGTAATCCTATTCAGTTCTCGGTAGATGATGCAGGGTCACAGGATATGATCTTTCTTTTCTACAAAGAAGATAACTGCACCAGCTGGAGATGTGGAGGGACGGATGAACCCCTTTCTCAGGTTATCATCAATGTAGGTCTTAAGTGCACCGAGTTCCGATTCAGAAAGTGGAAAAATTCTGCCGAAAGGAACCTCAGCACCAGGCAACAGTTTGATGGGGCAGTCATATGGCCTGTGAACTGGAAGAGTCTCTGCTCCCTTTTTGCTGAATACATCCAGGAAGGAATGGTATACTGTGGGAATGAGCTGGTGGGTCCTGGAGTCCAGGTTGTCATCCAGGCACAGCAGAGTTGGAGCTTGGTGGATGTCTTTTGGGAGACAGTTCTGGAGACAGTATGATGACTGTAATTCAATCCTCCCCATGGCCCAATCAATAAGGGGATTGTGAGCTTGAAGCCAGGGTATGCCAAGGATGACTGGAAACAGGGGTGAAGTGATAATGTCCAAATGCAACAGTTCTTGATGTTTACCAGAGATGGAGGCAGGCAGAGGAACTTTCTCATGGGTTACTGGCCCGGATTTAATAACTGTCCCATCGGCCAGGTGGACTGCCATTCCTTGGGCTTTGGCTTGCAATGGAATCTGGTGTTTGGTGGCAAAGGCAGAGTCCATAAAACAACTGCAAGCGTAGGAGTCAATAATGGCGGGGACTTGAATATTCCTTCCTGGGAGCTGAAATGAGACAGGTAAACTGATGTGAGTAGAGTTGCTGGAAAAGGGGGGCAAAACTTCAGGTGCAATGGTCAAACACTTACGGAGTTTTGCAGGGCATGTTCTCACATAATGTCCAGGTTCTCCACAATACAGGCAGAGGTTGTGCATCCGTCGGCCTTGGCGCTCCTCAGCCGATAGGGATGGATGAAGGAGTCCCATAGGCTCTGGCGTGTCCGAAGGTGCAGCAGCAGAAGAGGGTGATGTTGAGCTGGTGTAGCTGGGAACCCGGGGTAGCACCCATGTGGGTCTTGGGCCTGCCCCTCTCTCCAATCTTCGTTCCCAAAGACGTCCATCAATTTGTATAGACAGGTTAATGAGGGCGTCTAATGAACAAGGAACACCAACTCGGGCCAGTTCATCTTTTAATGCCTCAGAATGTCCAAGCCGAAACTGGTAGCACAGAGCAGCATCATTCCAGTTGGTATCGGAACTCCAGCGCCTGAATTCAGAGACATAGTCCTCTGCTGCTCTGCGTCCCTGCTGTAGGGTGTGCAAGGTGGCCCCGCAGTGGCAGCCTGATGTGGATCTTCGTAAAGCATGGAAGAAGGAGGTCAAATCTGTCAGAGATGCAGCCTTTTGCTCCAAAAGGTGATGAACTCAGGACTGTGGCTCTCCTTGCAGCAAGGAAATGACGAATCCTACTTTAGTAGCTTCAAGTGAAAAGGTCCAGGGCTGTAAGGCAAAGTAGTGTTCACAGGCATTGCGGAAAGCTCCGAATTCGCTGCGTTCACTGCAGAATTTCTCGGGTGTGGGGACCCTGAGCTCAGGAGGCAGCATAACCACGGTGGAGGCTGTAGTGGTGCTGGTGGAAGTAGCGGAGCGACTGGTTCCAGGCGTGGAGGATGAAGAAAGCTCCAGGACACGTTTCTCCAAACGGGTATAGCCCTCCTGCAGATTCTTGACCGCTTGGGTCAGACTGGCCAGGTGCTGACACAGGTCATCCATCGGAGAGGTCCCCTGCGCAGACTCCGACATGACCTTTTTGTACTGTCACGTACCTGGTGGTGGAGTCTGCAGTCGTTGAGGACAGCCTCTCTTACAATCCTGACTCAGGAACCCCTGATGTAGCGAACAGAAGGTTCAAGAGTGCCGAATGGCACAAGTGCTTGACAGGAACACTGGTGCGATGGTCACAGGCAGGGCTGGAGATGCAGCTTGATGGAGCAGAGAGGAAACCCCAGGAATGGCTGACGATAGCCCCATCCGGCTAGACCGAGCAGGTGATGCTGGATGAGAAGGCCAGGGATGGACTGGATCAGACAGCAGACAGGCAGATCAGGAACTGAGGAGCAGGCAGAAGAATGATCAGACACAGGCTAGGTCGGCAATGGGCAGGCAGCGTGGTACCAAGGAGCAGGCAAGCGGATCGTCAGGCCAGAGGTCAGGGCAGGCGGATAGTAGCGGTGTCAGGATCAAGCCAATGAATCAAGAGAACAGGTACAGCGGGTAGACAGGTAGCAGGAATCACAGGAACATTGTAGACCAAACGGCATTGAACTCATGTCACTGTTCAGTTTAAATAGTCCCATTGGTGCCAAGAATGGTTACGAACGGGGACGCACGCCTCCCGGTCGCGCGTGAGCACAAACGTTCGTACCGAGCATCCCTTCTCACGGGCACACGGGCTCTATGTCATTCCTGACACTAGTAAAGCTGCATATTCTGACTGCAAAATATTTTCTGTAAAATATTTTTTTATTTCTATACTGGATACATACTTTTTTATGTGATGGCTTCAACAAGAAAAATCTCTCAATTAATCTGTATGAACTATTGGTATCCGCAGAGAAAGACATAAGCTGTGGCTATGCAGCTCATAATCCTGAAGGTCATCATCCCAAAGAGCAAATGTAAGAACAAAAGCAACAAACAAGGGGGTTCAAAGATGACCAACTGGTATATTGTCCATACAACAAACAGAATGTTACATTACAAGACAGCAATATTTTATTATACAAAGTTCATTAAATGTGTATCACAAGTAGAGACTACACAAGATATTATAAATGTAAAAATTACTGGTAAGCTAAATATCTACTGTCATAATTAAAGTCAAAATGTTTCTTGGTCAGTGCCACTTCGACAGGACCTAATTTCAAATATGGCAGTTACCTTACAATCTTTAAACTTCGGATCAAAAAACAGAGATCAATATATTGCATAGGTATGCAAACAATATATAATGTCATATGATATGACAAATGCATGGAAAAAAATCTATTCAACCGAGGGGGGAGGGGGAGGCAAATAAGAACAGCCAATTGAAAGACTAACAGGGCGAACTTCAATTCAGACCAGGGAGCCCCACAATTACAAACTAAATGTATCAAACTAAATATACCAAAAGAAATAACACACATAGTAGCCATGCCTATACTACACCAACAGAAAGCATATTGTGTGTTAATTTAGAAATGAACAACTCACCCTCAGATGAGTATCCAAAAAGAAGATAAGAACCTGGATTTCTTGTCAAACAACAGTGCCTCTTAGCACTATATTTGTATGCACACTATCAGGTGAAAAGATACAGAGTATTTGGATTAATAATCTAAAAAGCAATCAGAACAAAATAGAGAAGACTATATGTAGCCAAGGGAAAGCATACCATCCCTAGACTAGAGATGATATCATATAATAAATAGACCAAAAAACATTCCATATATTCACCAGCATCCACATATGCAGCCAGCTAACAGTCTTCCATGAACCTCCCAAAGTAGCCAAACTAATCCACCAACTGGGTCTCAAACCATTAAGTAGTCCTAGTGTCTCCCAAGGACACTCCCCCAGACAACACAATAAGGACAACAAATCCAATAAGAATGGAGACGTGTCCCAGGATTCGGGTAGGTCCCCTCCCCATTGGCAAAAACCAATCATGCTGCCCTGAGATATCCAAAAGTGTGTTTGGTGTTTCACAATTAAGGGAAATATACACATGTTCTCTGTTCCAGAAGGAGCAGCAGCCATAACAGGCATCACTCACCAGACATCACCAGCGCCATCCGCCCCGGGACCAAGATGGCTGCCATGCTGAAGGTGATGCCAGGTATGAATTCTCAGACCTAAGAGAAGACCTAAGGCAAAAGGCATCAATGGGGTCATAGTCCAGGTCACTGGATAGAACACATTCACACACAAACCAAACCAAAGACAAAAGGGACAATAAAGGGACAAACACAAATCCACAAAACCCCAGAACAGACACATGCACAAAACACAAACATAGCCAAAACAAAAAGAACACAAAAAAAGAAATTGTTATATTTAAATGAAAAAAAAATATATAAATATCATTCCCATAATAACATATCATACTCGTTCATCTCTCTTCCCATTAGGCGTACAATCTAAACCTATTTTGTTGACCAAGATATAAATATGTAACCTAAGAAAGGAAACACTGTCTTCATGCCATTACATTTCCATAAAAAAGGGTGCATAACTAATGGTATTGTTGAAGCCTGGTGGATATGTGGCATGTAGCTTAAAAATCCACCTTTACTAAACTTGTACTATACATTGATCAACGTCCCCCCTCCACACACACATGGGGTGTATTCTGGCAAGTGCAAAAAAATGTAACAAATCAGACTTATATTCATGCTTTTCTGCAAAGTGTCTACCAATTGGGCTCTCTAGATTGCCTCCCTTAATATCAGCCACATAATCTATCACACATGCCAGAACATCCTCTGTGTCTTGCCCACATAAAAGGCATCACAGCCACAGTTAAGTAAATAAACAATACCAGTGTTCTCACAATTCACAAAATGCTTTGGAGTCAATTTAACAGACCCCATTTTTATGGCATCCTTCAACACTCAAAAATTTACAAAAACACAATGGCCACATTTAAAAGTTCCTTTTGGGAGTGACCTGCATGGATCCTGGATCCTCATTCTCTATTAAAGGAACTTTGCAACAAAATATCTTTGAGGGATCCCGTCCAAAAGTTAGACACATGCAGTCATGCACAAAATGTTTAATAATGTTGTCCTCTGTAAGGAAATGTCTTTGTAAAATATCCCTTCCCTATCTACTCCCTAATTTTGTCTTTTAAATCTGGCTATACGTCTCACTTTCATGTTTTTCTTTTCCTGTTCACTCTGAAATAGTAAAAGTTCTAGTGGGCTATCCTTTGCTCTTTGATATGCTCTCTTTAAAGAATATTTTGTTATAGCCACGTCTAAGAAATCTTTCTCTCAAAAGAGCAGCCTGTTCTTTAAACTCCTGATCAAAAAAAGGAAGGATATGTTGTCATAATTAAGGGTAAATGTAAGATTCCAATTATTTGTACTGAGACATTTGAAAACCTTAATTAAAGATTCATGCGGTGCTGTCCCGAAAATAAGAATGTCAGCAATATACCTCCGCCACAGACTTATGTGGTGGAGGTATATTGATAGTTCTTCTGACACAAAGATCAACCGCTCTCACCCCCCCAAGTACAAGTTGGCATACAACTGCACAAGTTGTCCCCATCACTACCCCCTGCACTTGGAGGAGCAGTCGAACATGAAAATATTGTGTGTCATTATGAACTCCATGAATGAGTGCATGGTATGCCCAAAAGTCTACTTCTCTCTTCAAAAATCTTCCCACAACTCTTAAACCTTTCTCATGTGGGATACAGGATTAAAGCGATTCTACATCTACAGAGGCTAAAATAGTATGTTCATCTACATTTAACAGTTCCAAGCTCATCAGAAGGTGTATTGTGTTCTTTAAATAGGATGGTAAGCTCTCCACCTGAAGTTGAAGATGGATGCACCTTCTGGATCATGGCACACGTTTATTTTTCTGGCGTTTCCCTTATTTGGGAAATGCTGAACACACCTTTGGATATCTCAGGGCAACTTGTTTAGTTTCTGCCAATGGGGACCTTCTCCTGGGGACACATATCCATTCTTATTGAATTTGTTGTCCTTTTTGGGTCATTGGGGGGGGTGTCCTCGGGAGGCACTGGGACTACTTAATGGTTTGAGACATAGTTGGTGGATTTGTTTGGCTACTTTGGGAGGTTCATGAATGACCATTAGCATGTGAGGACACTGGTGGGTGAATATATGGCACGTTTTTTGGGTCAATTTATTATAAGATATCATCTTTAGTATAGGGATGGTATGTTTTCCCCAACTACATATAGTGTTCTCTATTTTGTTCTCTTTACTTTTTAGATCCATTTATCCAAATACTTGATGGTGTTGCTTGACAAGAAATCCAGGTTCTTATCTTTTTTTGATACTCAACTAACTGAGGGTGAGTTGTCCATTCCTAAATGAGCACACAATATGCTATCTGTTTGTGCAGTATAGTCATGGCTACTGTGTGTGTTATTTCTTTCTTGTTTTTTGGTGTATTTAGCTGCTCCCTGGTCTGAATTGAAATCCGCCTTGTTAGTCTCTCCATTGGCTGTCCTTTGCTTGCCTCCTCATAGCCTAAAAAGATGTAACCATTCATCCCCATGAGTGTGCTTTTTATGTAATTAGTTTATTTGTGTGGGCTTTTTTTTCTCCTCTTGTTCCTCCTTCCCTCTGTTGAATAGATGTTTTGCATGCATTTGTCATGTCATGTGGAATTATATATTGTTTGTATAACTATGTAATATATTGATCTCTGTTTTATGATCCGTAGATAAATGATTGTAAGGAAACTGTCATATTTGAAATAAAGCCCTGAGAAAGCGGTTCTGCCTGAAAAAAACTTGACGCCCCCACGCTATAGCCGAATGACGGCTACAGCATGGAGCTACTTTGCCGGGAGATGTCCTCCCAAGCATGCGCTGTTGGCACATCCCTGCAGGTCGCACACAGCACGATCTGTGATCACTGAGTCTATGAGACTCGGCTGATCCCAGATCGGAGGAAGAGGCCGATCCCAGCCATTTACCACTAGCTCAGCTGTCAGCCAATGACAGCTGATCACATGATGTAAACAAAAGCTCGGTAATCAGTATTTTTTTCCCCCACACAGTCATCATGAGGGGAAAAAAGAGCCTTCTGTCAGAGGGACATTGGTCCCTCACACAGAGAGCCACAGCTGCTCATCTGTGCCCACCAGTGCCATCTGCCAGTGCCACCAATCAGTATACACCAGTGCCACCTACCAATGCCCACCGTGCCATCTACCAGTGCCCACAGTGCCACCTATCCATGCCCACCAGTGCCTCATCATCAGTGCCACTGATCAGTGCTGCCTATCAGTGTCACCTACCAGTGCCCATCAGTGTCACCCATCAGTGCCGCTTATCAGTGCTGTTAAATGCCACCTATCAGTGCCCTTCAGTGCCACCCATCAGTGAACATCAGTGCCAACCATCAGTGCCACCTCATTAGTCTTTATCAGTGCCCATTAGTGCCTCCTTATCAATGCCCATCAGTGCAGCCTCATCAGCGCACATGAATTAAGGAGAAAAATAACCTTGTTTCAAAATTTTATAACAAACTATGAAACAGGTTTTTTTTCAATTTTTTTTTTTTTTTTTAGCAAAATATAATAAATCAAGCAGTGATTAAATACCACCAAAAGAAAGCTCTATTTGTGTGAAAAAAATCTACCAATTTCATTTGGGTACAGTGCAGCATGACTGCACAATTTTCATTCAAAATGTGACAGCGCTGAAAGCTGAAAATTGGTCTGTGCAGGAGTGGAGTTTAAGTGTCCAGTAAGCAAGTGGTTAATTATGGCAGTAGATATTTAGCTTACTTGTATATTTCTTACATTTATAATGTCCTGTGTAGTCTTTACTTGTGATATACATTTTATTTGTATAATAAAATATTGGTGCCTTTTAATGTACCTTTTTGTTTGTTGTACGGAAAATAAACCAGTTGGTCATCTTTGAACCCCCTTCATTTTTGTCCTTTTTCTTATTTTTACTAATCTGTTTACAACTCTTTTTTATGTGTAGATAATTATTTCCTGTTTTTTTTCATTGGGTCCCTTGACTGAGACATCCACCTCTTTTGAAAAGTGTCCACATTTTCCTATATTCTCCACAATGTCAGAAGAGTACACAAATTTGAATAAGGCAAAATAGAAAAACTGTCTTACATCAAAGAACCATGTGCAGATAACTCCAAGAGAACTCATTGCCACCCTCATTTCCTAAAAATTCACAAGTCAAGCAAGCCACCATACATCTCAAAAATCTCTGTAAGCAGAAGGTCGTAAAAAATCCAGCAGTATCATAAATCCTGTTTAGCCAGAATCTGCATGGCCTTTTAATGTGCCTGGTTCTCAATGGCTGCCATAAACAGCCTCAAACTAGAGCCTAGAAAACTAGAGATTTTATTGAATTCTTACCATAAAATGGTGATTTAAACATTCCAGGAGTTATTTAAATCAATACACATCCTGGTCTTGTGATTTTTTTTAACTACCATAACCAAGATCTATTCACATTTCATAAATTTTGTTAGAGATAACACTGTTTCTTATTTTTTGTACTATATAGGTTCTTAAAATTTGTAAGAACATAAATGGGAGGACATGTTGAGAAAAATGTGGACACCATGAGACAATTTAACAGCATTTGCATGCTCATAATTCTATCTTAGCAGCAATGAAGAGAAGAAAAATACACCCACCTCTGGAGTTACACTGCCAGATAGCAAACAAAATATCTCTATTGTTCAAGTTTCAGCCAATCTTCTAACAGGTAGGTGGACAGAACAGAAAGGGAACCAGTTGGTTGAAACTCGAACATTAGAAAAATATTGTTTACTAACTGGGAATTGTCAGCTTCCCAATTATGTAAAGCCAGATATGGGTGTTCTCCTGTCCTGTTCGCTCCTATTCAGCTCTGCTGAGATAGAACGGTGAAAATGTGAATACTAAACTCCCTCAGCATGTCCACCAATTAGGTAACAGGTGGCAAAGATGAACAGAGGTGTGTGGGTGGGAGTAGGCTTCCTAATTTAATGCTGGGACTTATGGAGCACAGAGTAATACTTTCTGTGTATTTGTTCCTCCACGGGAGCATGGGTGATCAGTTAGTGATGCTGAAAGCAGCCACCATGTTGGTTGGTTTTAGTAGCAGTGTTAGGTTAGTTATCTTTCTCCCTGATCCAGCAGTTTTCCCTGTTCTGCCCTTCCTGGTGCTAAACGGCCTTTAAAAAGAAAACGTCAGTCTCCCTTTCCTGCATACTTGCATGATAATGTCTTATTCACATCTATGGAGCTGAACTTGTGGTGGCTTCCAACCATCCAGAGGAGTATAGCTCACTGGTCAGAATTGATGGGGCTCAAACAAGCATGTTCAGAAGGAAAAAGCACTGGCCAGTGGCCAACATTTTTTTTTTCAAACTTTAGTTCCAGGCATTGCTGCACAGTAAAGATTGCTGGAACAGGGAGGAAGGTTATTTTTTTCAGATAAAGTGCACTCAAGGGTTGAAGTTGTCCTTTAAGGGAGCACTCACACTTGGGTCAGTTAACTGAACTGTGCGCCCCCGCCCCACTTCCCTGCTGGTCTGCAATCACACTGGATTGTGTGGACGTGAAGAAAACTGTGTTCTGGCAGTTTGCACTCATACTGCAAAAAAAGTATCAAATCAACAGTGAACTGCACCTGGAACCACCTGTTTCAAGTGGTCCCAGGTGCAGTACGCTTAAGCAGGTGCAGTTTGGAGCACTCAAACTGCATAAATGAACCGGGCCAAAGGGCTGACTCATGCCCCAGACCAGTACAGAGTGCTAGTGTGAGTACACTCTAGGGGTTTGATTTACTAAAGTAGACTGTGCACCTTGCAAAGTGCAGTTGCTTTCTGCAAGTGCAGTTGCTCCAAAGCTTAGTAAATGAGGTACAGCAGCACTCTCCCTCATTTACTAAGCTCTGGAGTAACTCCTCTTGCAACTGCACTTTGAAAAGTGCACACTCTATTTGCCATTAGTAATTCAACCCCATAAGAATCCAATAGCTTGCTACCTGAAGTAGCTACATTTTCTGAACACCATTTCTTAGTTTTTATACTATATAAGCTTTCTTAAAGTTTGTAAGAACTCAAATGCCCATTAGAGAGTTTCCATGCTAAATGCATATGCTAGAGTTGCATGAGTTCATTTAAATTACATTTTAAAACACAGTTTAGGAACAACACACCACTTTATAAAATAATATAAACAAGATAATTACATATATTAAGCAGGCATAACATGAGATTTTATTTTCGTTATTGAACTGTAAAATTATGTGTCATAAAAAATGCTGCTCACAGGAAAACACTCACACAGCATTAATTAAAGAAACATTTCTTATAGTTGTGTTATATTTTTTTTTTTTCAAGTGATAACCTTATAAAACTGTTGCAATGCTAGAAATGTAATTTATGCATTTTTTCCACTAGTTAATAGAGAGAGAAAGAACAAGCACTTACTTTTATTTGTATAAATTCATAAATGATATCTAAAGATTTTAAAACAATAGCCAGGGTTATTATATTTGATTTCATTTGTTTATATCCAGCAAATTCTGTAGCATGGAAAGAGCAACTACTCTATAAAAGGAGCTATATGTGATCAATCTCTACATGTACTTTTATATTGTTTTACTCAAGATTGGATTACATCATTTGATCTTACAAGTGATTTCATGATATGGAGGACATTTTCTCACCCCAGTACCATGTTGATTGATATGTATATATGGTTTGTATGTTTCAATATGTTTCCAATCCTATGCGTGTACTCTTTGTCATTTGTTATGCCATTTATGTCCTCAGGAGAATAATTCTAGTAAGGGACTGGGATATGGATCGGTTCCCTAACCGAAAACCCCATACACTGGTTTTGATGGACTATTGCGGTACCCAGATAATGCAAAAGACTAACAAGTAGTAGTACAAAATGATATATATAAAAAAATACAAATTATTTTATTTAGTACATCATTTTAAAAAATTGGATACAAATACCCGAACATGATTGTGATACAATAAAACAATTCATACATGTTGGGAGGGGGGCACTAAAGCATGGTGCCACAGATGCCGGTGTTAAACTCTCTACATGTTTTGCTTGTTCACTAGCTGCTTCCTCAGGAGAGCATCTGTGGTGATTTAATAAATTGAAATCAATAATCAAGAACAGTGAATATAAACAGTTTTTTTCTCAAGTATTTTGTGGGGGAGGGGGTGCAGAAAAAAATGGGAAAGAATTAACATAATACTCCGCTTACCAATGATTCCAGCCAAAAGGGGTATGGCGCCCAATATTATGTTCCCGGTCGGCGGAAGGGGGGGTATGTACATAGATAAATCTATATGGATAATAATGATAGTATTGTATAAAAAAATTTACAATGGGTAGAACTTGGAAGAAGGGGGAGGGGAAACACCTGAAAAACACCTGGACCACCATAGGAAGTGAAGGGCAAGGGAGGGAAAGGAGGAGGGGTGGTGGGACATAAAGAGAGAACAGGGGAAGGGACAGGAAGGGAGTAGGAAGGACAGTGAGGAAATAAGGAAAGAAGGGGGAAGAAGTGTAGGGGGGGTGGGGGAAGAAGGGAAAGTAGGGAAAAAAGGGGGGAACATGAAAGGGGGGGAAGAAAAGGGGGGAGGGAGAGTAAAGAGAGAAGGGGAGGAAGGGGAGGAAAGACAGCTCCAAGGCGGAGGCAGTGGACAGGGAAGAGAACATTTTCATAGCACTGATCACTGTATAAATGCCAATGGTCCCAAAAAAGTGTCAAAAGTGTCTAATATGTCCGCCGTAATATCGTAGTCCTGCTAAAAATTGCAGATCGCCGCCATCACTAGTAAAAAAATAAATAAATAAAAACAACATAAATCAATTCTCATAGTTTGTAGATGATATAACTTTTGCGCAAATCAATCAATATACGCTTATTGCGATTTTTTTTACCAGACTACCAGACTTTTTTTACAAGACTATATATCGGCCTAAACTGATGAATAAATTTGTTTCTATATATATATTTTTTGGATATGTATTATAGCAAAATGTAAAAACTATTAGGTTTTTTTCAAAATTGGCGCTCTTTGTTTATAGTGCAAAAAATAAAAACCGCAGAGGTGATCGAATACCACCAAAAGAAATCTCTATTTGTGGGAAAAAAGATATCAATTTCGTTTGGTTACAACGTTGCAGGACTGCGTCATTTTCAGTTAAAGCGACGCAGTGCCGAATTGCAAAAAGTGCTCTGGTCAGGAAGGAGGAAAATCCTTCCGAGGCTGAAGAGGTTAAAGTAATTGTAAGTCTGAAATCATAAAGCAATCTGATCATGCCATTGAACAATAGTTACCTGCATTAAGCATTTGAGCTTAGTTTCCCATCTAGAAGCCCTGCTGCTCTCCAACAATCATCCCTACTCTGCTGCACTGACTTAACACAACACCAGGAAATCTATATGGACTGCCCTCCCCTTCTCATGTGATTGAAAGGCTGTGCAAAGGAGACACATGCATGAGACACACATACAGAGGCTGGGTAGCTGTTCAGTGTGCGCTCATGATCTGAGGTGGAGCATTATGTTTTGCTGGCGTGTAAAGCGTAGGGGGATCACGTGACATCATATCTCTACCTTTCAAGTCTCCAGTCTTAAGCCACAACCATGGACAACAGCTTTAGGAGCGTTGGGGCAAGCTAAAGGAGTGTATTTCTAAAGTACAGTCACTGATTTGTGTGCATTTACATTGCATTAATTGGTGATAGAACATTTATTTTTTAGATCCACATTTACAACCACTTTAAATATATATATTACCTGATCCATATTTTTATAGTGAGTACTGGCTAGCTTAGACAAGCTATAGTGAGGTAATAAGCACAGAAGTTTGAGGGAGTTTTAATATTCTCTAGCATGTTACAGAGAACACAGAAATGTGTTGCACGTTTTACTTCAAAAGTAAGAATCCCACACAAACCTAGGAAACATGTATTCTACAAAAGCAAAAGCACTAATCTACTAAAATAATACTTTTACACTAGTCTAGCAGGAAGTTAGGGGTTGCCTGCTCTCCTGGGTTTTTCTTGGTGGGTCTTTCGTAGGTCTGACCCTCCAGTCCTATGTGCTATAAAAGGTACAAGGGTCCAGATCCTAAAGAAGAGAGAGGAGAGGGAAGATTTACACACTCATAGAGGGATGCTCTGCCTGTTGTTGCTAGAGTCTGGATGGTCTGTATCCTACCAAAGGCAGAGTTAAATTCTAGCTATAGACCGAGCTAACATTGGACTTTGCTTGAACAGGTATGCTGGGGCAGCTACAAGCCTGTAGTTAGGGACTAGGGTTGTTAGGGAATGTCTGCACTTTATCTTGGACTGTCCATTGTCATTGTCATCATTTTAATTTATTCTTCAAGTGAAAGGTTTAAAATGTTGCCTTTGCTTGGTCTGAAGTTACTAAAGGGATGCAATGTAAGAAACTGGCATGTATAGTCTACAGCTTGAGTCACTAAGCACATTGGGGTATGAAGACATCAGTATAAAAGTTAATGCAGTGTGAAGATACAAGTGGTTACCAAGGGTGACAAAGGTTATAGATGATCTTGCTGCAATGGAGATGTTTTCAGCACTCCTTTGGCCTCAATCCATCTACCATATTAACAGGAGCAGATCTGCACCACCAGGCCCTCATCCTGTGCACAGGTATGGAAGAGTTGAGTGAAGTGCACTCATGTAGTCCATGCTAGGTGCAAGGCGGGACTCCATATCATTACTGGAAGTGAGGTAGTTGTGATACACTGAGCAGGGGGAGAGAGCATTGGCTCTGGGTGCCCCTCCTAAATACACAAGTAACCGTGGGGATGCTTATTACATGAAGTGCACTAGAGTTCATTAACATTTGAAATCTACCAGGTCATGAGCATGGCTTCAGTAAAGGTACCTCATGTGTATGGCAGTGACCCTGTAAAAAGTGCCTAGTGTAGCCCAGAAGAATCCACCCTGGGGTAGGCCTCTCATGTGACCCTTGCTTGGCATCCAATGAGGAGGAAACACAGATATGACACCAGCTCTACCCTAGACGCTGCTCTTAGGCACAGTACTGGATCTAGCTCAGGTAATTATGAGGGGTGCTGGGGGGGGGGATCCTATAAAAATCCTTGAGCCTTTAGAACCACTTTAAGCCTCCCTTGTACCTTCAAGTCAAGATGGTGTTATATCTAGTAGCCAGACACATTGGGGTTTATTTACTATACCGCTCAGGCGCACATTTGCGCAAATGTGCGCACATTTGCGCAACTGTGCGCTATTTAACGGTAGATATGCGCAAATAGCGGTAAATAGCGCACATATGGAATTCACTATAACGGCTGGCGTTAAATAACGGCCAAACTGGAATTCACTAAGGCTCCCAGGTCACAGATAACGGCCAACTCCTTACTCCAGCCCAGACCTGGAGTTGTGCAAATAGAAATAATGTTTGGAGCATAATCTGATCCCCTAAATTGTGCTAAAATATGCGGTATATTGTTTAAAGATAATCTGCTTTTAAACTGTGTGAAAAAGTGATTTCTACACTGAAATATCTTAAAAAGTCTGAGAAGAGACAAATAAGCCGTCTTTTTACTCCTAGGTGCAGAGCACAGCTGAGCACAACTGAGCATGCTCAGACACAAAACAACTCTCAAA
>BLSH010366974.1:4395-17509 GCA_018402905.1 Glandirana rugosa
TTTATGCAGAGTTTGATCTGCAATCTGCAACTCAAAGTAGCAGTATGTGAAATCTCAAATTTCTGCTATCTGTCCCTCAGAGCAACAGCACAGCAGTAGTAATCTCAGGATGCAGGATCAGATGTTAAAATGTCTGTAATCTCTCCCTCACGCCGGCAGCTTCCTCTCCCTACACTAACCCAAGAGCATGTGACATGCAGCACTGTGACTCCAGCTTATAAAGAGGCTGGGTCACATGATGCACTGGCCAATCACAGCCATGCCATTAGTAGGCATGGCTGTGATGGCTTCTAAGGGCAAACCAGTGAAACGTTTGTTGATTGGCTGCCCTGCAGCTATTCAACATGCGTGATCAACTACCAGAACCCAGAACCCGAACCCAAATGTTTTTTGAAATGTCCGTGTTCGGGTCTGGGTCCCGGACACCCGAAAGTTCGGTACGGACCCGAACATTACAGTCCGGGTTCGCTTAACACTACACATAAGTCAATTATATAAACAACTTTCTATGTGCAGACATAAAATTACATGTAACCATGTCAGGGGAAACAATTTAACCACCTGCCGACCACGTAGTGACTATAAGCGGTGACATCGTGGCTCTGTCCCACAAATCGCTGCTTATAGTCGTCACTCTCGGGTACGATGGCTAGTGGGAGAGCGCGCTCTGCTGGCGGCGCATGATCGTACTCGCCACACGCTCCCTGAGTGGGGCCGTGGGTCGGGTGGATGTCTGCCGGTGACCTGCAATGGCCTGTGACAGAGCCAGTATGGGGAACCGCCGATGTAAACACGGCGGTTTCCCGTTCTGACAGGCGGCATGTCAGAGATCTACTGATCCCTGTACTCGGGATCAGTTAGATCTCTGGTGCCCCTGGCAGCCCAGCCCCCATACAGTTAGAACACACACAGGGAACACAGTTAACCCCTTCACTGCCCCCTGCAGGTTAACCCCTTCCCTGCCAAAGACATACAGTAATCAGTGGATATTTAAATTTCTGATTGCTGTATAAATGTCTTTGGTCCCAAAAAAGTGTCAAAAATGTCTGACATGTCCACCCCAATATCACAGTGCCTATAAAAATTGCAGATTTTGGCCATTACTAGTAAAAAAAAAATTAATTCTCATGGTTTGTAAACACAGCAACTTTGGCGCAAACCAAACGATAAACGCTGATTGTGATTTTTTTTTACCAAAAATATGAGGAAGAATATAACCGGCCAAAACCGATGAATGCATTTGTTATTTTAATTTTTTTTTTTTGGATATGTATTTTAGTAAAAAGTAAGAAATATTGTTTTTTTTTTGCAAAATCGTCAGTCTTTTTTGTTTATAGCAGTAATCAGAAATGACACAGAGGTGATCAAATACCCTAAAAAAAAAAAAGCTCTATCTGTGGGAAAAAAGGACACAAATTTAATTTGGGTACAATGTCACATGACCGCAAAATTGTCAGTTAAAACAATGCAGTGCCGAATCGCAAAAAGTGCTCTGGTCCTGAGGTGGGAAATCCTTCTGGTCCTTATGTGGTTAAATAAATGCAACCATTATAGATTTTGAAGGGATGGAATGTTAAGACTGGGCAAATATGTGTACGCAGTAGGTAATGCAGTAGGCTTAAGCCTCATACACGTGCTAATTGTTAGGCAACTGAACGTCCAACTTTTGTCCAAATTGGCTGTTGGCGGTTTTGTCTAGCGTACTGATGTGAGTCAATCAATCGCCCAACAAAGCCAAACGTAGTGATGTGCAACTAGCGTATAAAGAGGGCATTCATTTTGTGTGCGGCACCCTTTGGGCTCCTTCTGCTAATTTAGTGTAACTGAAGTTTGGTGAGCGTCGATTCGCGATTCACAGATTGTTACTGATCGGTGGTTCGTCAACCAGCCATGTTGAGAACTAGAGAGACAAATCTTGCTGTTGTTGGGTTAGGAGTCATGGCTTGGACCCATGTCCAATGCTGGAGGATGAGAAAGAGGAGTTGTTGGACCAAAAATCGGTTGTTTAATTGTGACCAATTAGGTCATATGTCTCTATTCAGGGAGATCCAGGAGAATAATCCTAATGATTTTAGGAATTATCTTCGAGTGATGGATCCCTGCTTCAACCACTCTTGGCATTGGTGTCCCCCCTATATCCAGAAGCAGGACACATGCATGCACCTTTCCATCACCCCTGAGCAAAGGCTCATTGCCATCTTGCGTTGCCTGGTGACAGTAAACAAGCCTCCAGGACCTGAAGTTCACTTATTATGTGAAAGTTAATCCCCCCCAAAAAAAATATAAAGTCATCATATGAAAATACTGTATCTCCTGACATGTAATTTCCCATACATACTCTCCATCTTTTGGGGTCACATTTATCCAAACCATGTAGTGCAAGGGCCTGCTTGATTACCTACTAATTTGACCTTCTAGGTTTGAACTTCTGTTATATTGTTTGTTTGAATATTAATGGCAAGATGTGATGCTGATTGTATAGTGTGTATGTAGCTTTGGATTGTGACAATTCTTACCTGTCCATTGAGCTGGCAATAGAGGAGGGAGTGGCCAAACTAACAGCCATTATTCCTGTAGCAAGCTCTCATGGAAGTGGAGAGGGTTACCTGTCCCAAACATCTATCCATTACCTCCTCCCACCTGAAAGTTGCCAAATGGGCCACCAGAGGCCAGAGGGGCTGAGGAAGTAGATAATTTCACCTTACACTTTGCTCTTTAAATCCTCGTTTAAGTCTATCCTTATGTTGGCAAAGCATTTTTGTGTCAAATATGATTGCACTGTTATGTGCTGAATTAGTTATTGTTTTATTTTTCTTTTTTCCACAGTTTCTTTCCAACCCAGAGCAATGGTAGGAGGTTGCAGCACAGTTTTTGCACCAATGGAATTTTCCCAGCTGCGGGGGTGCTATTAATGGGAAGCATGTCAGGATTACCCCATCAGTCAACTCTGGCTCTTATTATTTTAACTATAAAGGGTTTTGCAGCATATTGATGCATGCCATTGTGTCTGCAAATTATGAATTTATGTATTTGGATGTTGGGAAGAATGGCCACAACTCTGACGGAGGAGTCATTATGCAGAGTTCTACAGACGGCTCCAGAATGACACCTTAAATTTGCCACCTGCAGAGCAAAATGTGGAGGACTTAAATTTTGTCTTTGCGGCAGATGAGGCCTTTGCTCTAGGAGACCATCTGATGAAGCCATTTCCCATGCGCAATCTGACCCCTGAGCAGAGGATCTCCAACTACAGACTGTCTCATGCCAGAAGGGTGGTGGAGAATGCATTTGGGATCTTGGCAAATTGGTTCGGGCTGTTTTTAACTCCCATAAACCTAGCATTATTCAAAATTAACCATGTGGTGTTGTACTGCTGCATCCTCCACAATTTCCTAAGTAAAAATTCTAGCAGCTACATCACCTCCCTGCCAAGTGACATTGACCCTTCCCTGGCCTTCATCCTCCCTAGTACAGTGGCTGAAGGCCATCCTTCATGGTATGCAATGGCGGACATCCAGAATGCCCGTGCTAGCTTGCCCACCCAGAATTCACAGGAGTTAAGGCAAAAATACATAGAATAATTTGTGGGGAGAGGGGCAGTGTCTTGGCAGGAATTTATTCCTGATCATGTTTAACCTTTTTTTGGCCGTATAAATGAATCCTTCAGTTTAACTACTGTTGTCTGTCATTTTTCTATGTATAAGATATGTTCTATATATTTTTTTGTATACTTGCTCCAAGAGGGAAATGTAAGCATCATTTCTACATGAGGTGACAAAATAATCTTCAGATAAGTATTCTAGTGTGCTGGGGGTCTGCTACACTCACACACACACACAATATTTTTGTTCTTCATGCATGGAATGCATGAAGAACAAAAACATGATGCATTTTGGCCAAGATCAAACACCTTTGGTTATCCTGCAGTCTCTCTTCTGCTTAGCAATTTGTTTTAGGACAGAAACCCCCCACTTTCTCCACGTGCTTTTTTATTAGCTCTAAATTGAATAATTGTTAACCTCCCCCAACCCCATCCCAATATAAATTCAGTTTAAGTCTTGGGACGGCTGTCGAGGGAAAGGTTGGCCAATGCTTGGTTAATTGATGTGCGTTTAAGTGTTGGCACTTTCAAAACAGCACTTTAAACTAGGCACTACTTTAAAGACAAAAACTAATTCTGAGCCCACACAATGCCACCACCTCCACTTCACTGCAGTGCCAGCCATCGTATAGGTCCCGCTCCCACCTTACTGCCCTCACCCTCCTACTACTCCTTATTAGAGTTGAGCGGACATGTGGATGTTCGGGTTCGGCGGGTCCAGCAGAACTTCGTGAAAAAGTTAGGGTTCGGTACCGAACTTGACCCAAACTTTACCCTGGACCCCGAACCCCATTGAAGTCAATGGGGACCCAAACTTTTAGGCTCAAAAATGGCTATAAAAAAGTCCTGGCAAGTTCTAGAGTGCTGCAAAAGGAAGTAAAATGGGGGTAAGAGCAGGACAAGTGCCCTACAAAAAAACTGGGATAGGGAAAATAACTTAAAATCAAATAAAAAAAAATAAAAATGGGAAGGGGGGTGGATGTGGAGTAGGAGCCTAGAGGTTGACTAGGCCGTGACCGTGGCAGTGTAGGTGGAAGTGGCGGTGGTGGAGGAGGAGGAGGAGGAGGAGGTAGCCAACACGTTTTGTTGTTTGTTTTTTTTTTTCTAATTGGGGTAGCCCCCAAAATATTGAGGCATTCAAATAAACAAGTATACCAATGGCTGTGTGAGGCCGGTTTAAATGTCTATTCTGCACAAGGTACAGACAAGTCTTGTGGGATCCATGACTGGTTCATTTTAATAAACGTTAGCTTGTCCACGTTGGCTGTGGACAGACGGCTGGGCTTGTCTGTGATAACGCCCCCTGCAGTGCTAAACACACGTTCAGACAATACACTGGCTGCAGGGCAGGCCAGCATCTCCAAGGCATAAAGGGCAAGCTCAGGCCATGTGGCCAATTTGGAGACCCAGAAGTTAAATGGGGCAGACCTATCAGTCAGTACGTGTAGGCGTATGCACACATACTGTTCCACTATGTTACTGAAATGCTGCTTCCTGCTAAGAACTTGCCTATCAGCTGGTGGTGCTGTTTGTTGTGGCAGGCTGCTGACAAAGCTTTGCCACATTTCGGCCATGCTAACCCTGCCTTCTGAGGTGCTGGCGGTGCCACAGCTGCGTTGGTGGCCTCTTCCTCCTCCTCCTCTGCCTTCGCCTTGTGCTTCCACTGAGCCCCCGGTGTCATTTGGGAATGCCCTCAGCAGCGCGTCTACCAGTGTGCGCTTGTAGTTGCGCATCTTCCTCTCACGCTCCAGTGAGGGAATTAAGGACGACACGTTGTCCTTGTAATGGGGATCCAGCAGGGTGGCCACCCAGTAATCAGAAGAAGTTACAATGTGGGCAACTCGGCTGTTGTTCCGCAGGCACTGCAGCATGTAGTCGGCCATGTGTGCCAGGCTGCCCAGAGGCAAAGACAAGCTGTCCTCTGTGGGAGGTGTATCATCTGTGTCCTCCGTATCCCCCCAGCCACACTCCAGTGATGCTCACGAGCTGCGTTGGGTTCCACCCTGCTGTGGTTCCTCCTCCTTCTCCTAGTGATCTTCCTCGTCCTTCTCATCCTCCAGAACTGTGCCCTGGCTTGAATATTTTTTACCTGGCCTATGCTGGTGCAGGAACCCACCCTCCGAGCCACTTGTGAATGACTGGCCTTATAACCATGGAAATGACCCCTATTCCTCCTCCTCCTCCTCATCCTCCCGTGCCACATCCTCTTCCATCATCGCCCAAAGTGTTTTTTTCAAGGAGACATAGAAGTGGGATAGTAAGGCTCAGAACAGCGTCATCGGCACTGGCCATGTTGGTGGAGTACTCGAAACACCTCGATACAGTACACAGGTCTCGCATGAAGGCCCACTCGTTGGTAGTGAAGTGGTGCTGTTCCGCAGAGCGACTGACCCGTGCGTGCTGCAGCTGAAACTCCACTATTGCCTGCTGCTGCTCTCACAGTCTCTCCAGCATGTGCAAGGTGGAGTTCCACCTTGTGGGCACGTCACATATGAGGTGGTGAGCGGGAAGGCCGAAGTTCCGCTGCAGCGCAGACAGGCGAGCAGCAGCAGGGTGAGAATGCCGAAAGTGCGCACGGACAGCCCGCACTTTCTGCAGCAGGTCTGACATATCCGGGTAGTTTTTTAGAAAATTCTGTACCACCAAATTCATCACATGCGCCAGGCAAGGGATGTGTGTCAAACTGGCTAGGCTCAGAACCGCTACAAGATTTCGCCCATTGTCACACACCACCAGGCCGGGCTTGAGGCTCAGTGGCAACAACCACTCATCGGTCTGTTGTTCAATGCCTGTCCACAGCTCCTGCGCAGTGTGGGGTTTATCCCCCAAACATATCAGTTTTAAAACAGCCTGCTGTCATTTCCCCCTGGATGTGCTGAAGTTTGTGGTGAAGGTGTTACGCTGAGCGGATGAGGAGGTGGTAGAGGAGGAGGAAGCGCAGTAGGAGGAGAGGCAACAGGAGGCAAAGAGAAATGCCCTGCAATCCACGGTGGCGGAAGGACATGCGCCAAATGGCTAGCCACCTCAGGCCCACCCACCGCTACATTTGCCCAGTGTGCAGTTAGCGAGATATAGCGTCCCTGCCCATGCTTACTGGTCCATGTATCAGTGGTTATGTGGACCTTGCCACAGATGGCGTTGCGCAGCGCACACTTGATCTTGTCGCCGACTTGTTTGTGCAGGTAAGGGATGGCTCGCCTGGAAAAGAAGTGGCGGCTGGGAACCACATACTGTGGGACAGCCACCGCCATTAGGTTTTTAAAACTGTACGTGTCCACCAGACGGAATGACAGCATTTCAAAGGCCAGGAATTTGGAAATGCTGGCATTCACGGCCAGGGATCACGGTTGGGTAGGGGGGTATTTCCTCTTTCTCTCCAGTGTTTGGGAGATGGAGAGCTGTAAGCTTCCATGGGGCCTTGTGGAAATGCTTGGGGACGGTGGTGGACATGGTGGCGTTGCTGTCACATGCTCTGTTTGCTGGGTGGCAGGTGACACTGGCACTGTAGAGGTGGAGGGAGAGGCCGAGGCAGCAGCAGAAGAGGAAGCAGGAGGAGGCCGAGACCTTTCTTGGATTTTGAGGTAATTATTCCAATGCAGCTTGTGCTTTGAATTTAGATGCCTGATCATGCAGGTTGTTCTCAAGTTTAGAACATTTAGGCCTCGTCTCAGGCTATCATTGCACAGCTTGCAAGCCACTTGTGTCTTGTCGTCAGCACATTGTCTGAAGAACTGCCACGCGGGGGAACGCCTTTGAGCTGCCTTTGGTGTGCTAGGTCCCTGGGTGCGGTGGGTAGTAGCAGGCCTACTGTGTAGGGGACGCTCGCTCCTCTTTTGCAACCTGCTTCCTCTTTTGATGTGCTGGTGCCTCTGTGCGACCACCACCTCTTCCTCCAAACTGCACACGTCACTCGCATGACCCTCATTCCATGTGGGATCTAGGACCTCATCATCATCCTCCTCCACATCATCTTCCACCCACCCTTCACCACAGCCCTCCTTGTCAGTCTGCACACCGAGGAAAGCTGCAGCAGTTGGCACCTGTGTTTCGTGATCATCAGAGACCTGCTGCGCTGGTGTTTCTATGTCCTCATCCTGCAACAGAAGTGGTTGGACATCGGTGCACTCAATGTCTTCCACTTCTGGGGCAGCGCTATGTGGATGGCCCAAGGAAAGCACACCAGGAGAGTCATCAAAAAGCATAAGAATCTGTTGTATGACTTGGGGCTCAGACTGCTTGGCTAATTTACAAGGGGCTGAGGTGAAGGACAGATGGCCATGGAGTTCAGGTGCCAACTCTGAGCTTTCTTCAAGGGACACAATGTGAAGGAACTGGAGGCATTGTCAGCCACCCAATCTACTATTGCCTGTACTTCTTCTGGCCTCACCATTCGTTGAGCGGCATTCGAGCCTACCATATAACATTGAAGGTTCTGTTGGCTACCTGAGGAAAGTATTTCACCTGTGCGTGTAGCTGGCACAGATCGACCTCGTCCTCTCCTTCCAACAGGAGATTCACCAACACCACAAGCACCAGCAGCACCACGACCACATCCCTTATTTGACGCTTTTCTCATTCTTCCCGCAAATGTACTATGTAGCACTATTTAAGTATTTATTAATACAAAAAAATTGAATTTTAGAACAATAATCTGTCCCTTAAAGCACCAGCAGGAACCTCTACCTTTAGAACTAGCAGATGATTTTAGAACAATAATCTGCCCCTTACAGCACCAGCAGGAACCTCTCCCTTTAGTACTAGGAGATGATTATAGAACAATAATTTGTCCCTTACAGCACCAGCAGGAACCTGACCCTATAGGAGTAGACGTTGATTTTAGAACAACAATCTGTCGCTTACAGCAACAGCAGGAACCTGACCCTATAGAACTAGGAGATGATTTTAGAACAATAATCTGTCCCTCAAAGCAGTATACTCTACCTAGTCCAGAATCAGATTGTTCTGTAATGCAGGATGAGATCTGTAATCTGTCCCTCAAAGCAGTAGACTCTACCTAGTCTAGAATCAGATCGTTCTGTATCGCAGGATGAGATCTGCAATCTGTCCCTCAAAGCAGTACTAGTAATCTCTACCTCATCCACAATCAGATTGTTCTGTAATGCAGGATGAGATGTTATTAATATCTGCAATCTGTCCCTCACAGCGCCGGCAGCATCCTCTCCCTAGACTAGCCTGAGAGCATGTGACATGCAGCACTACGTGACTCCAGCTTATACAGAGGCTGGGTCACATGATGCACTGGCCAATCACAACCATGCCATTAGTAGGCAAGGCTGTGATGGCTTCTAAGGGCAAACCAGTGAAATGCTTGTTGATTGGCTGCCCTCCAGCTATTCAACATGCGTGATCAAATACCCGAACCCGAACTATTTTTCAAATGTCCGGGTTCGGGTCTGGGTCACGGACACCCCAAAGTTTGGTACGGACCCGAACTTTACAGTTCGGGTTCACTCAACTCTACTCCTTTTGTCTGGGGATATTGCCCTAAATCATGGCCCTCCTCCAGCCAACTCTTACCCTCAGAACTAGAAATCTAGCCTCTCTGACAATAGCCGCAACTCCCACTGTCTTATCTCAATTCCCTTTATTCCAAGACTCAGCCCCCCCCCCCCTTATGTGTGCCCTCTGGAATTCCCGCTCTGTCTCTAACAAACTTGCCTCCGTCAATGACCTTTTCCTTTCCTACTTTCCCAATTTCCTTGCTATTACCGAAACCTGGCTCCACGAATCTGACACTGCCTCTCCAGCTGCCATCTGCCATGGCGGCCTCCTCTGGACTCACTCACCCAGATCCAGCTGATGAAAAGGATGTGGAGTTGGATTTCTCTCTACCCAAAAAGTACCTTCCAGGTTCTTCCTACACCTCCCTCTCTTTCCCTCTGTTCTTTTGAAGTGCACTGCATTTGTTTATTTTCTCCAGTTTGTTTGAGGGTTGAAGTAATTTACTGACCCCCTGGCCCTGTGTCATGCTTTCTTGATGACTTCTCTGCATGGCTACCCTACTTCCTCTCCTCTGAAGTACCTGCCATCATCTTTTGGAGACTTTAACATTCCAGTCAATGCTAACACCTCAGCCACTTCCCAACTACTCAATTTAACCTCCTCCTTCAACCTAACACAATGGACACAAACCACCACTCCAATGGCAACACTCTTGACCTTGTATTCTCCAACCTCTGCACTCCCTGCAACTTCTCTAATACCCCCTTTCCTCTCTCCGATCACAACCTCATCAGTTTCACACTCTCCCTGTCTCTTACCTCCCATGCCACCAACCTGCAAACAGTTACCTGCAGGAACCTTTGCCAACTCAACCCTTCCCTTTTTCATTCTGCTACTGATTGCCTTTATGATGAAATCACACCCCTGTCCTGCCCAGACCTGGCCACTTCTGTTTACAACAGCATATTGTGATCCTCCCTGGACACACTTGCCCTCATCTCTACATGCAGAACCAGGCCTCATTTGCTACAATGCTGGCATACAGATGACACCAGAAGTCTCAAGAAATGCAGCCGTGCTCTTGAGCGAATGTGAGGTTAAAACTAAATCCTTACAAGACTTCACCCTCTACAAACCTGCCCTCCTCAAATACAACTCCTGCCTCCACTCCGCTAAACAAATCTACTAAACCACTCTCATCCAAGGCTCGTCAACTCTTCTCTACCCCTAATTCCTTACTCCACCCCCCACTGCCTCCACCCATCAACTTGCTCACTTCCCAGGAGATTGCCAACCACTTCAAAAACAAAATTGACACAATTCGTGATAAGATATTCTGCATCCAGCTTCCTCCACCAACCAACACACCCATAAGTCCAAGATCCCACTCAACACTTTCCTCCTTCAATCCTGTTTGCTCTGAGGAAGTTGCCAAATTCCTTACCACAGCCACCCCACCACTTGCCCCCTGGACCCTGTCTCCTTGCAACTTCTACGACCAGCCTCCTGCTCTGTCCTAAACTCTGTAACCCACTTCTTCAACCTCTCCCTCTTTTCCAGCACCTTTCCCTCTCCACTTAAATATGCGCTGGTTACCCCCATACTTAAAAAAACCCTCACTGGACCCCACCAGTTTGAATATCTTAAGACCCATTTCCCTGCTCCTGTTTGCCTCCAAGCTTCTTGAACGCCTTGTCCACAACCGTATGAGTTGCTACCTCACTGACAACAACCTTCTCGATCCCCTACAATCCGGCTTCCACCCACAACATTCAACTGAAACTGTCTTACTAAAACTCATCAACAAACTACTAACTGCTAAAACCAATAGCCAGCACTCCATAATCATACTCTTAGACCTCTCTGCTGCCTATGACACAGTTGACCATCCACTCCTCCTCAAAAAACTCTGCTTTTTCCTGGTTCTCCTCCTACCTATCTCAGCGCACCTTCAGTGTCACATACAACAAAATCTCCTCCGCTCCGCTATCTCTTTCTGTTGGGGTACCCCAAGGCTCTGTCCTTGGGCCCCTCCTATTCTCCCTCTATACCTCTTCCCTGGGTCAGTTGATAACTTCCCAAGACTTCAATTACCACCTCTATGCTGACAACACCCAGAGCTATCTCTCGACTTCTCAACTCTGCTCCTCAATCTCCTCACGCATCACAAACTTGCTAAATGACATATCGGTATGGGTGTCACGCCACTTCCTCAAACTCTATCTTTCTACAACTGAGCTTGTAATATTTCCTGCTCTACAGTCCCCTCCTCATGACTTTACCATTGAGATCAACGGCACAACCATTGGTCCTTCCACACATGCCAAGGTGCTGTTTGTAATCCTAGACTCCGTCCTCTTTCAGCCCCCACATTCAATCACTGGTTAAATCTTGCTTCCTTAACCTCCACAACATCTCCAGAATTCACCCCTTCCTGACTAACAACACCACAAAACAACTTATTCACTCCTTGGTTATTTCCCGTCTTGATTACTGCAACTCCCTCCACACTGGCCTACCTTTACACAGGTTGTACCCTCTTCAGTCTATCATGAATGCTGCTGCCAGACTCATACACCTTACTAACCGATCCGCAACTGCTGCCCCACTCTGCCAATCGCATCACTGGCTTCCCCTACCCCACTGTATAAAATTCAAAATACTAACCACAACATACAAGGCCATACACAACACTGTCCACAGCTACATCACCAATCTCATCTGCAGATATCGCCCCAATCGTCCTTTCCGCTCCTCCCAGGACCTTCTGCTCTCTAGCTCCCTTGTTACCTCCTCCCATGCTCGCCTACAGGACTTCTCCAGAGCCTCTCCCATCCTCTGGAACTCCCTGCCCCAGAATGTCTGATCAGCCCCCACCCTCTCCGTCTTTAGGCAGTCCTTGAAACCTCACTTATTCAGGGAAGCCTAGTCCACCTCCACCTAAGAACTGTGCTTGAGTCACCTCTATCAGATCATCCCCTGCAGCCATTACCTTTTGTACCACCTCCCCCTCCCTTTAGATTGTAAGCTCCATGAGCAGGGCCCTCCTATTCCTTCTGTATTGAACTGTATTGTAATTGTACCATGTCCCTTCTTTATTGTAAAGCATTGCGCAAACTGTTGGCGCTATATACAGTCAGGTCCATAAATATTGGGACATCAACACAATTCTAATCTTTTTGGCTCTATACACCACCACATTGGATTTGAAATGAAACAAACAAGATGTGCTTGAACAAGATGTGGCGTATGAAACCTCACCAAAGGAGTAGGTCTGTGGAACTAATCACACAGGTGCTCAGCAAGGGGGAGAGAGAGCTGATCACTGATTCTACTCAGATTTCAGAGTATGGGGCTCCACCTCCAACACCTCAACAGCAGTGGCAATACCATCCCCATGGCCCCCAACAACAGCTATGGTCTGGCGATTATCCCCACTACCACCATTCATTTAATTTTTAGTTTTTTATGTTTTTTTGTGTATTATTTTATTTTGTTTTGGTTCTTTCCCATATTTTGGGAATGTAATGCACTTTTTGTTTCTGTTATTTTGTTTTTGGTAAAATATACCATGTCTAATTTAATTTCTACTTTTTTTTGTCTTCACAATAAAGAGGAATGTGAAGAAGAATACTTGCCTATTTTTTTTGTTCAAATGACAGGTTCAAAGTAGGCAATTACATTAAAAAGAAAAGTAATAGCAATTACCAAAGGACGCCAACATAGTTTGATTTTCCATATTTAAATGTCAGCGATAATGATAGTGTAGAAACCTCAAAATAAAAAAAATACAACAAGAATAATGTGAATAATATTTCTATCACTATAGAACAAATGTCTTTCATTAAGTTCGTAACATGAGTATCAACAGCAAAGCAGCTTCATTATTATCACATTGAAAAAGATGCTAATGTGTGCTACATTTCGCTATTTCAATTAAATTGCCGCATCACGAATGTGAATTATCAATTAGGAACGCAGGTTTACATGACCAAACATTTCCCGCTCGTTCCTGGCTTCCGAACATTCCAACTTTTTGTTGGGCCAACT
>BLSH010367004.1:53717-73258 GCA_018402905.1 Glandirana rugosa
AGACATCTGTTATTATTAATTTAGAAACGAAAAGAGTCGTTAAGGGTGGGCACACACATCGCTCAATAAAGGGTGTGCATACGACGGTATCCTCAGACAGTCCTTTTGCCTTTTAAATGATAGTCTATGAATGGCATTAAAAGGAAAGGACTATCTGAGGTACCGTCGTCCTCAGGAGAGGGACTCCGGACCTCATCCGATAAATGTCTTGTTCAGTCGACCATACCTCGTTTCTAAATACCCTCTTCCCAGGATATCCCATCATCACCTCCGCCCCGGAATGGGTGTGTGTGGGTAAGGCCCCGCCTCCACTACTACCCTATAGGACCCTTCTCCCATAAATCTTTGCTCCATACCAGCTGACTTGTTCTGTAAATAGCCTACTCCAGGCCTCAGGGAGAGGACTCCTGCTGCCATGGAGTCTATCAGGAAAGGAAAATTACGGTAAGTATCTGATAGTAAATTTTCCGTTTTCCTGACAGACTCCTATGGCAGCATACGTGTGGGAAATAACTCGCTACACACACGGGTGGGAATTGCTGAGAAAAGCAAAGATTTAATTATTATTGTCTACAGACAAAACACAAGACCCGAAGTTAACTGAGGATAGCCGCCGGCTCAATACAATAGTGAGACAAACGTGTCTATGGAAGACCAGGAGGCTGCTCTACAAATCACATCCGGCACCACATGGTGCGACGCTGCCCATGACGTTGCGATAGCTCAGGTGGAGTGGGCCGTCACTACCTCTGGAGGAGTCATGCCCTTTGCCCTGTATGCCCATTGTATGGTCTGAACAATCCAGGATGAAATTGATCTTGTTGAGGCTCTCATTCCCTTGTTCTTCCCTTGTAGTAGGACAAAAAGGTGCTCTGACTTGCGAAAAGGAGCTGTAGCCTCCAGATATTGTTTTAATGTATGACCCAAGTCCAGAGGGTGAACTTCTGTGTCATTCGCTGTATTGTAGGTCGGAAGAACAATTTCCTGGTTCTCATGAAAAACCGAAGTTACTTTGGGTCTAGCTCCCAGCATGGGAACTAAGACCACTCTGTCACGAAAGAAGGTGAGGAAAGGTTCCACCGAACCTAATTCTCTAATTTCAGACACTCGTTTCGCTGAGGTCACAGCACCTAGAAAAACAGTCTTCATTGTTAACTCCTTGGCTGACAGCGGCTTACTGGGAGTAGAGCCAAGACTTGACAGGAAATCCAGGACAAGCGGAAGATCCCACTTGGGAAACCTTGACTTCTGAGGTCTAAGCCTAATCGCCCCCTTGAAGAAATGGCAAACAAGCTGATCATTGGCCCAGGAACAACCCGTGAAAGCTGAAATTGCCGAAACTTGGACCCGAAGTGAGCTGACAAAGTCCAAGGTCAAGGCCAGACTGTAGGAAGCCTAAGATATCCGCAGCGCCTGGACTGTGAACCGAGGCAGATCTGGAAACCATATACTGAGAGAATCTTGACCAGATGCGCTCAAACCCTATTGGTGCTTCCCCTTCTTGCACTTAGGAGAGTTGGCAGTGCCTCTCGTGGACAGCCTAGGGCTTCCAGCCTTTTCCTCTCAAGAACCAGGCCCTGAGGTGCAGATACACAGGGCAGGGATGCAAGTTTGCTCCTTGAGCCAGGAGATCTGGTCTGGAGGGAAGGGGGACTGGGTCCCTGAAACGGAGGAGCATTAGTAGCGGAAACCAAGGCCTGTTGGGCCAAAACGGGATTACCGCAATGACTTCCACTGGCTCTGTCCTGAGCCTCCGAAGAAACAAACACTAGAGGTACTGGAGGGAAGGCATATGCCCGGCCGAATCTCCACCGATCTGAGAGGGCATCTATTCCCCATCCCTGAGGGTCCCGGAACCTCGCATAATATTTCTCCAGTTTGTGATTGCAAGCTGATGCAAATAGATCCACCTCCGGCACTATTCCCAGTGACAGGTCCCAGTTGTAGACCTCCCTGTGTAGGGACCACTCATTGTCGAGCTCTATTGGACAGGAAGTCCGCTTGCGAATTCTGGATCCCCGGAATATATACTACCAATAAACTGCAAAGGTGTTTCTGAGCATAATCCATTATTGGCTCCACTTCCCGTAGCAAGGAATCGCTGCGGGTCCCCACTTGCTTCCTCACATGTCACTGCGGCTGTATTGTCCATCTGGACCATCACGGAGGCATCCATTGTCAGGTGACGGAATGCTTGCAGAGCCTTGAATGCTGCCCGCAACTCCAGAATGTTGGAGACTATTCCCTGGGCAGGGAAGTCCCATTTGCCTTGTGCCATCTCTGACAAACAACGGGCACCCCAGCCCCGATTGCTGGCGTCTGAGGTTACGATTAGCCAGGGGGTTGGGAACAGAGTGACATCTGGAGAGATTCTTGCATTGGAGCCACCAGAGGAGAGACCGCCTCATGGAGGAGGTTATCCGGATGCATTGTGTCTCGCTGTGTGACCTCCACTGCTTGAGGAAACCTCTCTGAAAAGGCCTCATTCTCCACTGGGCCCACTTTACCATGGGAATGGAAGCAGTCATCGTGCCGATCACCTTCATGCACTGGAGAGCTGAGAGCCACGGAGAGGAAAGAACTTGGTCTACCCGGTCTCGAATTACAGTGATCTTCTCTTCCGGCAGTGCGATCGTGCCTGCCTCTGTGTTGAAGAGAGCACCCAGAAAGACTAGGGACTGTGAAGGTGACAGATGACTTGTCCCGATTCAGGAGCCAACCAAACTCCAGTAGGGTGGAGATGATTACATCCTGATGTTCCAACAGCTGGAGCTTGTCCTGGCACAGCAGGAGGAGGTCATCTAGATAGTGGAACAGACGCACTTCCCTTGACCCTCAGCAAAGCTACCACCGATAGTAGAACCTTGGAAAAAACCAGAGGAGACGTTGTCAGGCCAAATGGGAGGCAAGTGAATAGACAATGCAATTGGCCTACTGCAAAACAGAGATAACGCTGGAAATCCACAGCTATCGGGACATGAAAGTAGGCATCCTTGAGGTCGATTGACACCATCCAATCTCCTGGCTGAACAGACTGCTGTATGGTATGCAGGGACTCCATTTTGAATTTCTCCTTTATGAAACGGTTGAGGTGGGTCAAATCAATTACCAGCCTCCACGAGCCGTTCTTCTGGACGAGGAATAAAGGAGAGTAGATCCCTTGGCCTCGTTCTAAGTCTGGTACGGGCCGGACTGCCTCCTGCTCCAGAAGGGAACTTGCGTAGCTTGACAGGATCTCTCTTTTTTCTCTTGCAGAAGGAATGGCCGTGGGAACAAATCTGTCTGGGTGCTTCGGTGAAAACCCATGTATGGCCTGCAGACTGTTTTGAGTGTCCAGAAATCCCTGATCGAGGCCGCCCAGACACGCCAAAAATGGCGTAAACGAGCCCCCACCGAGCATGTCTGGGCGGGCCCAATATCAAAAGGATTTGGTTGGACCCTGGCCCCCTGCGGAGCCTCCTTTTGCGGTCTTCTGTGACGCTGAGCGCTTGGTCCTCCAGGACCTACCGAAATCTCGCCCTGGCTTATAGCTACGAGCTTCCCTGGCCCGATCAAAGCTCTGCTTCTTTGGTGCGGAGTACCTCTGCCCTTGCTGGCGCAAATCCTGAGGAAGAAACCCCGATTTCCCTCCTGTGGCCCGGGTTATGGCATCATTCAATTTATTACCAAAGAGGGACTCGCCCTCAAAGGGGATCTGGTGCCAAGCCTGTTTGGAAGCCGAATCCCCCGCCATGGGCGAAGCCACAGAGCCCGCTTGACCATGACTAAAGTCATCATAACCCGAGCCACCAGACGGATGATGTCCAGGGATGCCTCCCCCAGGAAGGCTGAAGCCATCCTGAGCTCTTGAATGGGTGACTTCCGTGCCTCTTCAACGGAAAACTCTGCCTCCACCTTGTCAGACCATGTTTCCATGGCCTTAGAAACTGCTGCCAAGGCTAAGGCCGGTTTGCATGCCATGCCTGCGGTCATATAGATACGCATCAATCCGCCTCTCCAGAGGGTCTTCAAAAGAGACCGTATCCTCTAACGGAAGTGTCACATACTTCACTAGCCTCATTAAGGCTGCATCCACCCTTGGAGCTGTCTCTAGTTGTTTCACCTCTTCCTCCTTAAAGGGGTACATCCTCTGCATTTTAGATGCCAATGAGCCCCTCCTCTCCACCTTGCTCCATTCATCTGAGATAATCCCGAATTCTGCTAGGAAGGGAAAATTGGTGCGCTCCCTGCTGAGCTGTTTGAACAGTCTTTTTTTGTCTCGGAGGTGATACCACTGGGTCCTCCAGGTCCAAGGCCTCCTTCACCGTGTCAACCAAGGATGGGACTAGAGCGTAACTGAACCCTACTTCAAGGGGCTCCACGTCCGAATCCCCATCCGATGGAACTGGTGACTGCCGGCTGGGTTGAGAATGATCCCATGGATCTTCCAACTGATCCTCTGTTGCTGATGATCTCAGGGGAGCCGAGAGAGGGACTTGAGGCTGACGGGTATCTCTCTTGTAGAGTCTCTGACCACCCACTTAATCATTTCTTCTAAATGCCGGACAGGGTTTTCCCTTTCATTAACTGCTTTCCTGTAGCAGTGCTCACAGAGGGATTTATCAGCCGGTGCTGTCACCTTGAAACCCCAGCATGTCCTGCCGCCCCTTTCCCCTGTACGGGAGGAGTGCGGGCGTGAGCTGTCTCTGTCGTGGCATCCTGCAACTGAGACTCATGACGCCCAGATCTAGATGAAGAGTGCTGGTGAGACTTGGACGAACCACTTTTTCTGTGCGAACTCCGATGCGAACCAGACCTAGAAGGGCTATAAGAGAGAAAGCAAGGATGTGCCATTAAAAAAGCCTGCACACACAGAATACCTCCATACATGACCCAACCCCCCCCCAGCCCTCCCCATCATGCAGGACCACTGGTACCTGTTGGGCAAGGGCTGACCACCAGGGGGCAGAGGAGAGTCCATGATCACTGACACCTAGGAGGAGAGGCAGAGTGAGAACCATGCTGACACAATCCACTCCCCCGCCCCTTGAAACGTAACATACCTGGGGAGATCTCCAGCACAGCCTGGGGAAGGTGCTAGTGTTCCTGTAGACATTCCCGAGGCTTGTGCCGCTCCCCAGGCTTTAAAAAGCCAGCAGTGACGTCATCGACTGGCGCCGGCCAGTGCCGCGCATGCGCGAGCCAAGCCTCGATCTCGTCCCGTGGTCGCGCATGCGCAGACTGACCGCGGGACCCAGGAGTAGGAAGTCAGCGGCCAGAGCTCCACCTCCCGCCGCCATTACTGTCAGCAGGAAAGCCACAGACACACAGGAAAAAAAAGACAGGTAACCACAAAAACTTGCTGCCATAATCCATGGGAAGTTCTGACTCACCCCTCTACCTCACCAGTGCCAACCAGGATTTTTCCAGCGTCCAGCCTTCAGCAGATAAAGCCACCCGCTCTCAGCTGGGCATCCGGCCAGTGCACACAATATCAACCCAGACTTCAGCGCTTACTCTGCATATACCCCATACCCCGCTCTCAGCTGGGGCGTATCGGGGGGTTGAATACAACTGGTCACGGGCGACTGCCTCGCGGTGGGAATCTTCAGGTAGTTGATCTGATACATAGTCCATATGGAGGAGGACAAAAAAGGAACAAGGCAGCTGGTATGGAGCAAAGATTTATGGGAGAAGGGTCCTATAGGGTAGTAGTGGAGGCGGGGCCTTACCCACACGTATACTGCCATAGGAGTCTGTCAGGAAATACTCATTGCCAGTTATCGCACTCTTCATTGCAGATTTTTTTTGTTCCATTCAGCCACACTTTTTTTTTTTGAGCCATTCAGATGTGGACTTGCTTCTGCATAACCCAACTTCTTATCTGTTCTTGAATTTCTTAAGATCGCAGCATGGTGTGTTTTTTTTTTTTTTTAATCTTTTAGCGTGCTTTACTTGGTCAGACAGCTTCTATTTAAGTGATTTCTTGATTCAACAGGTTTAGCCGTAATCGGGTCTGGGTGTGGCAACTGAATTTTAACTCCGCTTTTGAAAAAATGTGGTCAATCACAATTAATTCACGATTTAGCTATGTGTGGGCAGCAGTCACTTTTTCACATAGGGCCAGGCAGGTTTAGAGAGTTTTTTTTTTTTCCTTTAATGAATTTGTTTGAAAACTGCATTTTGTGTTGACTTAGGTAATCTTTGTGTAATATTTAAAAAAAAAAAAAAATTTCCCTTATCATTTGAGAGTGAAATATATGAAAAAAAAATAGGTTTGTGTGTTATGGGGCTAAATCGTTTTTCAGACCAAGCTATATAGATATACACACACACAATACTGTACAGGTTAACTCCTCAGGTATTGCTTCTATTAGAAAGTCTTCATATATAGATGGTCCCCCATAAAGAGGAAGCAGGTCCTTCTTCCACCATTTCTCAGTGCCTTATACAGATCAATGTTCAAGCTTATGGTCATAAAAACAATGTTCAACCCTTTTCCTATTAAGGCCCCACTCAACTAAGTCTGTGCCACTTGGGTAAGCAACAGGTAACTTTTTCAGCTTTGCAAGGCTGCCACATGCTCTTCTGTTAAGATTTAGAAAATGTGAACACATGGACTTGTAGGCCTCATTTAATGCCAGCTTGTGGCAGACGGTCCTTTGGAAGCTCTAAGGCCTCATGTACACGGCTGCTGATAAACGGACGTTTAGGAGCAGTTAGCATAGAGAAGAGTTCCAGGGCAACTGAAAAAAAAAATGCCTATCTTATCAGTGCATGTACACAGGGTCATTTCTAGGCAGTTGAATTTAGAAGCATCTTTTGGAAATCAAAAAAAAAATACTCAGAACAGATGTAGAGAGGCATGTGAAACACCAATTGCCTGTAACAGCATGAAAACACGGTAATTCACATTTAGCAGCTTTTCATTCACAGGTGTCTCATTTTAAGAAAACCATTGCTATACAGAAACGCAGCCCAATGGACGTGTTAGGCTCCATTTACACGGGACGCTATATCAACCTCCCCTGAACGTTTTTATTTTTTTGACAGCTAGAATCTGGCGTCTAAAATGGCCGTTATGCCGCATTTGCATCTAGGAGCATTTAAAAATTTTTTTTTTTTAGAATGAAAACGCCTGTAAACTAAATAGTTTTAGACACGACTTACCGCGTTTAGAAGCTGTTTGGCATTTCAAATGCCTCTGAACTGGCATCTGAACCCATTTTTTTGCATTCCAAAAAATGCCTTTAAACTCAACTGCCTGGAAACAACCTTAAACGAACCCGTGTAAATGTACTGATCAGATAACAGAGGAAAGTACAGGGGCAGCTGAAAAAAAATGCCCAAATGCCTCAAAACTTCCGTTTACCAGCAGCAGTGTAAATGAGGCCTTAAACATAGGCTTCTAGCTTTCACGTTAAAATCGTTCAGGGGGAGGTTAAACAACATTCCATGTACATTAAGCCTAAGAGTTGCAGACTGCCCTCGGTTTATGGTTTGTCAATTTGACTTAAGGTATTGTTTCCTGCGTTGCCCACTCATCAGTTGGACATGCCAATCATATCAAAATAACTGAATACTGTGTTCTTGACTGATAAAGAAAATAAGTACATCACAGAGGAATGAAACCTATGTCCCCCTACTGAACTTACAAATATCCTAAGCACCACTTTCCTACAACAGAGTTTGAATGAGAACATTTTTTTTTTTCTTTTGCTTTCTGGAGCTGTGGGGATGCAAACAATACAGAGAAGTAGGGCACCTTCTTTTCTATGAAGTGCAGAAGGTGTGGGTAAAACAAGCTTGCTTTTTTAAAAACAAATTCTTTTTGCAATTAAGAACGAAACATATTTGAACAGTGTTTTTAGCCTGTCTGAATTTGTTTTAAAGAGAAGAAATTTCCAATGTCAAAAAGGCAAGGGACTATGTTAAAAAAATAAAATACACTCCAAGTATCTCTCATTGTACTTGTTCGTACAAAAAAAAAAAAAAGGTTGATATATTAAAAAGGAAAATCTAACAGCTGTGTAACACTTATTATAGAAATACAATTAACCAGAAGACGCAGAAATTTCATACAAAATTGGCAATATTAAAAAAAAAAAAAAAAAAAAAAAAAATCACCCGGTGGACTTGAGCATACATTTGTTCTGTGCAAAAAATAAAAAATAAATTGGACCAGCACAGGAAATGGTTAAATTATTTTTATTGTGGTGGTTTTGTTTTATGTTACACAGAAAATTATGCATTCGGGCACGAGATGTACCAAGTATCAGGCATTTCCTATTATACTTAGCGTCATCTAGTGGAAAAATGCAGTATTTTTACATCAATGAAAAACAAATTGGACCAGCACAAGAAAAAAGGCCAGCATTTATTTTTTGCCTGTTCGCACAGAATAAGTGTACATGCTAATCCACCGGGGGAATTACACAAATATTTTTTAGAATTTTCACCCTCTGAAATGGCTGATGGATCACGATGTAAAGATAAACAATCATTTCCCTAAAAACATGCAGCCAAAATACAAGGATTTTTACGGGTATACAAAAGTCAAAAGATTAGCCCTATTCTAATCAGTTAACAGTTTTTTTAAAAAAAAAAAAAAAACAGCAAAGGAAGAAGGTTGCTACTTTTAAGGTACCAAAAAAAAAAACATTTCATAATGGTATCTCTTCAACAGATTAGCAAGTTTACCCTTTGTACATAAATATATAAAAGTTAGGCACTGTTTGTAATATCCCTGACCTTGCCCATTCTATAAACGATTTATACAAGTTCATAGCGAAAGAAAATTATATTTTCTATGTGCAGGAGAGGAATGCACTGCGAGACTGCTAGCAGGTATAATGACAGGCAGTATGTGCAGGAGAGGAATGCCAGAGGGTATTATGAGCAGAACAGCCAATGGTATGAAGACTAGCAGTATGAGCAGAACAGTGAAGAGAGGTATAATGTTAGGCTGGATGTGCAGGAATGGGGTACGACAGTAGGCAGTATATGCTGTAGAGGAGTGCAGAAAGGATGTCAACAGGTAGTATAAGCAGGAGAAAAATGTATGACAGTGGGCATCTACAAAAGTGAAGTGCTAGAGGCCATGACAGGAATGTGGAGTGCTTGATGGTTGAGTACGTGTAGGAGAGGAGTGCTGGCAATTATAACTGGGATCATTATGTGTAGGAGAAGATTGTGGTGCATTTATCCACATGCATGTGAAAGGAGCTTGGAGTGTATGAGAAAATGTGTGGTGGACACTGATGACAAAAATGTGTCTAACCAGTGTGTGGGGTTATTACTGAGTGAACAATATGTGTGCTGGGGACATGTCAGCATTACAGGGAAAAACTTAGACGTTGGATTTGACATTCCTGTTGGCCAAATTCTCCAAAAGTGAACCGTACAAGTTACAAATTTCTCTTTACCACACAGGGAGAAGACTGAAACTCAGTTCTGGGCACTGCACTAAGAACTCACAGGAAACACTGGCAAAAGATCAGCTTTTAATATATATATAGGCTAGGACATCAACATCTAAAACTGCATGGTTTATTGTGTTATTTTCACAATTTAGCAGCCATTGCAATATATTTATGAAAGGTGTTTTCATTTTGAAGAACAAAAAATGGCAATGATATTTCCAATTAGCCATTATTGCCAACAATTCAGCCATCAGCACGTTTCTGCTGAGAACATTCACAAGAAAAGAAAGGAAAGTTGACTGTATATTTTAACATGCAAAAAAATGGTTTTAAAGCTGCAATTCAAAACTTTAGCTTATACAAATAGCCCATACACCAAACAAGTAAACATCAATAAAGCTTAAAAAATTATTTAATTTAATGCAATGTTGCACTACATGAAACAGCTATACACTGAAAGGTACATGACAAACATTTGAATAACAGTTTCCCTTTAATCATAATGTGAACCTAAATTTTAGAAGGTAAATATAACATTAAAGCAAAGACAGGATAACAATTTATGTTAAGCAAAGGGTATAAAAGAAAACTGCAAATGACTTTGGCATGGTGGACTGATGTAAGTATATTAAGCAAGTGACTGCATTGGGGAGGAGCTATGTATTTACAGTATGGTACACTAGATTACATTGGAGCTTTAATACAAACATGGAACCAACTGCACTGTACATAAAAAACATGGCTAAAACAAGTTGCATATTATAAACGTACCTATTTAAATAAACGTGTTTTAGGCAAAAAGATAGGTCTTGTGAGAAAATCTGTGCTCATATGGGTGTAGTTAATTGTATCCATGCATTACTGGTAAAAAGGGCCGCAAAAAGTGCTCCATTTTCTTTGTACAGGTATACTGAAATTTGGTTTAGGTATGCCAACACAAACAGCATGTAATAGTAAAAGGTGTACTATGAAAGGTGACGGTATTTCGCTGTCCATCTGTGCTACTACATGGTTCTACTGTAATAAATATATCCCTATATCATTCGTATTAAATAGTAGGTGTGCATATATTATCCTAACAGATTCAATTCTCCACAAATTCTATTTCCTCTAGAATAATATGCACTGTGTAAACAAAAGAAATTGAAGTAAAAACAATTAACCACTATTCCACTTATATCTTATTAAATATATTATGCATAGGTCTCCCGTAACTTCAGCTGCTCATAGATGGGCAAATATCTCCCTGAGAACAGCAGGTGAGAGTATATCTGCCGGCAATTAACCAAGTCAGTGGAGCGCATGGACATGCTATGATAATGACAACAGTTCACACACGGTTGTTTGAGCCTTCACTCCTCTTCACACACAAGTGAAGAATGAGCCCTGTTCATGACAATATCCTCCAAAAAGTTGGAAAATCAGACAAGTTCCTCCAAACACCAGCTATTGCTCCCTAGGCAAGTCATTAGTAGCCAAACTGTAGCAAATGATGCTTGAAGTATAGCATGTCAAAATTGGGGTGTTAATGTCATCCATAGAAACAAAAACACTACCTCAAAAGGTGAAATTTCTTATTCTAAAACCGACACACCCTTCTATCCTTTGGGTGCTCCATGACAAACAGAATAGTTGTACTATCTATACCAAAATTTTGGCTTTATTGAATGTAGGATTCATGGACAAAATGCATTGTAAAGAGATTTCCAGTAGCAAATGGGACTGTCCTAAGAAAATTGGGATGCATGGATACTAGAATTATGACAGATCTATAATACAGTGTGCAATGGAACATTCTGCAGGCATACAGCACACTCCGATTATTAATACAATAAAATGCAGTGCACAATGGAAAGACATTGGCTCCACTGCAAAATGGTGTCACAATTACCTCAAAGTAGCAAATTATAATGTACATCACAATTTATAGTATTTATAGGAAGACAATGACAATCCACTATTGTGGAAAGTTTCAAATTTTACCTGACTGATTAATGAATAGCTGCAATATTGTCCAGAGGAACATTAGGATGCCCCTCCCAAAGTTATTCCTCTTTTCCCTTTCACAGGGACATAGTTGCTCTATTAATCCCTTAAATTTCAAGGAATTAGAATTTTTTCAGCACTAGAAGTTAGTGGAAGTTATTACATTACAGCTCCTCAGAATATATGTTGCCTTTTCCCTCTGGCTTTGAAGGAGTTTAGCAACTTACACAGTAAATAGCCCAATATGCACACTAAAGTATGATTTTGTATATGCGGGTTAATGACTGACTAAATATACAATACCTTATCACGCAGCTTATTACTTTGCCAGCTGCCAATATGAGGTCAGGTCCTTTCTCTAGGACGGACATAGTGACCAGCACGAAAGGAGGATGACAATATACAAAGTATAGACGGTGATAGTACAGTTCTAGAATTCTAGTTACTGTTTATAATAATAATCCTAAAACAGAACAATAAGGATACAGAAATAGAACATGCCTCAGATGCAGTCATATTTAGATCAAGTTTCAGCAATGGCAAGCATGCTTAATGTTTTAATCTGCATATATTATTTTGGCTTGGAGACAAATAAAAATTATACTAGCTGAAAGTACAGAAACATACAACTGTGATCACCTTTCTTTTGTTCTATGAAGAACCATGCTTTATACTGTACACACACACACACACATATATATATGATAATATGTATAGGACACATTACTTGTATGTAATTAGAACCTGTTTTCATGTTCATATTCATATTCGGTTTCTCCTGCAAGCAACACTCTCGTCTCCTAGCGTTAGAAAGAATAAACCCCATTCTCTCTTACAGACTCAACAGCTGGGATAAAAGCATGAAACCCCAAGCATTACAGGATAACATGCCAATTCTATTTGTTTACAATTTTAAAGCTGACCTAGTGCCATGTTAAAGAGGATTAAAAAATGGTTAAATATATTTATAGTAAATATTAAACACAGTTATATTAGGTAACCTAACCTCTGATGAGGTGTTCTGATCCCTTATGCTGTGCCTCCTGTGTACACCCTGTTTCTTGCCTGTGCCATTTTATTATGCCACCAGAGGCCAGCATCTTCTTACTAAATCAAATTCTACTAGATGCTTACCCATTGAAAACAGATGGTATCAGCAACTGTCAAATGAGAAACCGCTCAGTCTAGCAATAGTAAAGCCAAAGGGTAGGCAGCTCTGCCTGAACACTGTTTTATGCCAATCATCTGCACTGGCAGAAACGGTAAGATTTATGCCTTAGCACTACTCATGTGAATGGGAGCCAAACTGCTTCAGGACAAGTAATCTTGTATGTTCCCTTGTAACATGATGGGTACCCAGTTTAGATTTTGCTATATTTTAATCACAGGTTCGCTTTAATAGGTTTATCAAAATGGCCCAAATAGCTTGTTTCAAACATCATTCACTATGCCAGAGGCTTCTAGATAAAAACTTTTAATTAAAAAATATTAGACTTAACTCTTGCATTTCCTGAATGCCCCCCTACATTTTGGATCACCCCACTTTCAGCGAATGTCCTTCAAAGTATAGAAAATAATGATAAAAAAAAGCTCACAGCACATAATAATGTAAATATTATATGTATATATATGTGTATATATCCATGTATGTAAATATATACATACATACATACATACATACACACACACATATACATGCACACATATATACATATACACACATACACACATATATACACGCATTTTTAAACAGTTAAAAAATAAAAAGTAATCTTTGGAACAAAATGAACACAAAAAACCTAAATGCAGAAATAAAAAATACAGAGATTTCAAAAGTAAGCTGAGGTATAAAAAATGTCTTTTGTGTTTGTTTTCAATATTTTTCAGTTGATTTCATCCATCTTACGCTGCCAGAAAATTCCTAGAGGAGATTTTCACTGTAAGTATTGCAAAAGCCGGGCCTCGTGAACTTTGATAGTTGAGAGAAAGGGAAACAGCAAATGGGGAGACGGGCAGTTTTGTCCAGATTTTATAGGAAATAATTGTTTACGTCACTTCAGTACGGAGCAAATCGGCTGTAACCGCCTCTGTATAAGCTCGCCTAGAAAAGGAAAAAATAAAAATAAAAAAGTTTTGTTCAGTTTCACTTATCAATGGAAGAACACATGAATTTGAGTGACAGTAGCTTCTCTTGCATGCATATCAGTAGGAATGCCAGCCTAAAAAAAGAAAGCAGCCCCATTTACTGAAACTTTACAGCCGAGGAGATGACAGTAATGAGAATGACTTAAGAGCTTTCAGTCAAGTAGCCAGGACTTTACAAATGTTCTACATAAGCACAGACCTACATATATATTTTAGGGTAACAGATGTGGTAACACATTAAACATGCTACTTAAACCAGCACAAACAAAATTTAAATATAAATAACGGCTATTAAGTGCATTGCATTTGCACCTGAATAATGAAATCAGATGCTCATACACAACACAAGTTACGCAAACACTGTAGACACAAACATGGATTTTCTGGCAAGTACACGTACATTTACACACAACCAAGTTGAGATTTAAAAAGGATTCCAACATGTTTATTTTCCCTTAATGTATCTGCTGTACATCATAAAGGAGGACTGTGCACAAATAGACTGAAGTTCCTTGCTCAGTTTGTACCCCAAAGTCTAATTCCGGGCAAGAGATCAGCAATTTAAATCGCACCCCCCCCCCAAGCGGATGATGCTAATTTTGCTTATGTTTAGGGGATGATCTATCTTCCCTGAAGCTATGCTTCAATATCCTCTGACCAGTCTCAGTCTTGCCCCTCTCAGGTAAGGGGGGGGGGGGGTAGGGTATTTTAATTGATCGCTTATCCAGTTCTGCTTTCAGGCGAGTCTAAAGAGGTGCCTCCTTGCATCCCCATTAAAACGCACATTCTTCCTTGAAACTTCCTGACAGCCTTCCTTTTTTGAAGCTTAAGAATGGCACATCCTAAACTGCCGCGTGCGCTTGGGTTTCATAAGGCCATGAAGTGGTGGGGTATTTAAAGAAAACCTGACCTGCCTCTTCAAAAATGACAGGCACATGCAGACACTTGCCTTGACATTAAACAGCATAATTTTTACTTGTTAATTATGTCACAAAGACATGAGTCGATGGTCATGGAGTGCCAAGCCTCATGCTTACTGGAGCCAGGAATTCTGCCAAAGCAGCTTCAGCCGAAACCAATCAACTGGCCTGCATATTGTTAGCAGAGTGTTCGATTACCCCTCATCCTGGAGATAAGCCAGAGATGTGCGACCACTCCTACTCTTCACACAAACGCTCCAGGCAGTGAAAATGCGCCTGCATATCTGATCTAATATTTGTAAAGCGTCAAAGTAAAAAAAGTTTTAATGAAAAACACCAAGATGAATGTTTAAACACTACAACTTGCTGTTCTCTATTGATCTGGCCTTTAAGCCAAGTGCTGACAAACTGTTTCCCTTAAGAGTGCAGTTTTGTAATGGAACCACCATTTTGTAATGTGGCAGGGTGTCACTGACATTTTTCCTTTCAGATGGTGCAGCATTTGTCAATTGAGAAGAGATATGAAAGCTTTACGAAAATCATTGTTGTGGCACGTTTTCATCCAACGTTCCTCTAAGGCCATTTTCCTCAGGTTTGCCCTCTGACAATACTAATTGTGTGTATGCTTTTATTGTGGCCAGCTAAACCAGTTGCATTAGTAATTGGAACTGTGCATTAGTACAGAATGCAAATATTTTCACCATGGCACTTCGTTCAAACGTTCATAACTCAAATCCAGCCAAAACGCGAGTGTGAAAGGGTTAGATCCTGCGTTATTACCATCTGTGTCGCTATGGGGGGAGATTTCTCCCTGCTTCCGAATGAGGCCGGTAGTGATGGAAAATACTTTAAAGGGACAAAACAAAAAACTATTTTGAAGTGACACTAAATTCATGTTCTCAACTCAAAAGTGCCTTCTATTGCTCTCAGCCCACTCCAATTTTTGTTTGCTGCTGTGATAGACTTCCTGTATAGTCCCACTGTAGTATGTAGGAATGTTGCCACCCTTTCTTGCATGCGGCCAGGATGGACTGGATACTTTAGTTGCATGAGCACTACTCTATGCACACTACAAAATCGTAATGTGCACTGCTCATTTCACGCCAATGGAAGTGATAAAAGGGAAAGAAAAAAAAAGTTAGAAATACTCAATTTTTTTTACGGTTTGTTCCTTCTGGTCCTGGTGACCACCAATCTCCCCCCCCCCCATATACAGTAGGGGTGTCACAGGAACCGAAAGTGAGGAAACCTCTCCACAGCAGGGACACAAAAAACAAATAGAAAAAAAACAAAACAAGAAAAACCTATATGGGACCTGTAAAGCACTGCATTGATCTGGTTAATAAAATTACAAAAATGTTAACGGTAAGGTCCCTTTCACACGGGCTGTCCAATCAGGTTCGCCAGTTTTTCTCAGGCGGACTTGATCGGACCCTGCATTGTCCTCTATGGAGCGGCGGATGTCAGCGGACATGTCCGCTGACATGTCCGCTGACACCAACCCCCATGTGATCCTGTCCACCAAAAGACAGATGGTAGTTTTATTTTCCATCCGTCTGACGGACTGAATGGAAACGGACAGGCGGTCCGTTTCCATCTGATTGCCCCACAGAAGAGATCATAACTGTATCGTGATATGGACATGTAATTCGGCTGCTCAGCAGGGATCAGCGGAGATCCTCCGCTGAGCAAGCAGATTTCGCATATCGGAGGAGCCCATGTGAAAGGGGCCCAAATTAAAAAAAAAAAAAACCCTAAAAACACACTATACATGCACATCACAGTGAATTAACATGAACACCTCTACCGAAAATCTAAGATTGTCACGGTAATAATGAGTTATGTCAAGGTATTAATGAGTTCTAATGATAACTATAGCTTACTAGTTCTACTATACATGCAAACATTATGCATGCAGAACGAAAGCATATTTTAATTATGTGTGTTTTATGTAAAGCTGGGTATACATGTACAGTTTTTACAGTTTTTCATGCAACCCAAGGGTTACAAAAAGAAAAAAAAAAATATCAGATGCCCGCATCCACACAACACATATATATAGTTACATAATTGGTAAGGTTGGAAAAAGACAAGTCCATCCAGTCCAACCTGTGTTTTTTTTATATGTTAATAGTACATTGTATATCCCTGTATATTGTGGTCGTTAAGGTGCCCATCTAACAATTCTATGAAATTACCGAAGCTCCCTGCTGAAACCACTGCTTGTGGAAGGGAATTCCACATCCTTACCGCTCTTACAGTAAAGAACCCTCTATGCAGTTTAAGGTTAAACCGCTTTTTTTCTAATTTTAGTGAATGGCCGCGTCTTTTTAAATTCCCTTTCACGGAAAAGCTTTTTCCCTATTGTGGGGTCACCAGTACCATAATTTGTACATAGAAATCATATCCCCCTCTCAAGCATCCTTTCTCGAAAGAGGACAAGTTCAATGCTTGTAAGTATTTCCCCATAGCGGAGATCCTCCAGTCCCTTTATTAATTTTGTTGCCCTTCTCTGGACCCTCTCAGTTCCAGCACATCCCTCATGAGGACTGGTGCCCAGAATTGGACAGCATACTCAAGATGCGGCCAGACCAGGTCTTGTATAGTGGGGGAATTATTGTTTTATCTATTGAGTTAATCCCCTTTTTAATGCATGCCAATATCCTGTTGGCTTTGCTTGCAGCAGCCTGGCATTGCATGCCATTGCTGAGCTGGTCATCTACTAGGGCCCCCAGGTCCTTTTCCATCCTAGATTCCCCCCAAAGGTTCTCCTAGTGAGTAAACTGCATTTCATATTTTTGGCACTCAAATGCATTATTTTACATTTTCCAACATTACACCTCATTTGCCAGGTAGTTGCCCATCCAATTAATTTATTTAGATCTTCTTGCAAGGTTTCCACATCTTGCGTGGAAGTTATTTCCCTGCTTAGCTTTGTATTGTCCACAAAAAATGAAACTTGAGCTTTTTATCCCATTCTCCAGATCGTGAATGAATAAATTAAATAGGAAATAGGACAGAACCGTGGGGGACCCCACTTTCCACAACAGAGCATTCTGAGTATTCCCCATTTATCACCACCCTCTGAACTCGCCCCCGTAGCCAGTTTTCAATTCATGTGCTCACCCTTTGATCCATGCGACAGACCTTAGTTTGTATAGTAAACGTTTATGGGGAACTGTATTGAATGCTTCTGCAAAATCCAGGACAACCACACCTACAGGTCTTCCTTTATCTAGATAGCAGCTTACCTCCTCATAGAAGGTTGATAGATTGTTCTGGCAAGAACGATTCTTCATGAATCCATGCCGATTACTGCGAATGATACCTTTCTGATTACTAAAATCTTGTATATAGTCCCTTATCATACCCTCCAAGAGCTTGCAGACTATTGATGTTAGGGCTAACTGCCCTGTAGTTCCCAGGGATGTATTTTGGCCCTTTTTAAAAAATTGGTGCTACATTGGCCTTTCTCCAATCAGCTGGTACCATTCCAGTCAGTAGACTGTCTATAAAAATTAGTAGCAATGGTCAGGCTATCACATGTCTGAGTTCCTTAAGTACCCTCGGGTGCCAGCCATCTGGTCCTGGAGACTTATTAATGTTGAGTTTATCAAGCCTATCTCTAATTTTGTCCTCAAACATGAGAGTGCTTCCTGTGACATGCTATGAAGGTTAATATTACCGTCTTGGTTACTGACCAACCCCCCCCCCCCATTTCCCTTGTAAAGACTGAGAAGAAATTCAACATTTTTGCCAACTCTCCATCCTTTGTAACCAGATTACCTTCCTTGTCCTTTATTGGGCCAATATGTTCAGACCTTCCCCTCTTACTATTTATATACCTAAACAATTTCTTGGGGTTCTTTTTACTCTCCTCCGCTATGTGCCTTTTGTTCCATCTTAGCCGCCCTGACTGCACTTACATTTCTTATTGCATTCTTTGTAAAGTTGAAATGCCGACAATGACCCCTCAGCCATGTATTTTTTTTAAGGCCTTTTGCTTTGCTTTTATATGCAATTTTACGTTGGAAACAAGCCACCCAGGACTTTCGTTAGCTCTTTTGAATTTATTTCCCTTTGGAATGCACTGGCCAATACCTTTATTTAATACAGTGGTTCTCAACTCCGGTCCTCGGGACCCCCCAACAGGTCAGGTTTGCAGGATAACCGAAATACATCACAGGTGATATAATTTGCTGCTCAGTGATTGCAGTATTCTAGTCTGTATCTCCCCAAGGTAATACTTAAAATCTGGCCTGTTGGTGGGTCCCGAGGACCGGAGTGGAGAACCACTGATTTAATATGTTCTTAAAGCACTCCCATTTTTCCTCTGTGCACTTTGTTCCTAGAATTTTGTCCCATTTAATATCAAAAGAGTGTAGTTTAGCCACTTCCTTACCGACGTATAGTAAATATACGTCGGCAAGGTGCACTCCCCATCGCCGCATCGCGGCGATCGGGGACCGGCCGTGTCCCTCGGGACCCCGGCCTTCCGTGATCGGGGTAAAGAGCCAATAAAATTGGCTCTTTACCGCGTGAGCGGCTGTGTCCTATCACAGCCGGTCACTAACAACAATGGCGACTGAGCGGAGTGCGCGCCCCAGGGGGCGCGCAGCGCGGCGATCGGGGGGCGGGCTTGTCCCTCGGACAAAGCCCAACCCCGATCACGGTAAAGAGCCAATAGTATTGGCTCTTTACCACGTGACCGGCTGTGTCCAATCACAGCCGGTCACAAAATGACGGGAATCGGCGGTAACGAGCTGTTACCGGGTTCTCCCCTTCACACACCGATCGTATGTGAGGAGGAGATAGCGGTAACAGCTCGTTACCGCTTACTGTCAGCACCAAGCACACTGATTGCCCCCCCTCCAATAAAGAGTACCTGTCACCACCCCATCAGAGTACCTTTCACCTGCCCATCAGAGTACCCGAGTACCTGTCACCTGCCCATCAGAGTACCCGAGTACCTGTCACCTGCCCATCAGAGTACCCGAGTACCTGTCACCTGCCCATCTGAGTGCCCGAGTACCTGTCACCTGCCCATCTGAGTACCTGTCACCTGCCCATCAGAGTACCCGAGTACCTG
>BLSH010367004.1:138947-152985 GCA_018402905.1 Glandirana rugosa
ACCTCGAATGTTAGATCATATAAAAATAGTATACAGATGTTTAGACTAACAACGGGCGCAACAGTGTGGCCTTTATTAGCCAGAAAATCAAAAGCCAAAAAGATGAGGGGCACGCGGGCAACAATCAGATTTGTAGACATATGATAAAAATATACTAGATTGTAAGCTCCAATGAGCAGGGCCCACTGATTCCTCCTGTACTGAATTGTATTGTAATTGTACTGTTTGCCCTAATATTGTAAAGCGCTGCACAAACTGTCAGCGCTATATAAATCCTGTATAATAATAAATACACTAAAAATTTGGTTGATGTGTGCCTCTCCCTTTTCATTTCTTAGTTTCCTCCCAACTCAAGTGATACAGTTAAAATACACGTGTGTGAATAGCAGTTTTTTTTGTGATTTCTACACCCCCCGCCACACTGCATAGACATACAGGTGACTAAAATATATAGTGTAAGCATGTTTTAGATCAAAACTGCTGGCTTGCCCCCTGTGTAAGTATTGCTGTGCAATGGATTATAGGAAGCATACAAAGAAATTCCTACATGTCACTTGTGGCTTTAATTAACTTGCATTCAGCTTTAAGTTCGTGTACAACTTCTTCCTTTCATAGACTATTTAGTCAGTTTTGGCATGACAGGATGCTTTACTGGCTATTATCCTAGTTTGTTTAAACAAACATTTACAGTTTTTCCAGATTTTAACCTGCATCAAAAGATGTATATTAAATCGCTCAGCTGTACAGCTTAAATCGCATAGCTGTATATAATGCATGTATGGCAGATTAGCTTCTGTTACTGAGGTAAGCAAAAATGAAAAAGTAGTTTACATTTGTGTGGAGGGGTAGTCTAATATAGGACACAATCACAAGACAATTAACTCAGGTATGGAATTCTTTTTGGAACCCACACAACAGGGCAACAACCGTAAAAATGTTAAAACTTTAATCTGCATAACCAGAGAACAATTTTTAAAATGCTGGCTTTTTAACCTGCAATTATTGAACAAACGATTAGAAAGTTATGTTTAAAAGTTCATGCCACATAGAAACCGCAAATTAGAATTAAAAGCAGACCAAAGGAATGAAAAAACAAAAAAACAAAAAAAAAAACAAAAAGACAAACAGCTAGTTTACTTGCAAGAACTCTGAAATCCTTCAAGAAAAAGGAAAACACTTATCCTGTACAAAATCCGATCACACCCCACATTTGTTTCAAAGTCTTGTTAAATGTGATGGATTCAAAAGACTGGGAACAAAAGCCTTAGATTTAATAAATTGCTCTCTCATCTTTCGAAGGGAAGTATTAAAAGGAGGCTGTCACAATATTTTCACGCAACCCATACCTGCAAGAGACCAAACGGCTTTTCTGATGTCCACACTGTCAAACTCCAGTGCTGACAATCTTCCGACAAGTACACTCTGAAACCATCACTTTTGAGAGGATTGATTTTATCAGCCCCTATCAGCTTTCACTAATGCCTCCCCCTGACCTCCAACTATTACATGATACAGTAGTGATTTGGAGGTCAGAGGGATGAAATCAGTAAAAGTCAGTAAAAGTCACTGACCCCTTGAGATGCACATTCCAAAATACAGTTCCAGTGTGAACCTCAGCAGAGGATTTCTCAACACAAGATCAAAACAAGAAAGGCGTATATGTTCATTTTTTTTGCATGCATGACTTGCTGAAAAATATTTTGTACAGCGACAAGGTGAATATTTAATTACAATTAGAAAGAAGCTGGTTTTAAAGCACCATGCAGTCGTATTTCAAGTTTAAAGAGCAACTCCGTGTTTATTGAGAAAAAAAAAAAAAAAAAAAAAAAACACCACACATTCCCCTCTGGGCATTCTATGTACACTGAATGGATTTTAACGTGTTAATGTGTCCATGTGAAAAATGAATGTGTATGGAAATGATATAATTATGAATCAGCTGCTGCACTTGCAGGGCTTCTAATAAGGAAAGTGGCAGGGTCTGCTTCCCTTTAGATGTAATTTCCTTTTGGGAGCATCCCACCAAAAAAATTATAGCTTTGTTGTAGGGGATGCCAAAAATTTGACTTGTATCTTTGTGCAGACTTCTGGGAAAATCAGTAAGCCAATCACAAAAGCAGGAAATTACATTTATGTGGGGTCGTTCTGTACACAGCCTCTAGGTTGCCATATTACATTTTACAGATTACTACAGCCTTCCAGATTTAAAGGAATGGTGATTAACATTAAAATACAATAGAATGTGTTTTGCAATTGTATAGGCTATATCTCTTGGTATTTTTTCCTTACAAAAGTGAGGGATTCCCTTTAAAATTCAGCTCATTTGATGGCAAGATTTCTAAAAACCAATGTTCTATTCAATATGGTTATTAGCTTGGTTTAATGGATTCGGTTTATGTTTTTGGGAATCAGGTCAACTCTTCAATTAAAATAAGCTTAACTGTATGCAGTTGTGCTCAAAAATTTGCATACCTTGGCCGAAATCGTGAAGTTTTGGCATTTATATTGAAAATATGACTGATCATGCCAAAAGAATTGACTTAAGGATAGTGATCATATGAAGCATATTATTGCATAGTTGTTTAGCCCCCTTTTAAATCATAACAGAAATTACCCAAATGACCCCGATCAAAAGTTTACATACCCTGGCATGTTTGGCCTTTTACGCCAAAGGCGGCACTGCTATCAATCTATCCAATGAGGACCCGAGACACTGGCTGGAGTGAGTGTGCTCATCCCCAGTGCTGGAACAATCGGGCTCAGGTAAGTAAAAGGGGGGCTCTGGGGGGAAGTTGCAGGACAGGAGTTTTTTCACCTTAATGCATAGAAAGCATTAAGGTGAAAAACCTTGAGGGTTTACGACCCCTTTAAATGATTGAACAGTACTGACTGGCATATTCAAGGCTTTTGATATTTTCTTACATCCTTTTCTATCTTTTTAAAGTTGTATTACCTCGTTACGCAAGTCCTTTTGACATCTCTTTTCTGCTCCCCATTGGTTAAGTATTTAGCCTCCCCAGTGCATCCACGTCAAAGCAACAAACTCCATTGACTTTTTATACACACACTAATTGCAATTTTAAAAGCCACAGATGTGGGAAATTAACCTTTAATTGCCATTTTAACCTGTGTGTCAACTTGTGTGTCTGTACAAAGGCCAAACATGCCAGGATATGTAAAGTTTTGATCAGGGTCATTTGGGTGATTTCTGTTAGGATTTAAAAAGGAGATAAAACAATAGTAAATGGCTTCATATGATCACTGTCCTCAAGTAAAAGACAGTTTTTTGGCATGATCACTCATATTTTCAATATCAATGCCAAAAGTTCACGATTTCTGACAGGGTATGCCAACTATTGAGCACAACTGTATATAGATGGAAACATTTTAAAGTCTAATGTAGGAATTTTTTTTTTAACCAATACAAGGGGCAGTAATTACATTTAATGTGAAATGTTCCTTGTGCTGTGTTTGGCAGGTTACTTGATATCTGGCAAGGGGCACTATGCCTCCCCCCTCCTTTATTCATAGAAGATGTATTCCATCAAATGTGCTCTATGAATGGAGAATAAGATAAATGAAGGACCTCCCTCTATTCAGAGCGCTTTTCGTTGGACGTTCTAGTACAGCTCCAATGAATGGAATAATGGGGCAGAAAGTGTGTGCATAGTCAGATCCAGCACACCACAGCACCAGAACATTACTGTTGCAGGGATATGGGGAGGGGGGGGGGGGTTCAGGGACTTTAGATTTCAACAGAGACCAGCCAGCAGAAGGGACACTTCACAGTGAATACAAGTACTGTCCCCTGTGTGTATTTAAAAAAAATTGTGTTTTGACTAAACTTGGGCTTAAAATTCTAGCATGCATAGTCAGCCACTGTTATACTGTCTTGTGGAGAGAGTATCTAAACCAAAAAACAAGATATATTATATTTTTCCCTTTATTTCATTCTGCAAACACTCCTGACATAGGGTGGCTATGCTCACCTCGCTAGCCTTTATCTAGAGAGGGGCCATGGCACCAACCCAGGTTGGACTTCAAATATATCTTCCAGTCTTCATCAGCATTAAGTAGGAGATGGGGAGAATAGTAGTTTATGTAAGGAAGATAAGTTTGTGACTCACTTGCCAGAAGTGCAGTATCCTTGTCACAGCATGTGAGTTTCAACCCGCATGAAGCGACAAGGATACTGCATTTCTGGCAAGATCAAAAGGCATTTGTTGTACTTGCTGAAAATGTTCTAACTGAAAAAAAATGAAAAAACTTAAGACATACAATGATTTTATTTCAGCTGGTTTAGTAGTGATCGGCAGAATTTTGACCCATCTATGGGCACCCTGGTTATACAGAAGTAGATCAGTTGACTACTGTACAACCACCCTGTCAGGTTCATTCTGAATGATCAGTGCTGCTGACTATAGTCGGCAACATGATCATCGGGTTCTGATGGTGGGTAAGGCCCGCCATGAGAACACAAATTTCATAGCAGGATTGATTCCCCCATCCACCTTGAATGTGTGGATGGTGGAATTAGCACTTTTTCCAATTCAACCTACTGGTTGAATGAAAAAAAAAAAAAAAAAAAAAAATTAGTGTATGGCCTGCCTAATGCATCCACCACATCTAAAGAATGGTAAGCTGATAATATTTGTGTTCTTAGATTTAGATTTATGACTCCAAGCCACAGGGCAAAAAAAATGGGGATGATTAAAAAAAAAAAAAAAAAAAGCCAAGAAAAAAAAAAAAAACATGACTTGTCTGTTGATTGTTTATTCTTTAATCTGTACTGAAAATGCAAGAAATGTGACATTTTCCGGGAACAAATGCTCCATTTTCTTGTTAGGTTTTTTTGTTAGTGGAACATATTCCAACAAGAAATTTGCAAAACAAATACTTGTAAACAGAGAAAAAAAAAAATAGACATGCAACTTTCATGTCCTATGCACCCCCATTAAAGAGGGCTAGAAATAAATATACAAACACTTAAGACAGAGTTCTTACAAGCAACCTGACATACATACAATGAATAGAAAGGTAAATGCTTTGATACAGGGAGGCAGTTTTATAATGCACTGCAGAGAAAGAGGACACTGTCTGTTAATACATATGCTGCAATTCCTCCTCCCCTTCAATCCCAGTGCAAACACAAATTGCACGTGCAAATACGAGCAGGAAGACAGGATAAGGGCCAGAGAGGGATTCTGGGAAGTTGAAGGGCCATTTTCACTCCCTACTTACTGATCAATGGAATGTACGTGTTAACCCCCCTTGGTCCAGGCAGGGGGACACCAGCCTCAGTGGCCAAAGAGACGTCAGCTTGGAGCCCAGGTGCAGCTTTGGGATGAATGTTGGGAAATTTAAAAGAAAAAATACATACAGTAATAAAAAAAAACTGTGGGAAAGAGACGTTTATAAATGACCAACCCTCCCCCACCACCAGGTAGCAAAAACAGAATCCCAATCTCTACACACTTAGCACAATGAAAAAAAATCCCAATATAGACTTACTTCTAGGGCAAAACAAATTCAGATGTAACCTCCCTTTGGTCAATGAAGAAAATAAAATCGACCAAAAAGGCCAATTCTGCATGTGCCATTTACAAAAAAATATTGCTAGCATTAATACACTAAAGCACCCAATTTACAGTGCCCATTAATGTATAAAAAGCCATGCATTCTGTTTCTATAAAATCTTTATTTAAAAAAAATCAACACAATAAAAATGTCCTGTCATTACATATCTAAGATATGTCATTTGCAAAGGCCGTTGTGTAGATATTTAAATATTTTTGGTTCTTGGTTATAAAAGAACAAACTGCAGAAGTACAGTATACACCCCTTGGGAACAAAAAGGGAGGAGTACAGCCCAAAGTACAATGCAATTTTAAGATCCACAATGTACTAAAGGAGCAACCATTTTTACTGTATCTTTATCAAGCTTACTAGCCATGGGTAACGATTCACATGCCCTAGTAGCAATCAAGAGACATACCTAAGCCTTACCAGTCCAGGTGTGGTGGCTGCATGTTTTTTTTTTTTTTTGCGATCCTTCCTGTCACTTCCTGCCCTTAGGGTTTTTTTGCTCACTCACAGTACTGTATCTATGGAAGAATACTCATCACCCTTGGTGGTTCTCATGATTTGAACTACAGAACACAGGAGGAGATATTCTATAGGTAACAGGAGATGAGGGCAGGCAGATAAGGTTTGAGATTTTAGTTTAGTGCAAAGGAAGTGACGAGGACACTGAATTTTTTGGCAGAATCAACAGGTATTTTTCTATATAGAATATGTACTTAGCCTGAAAAAAAGAAAAACCATGTATAAAGCTACTGCATCCAAGGACTGGTAAGCTGCAACACATTTTGTTCTTGGATTTAAATACACTATTATAATAATCAATCTTGAGTGATTAGGGATTTTACTACGTTGTGCTTATATTGCAGGTATTAGAAAACATTAAATTTTTGTCTTAATATATTTGTGGGTTGTAATGTTTATATACATTTGAGGAGAATTTGCCTTTGTCTATGCACGGGGTGGACAGACTTATTTAGGTCTTGTGTGAATTATGACATTCTTAGTGAGCTCAATATGGATGTCCATTTTGTATAATGTAAATCAGGACAAATTCTATAAATGAAATAAATTGCACAGCAGTGGCAAAACACCTTTGTATAGTGAAGGACAGCACACTTGGAAGATGTCAGATGCAGTTCACAAACAGAGCTAATTTACACACTGCCATTGCCAAACCATCTAAAAATGTTACTTGCCTAGCTGTCTCACTATTCCTGCTTGAAAGTAAGCGAACCATAACAAACCATACAATTGAAATGTTTTAATTGTCTATATAGAAGTGAAAAAAAAACCCAGTTCATTTTACCAGAATCTATTGAGCTGAAATGTCTGTGCATTAGCATTGTTATCAGCCATTTCTGTGGACTAAAGGACACACCCTATTTTATGGAGAAGGACTGATGTGTTCTGTATTCCTCTTGTATGGTAACAATACTGCTTTTCCATAGATACAGGAGAGCGTGTGAATCTTGTGCCCTAGGACAGTAAACATGTTACTAGCAGGATCAAGTAAAAACAAACAAAATCCAAGAGAAAAAATAAAAAATCTAAAAAACACACAGCCACATCTAAGGACTGCTCAACTGCAATAGATTACATTTTTGTTCTTGGATTGAGATACGTTTTAATATTTTGGTTCATTGACCTGTAATGCATACATAGTAGCTCTGGTTTTACTAGGTCTACCTTCTATACACCTGATTGACCTAGCCACTTTGTGGTGCTTTGGTGGCAGCCTGTTCAAATTTAATAGGCTTTGAGTGCAGCAACGCAAGGCAACAAATGGTAAAGTGTAACAGCCTTGTGTAAAAAAGTAAACCTCAGAGGTGTGCACTGACTTGGTTTTGCCCTTCCACAACTAGAGAGTAAAATCACAATGGAAATTTACCAGCATAGAGTTCTGGTCCATATACGGCTCCCACAACAGGGCTAAGTTTCCAGCCTGAAAAACAAAAACACATCAATGTCAAATTTCACTATATTTTTTTTTTTTTTGTGGGAAAAAATGCTAAACATTTATTCTGTAAGAAAATGTACTGGTGTCCAGAACCTTAGTGAACAGATCATTACCAGACCAATCACAGCTGTTAACAGGCTCAACACTGCTATTCAGCTTAGCAGTGTATATTAGGTGACCATTCTATAACCAATCTCTGACTGCAATACGTTGCTGTTTGCAAGTGGTTTACCGGAGTTATGGCTAAAGCTATTAACCATAACCCTGCTTTTTTTCCCACAGCTGGCACTCATGAAAGCAATCCGAGCAGCTAATAAGCTGCTGGATCGCTTACGGAAGCGGCAGGAGGGGACGTACCCCGGACTGCTGTTTCTCAAGCTTATCGTTTTTACCGGCGCTGCTGGCAATAGGTTACCAGAGACCAGATCATCTGATCGCATCTATGGTCTTGGAGGACCGGAGCAACATCATGACTTTGTCTAGGGCAGAAGTTGAAACACAAAAAAGGTTTCCCGCACTTAGGTGTGGGAAGAGGCTCCAAAGGGAACACACCGCAGCTTATTGAGTGATCAATTATACACTTTATTGAAAATACAGGGAAGGATGCATTGAAAAAGGAAAGACCAAACCACAAGTTAAAACTTTAAAAGACAATGTTGCCATAAGTGACTAAAAACAAATGCCCGGGCTCACAGTCATATTTCAATGCACACCCCATTCAGACCAGATTACTGTGTTTAACCCAAGTATGGATATGATGACCAACAAGATGAAAATATATATATAGTCCTGCTGGTAAAGGGCAGAAGTTGGGGGAGAAAAAAAAAAAAAAAAAACAAGAAGAGGTAGGAGAAATTTGGGGTCTTATTGATCAGGAAGACTCGTTGCTCACGAAATGCATTGAGGTACGTCTGCCCGTACCTACGTCACTTCTGGTTCCCATGGTTTCCAACTTTCAGTGCCTTGGAACGCACACCGTAATTTGGAGAAACGCCGCTCTATTTGAACTTTGCTGGCTGTACATGTTGGTGCTGACTTATAGCACCTTATAATGTAAGTGCGCATTCGTCAATCTTATGCTGGAACTTTTATAGCAATAAACTTGTGCTATGATCTATGCACTGTGTTTTTCCAGAGCTTCTCTGGCATTTAAGAAGAGAGTCTGCATTAAGATATATTAGCCTCCCCAGCTATAAACGAACATCGCAAGGATTGTGGTTGTCATAAGACTCAACTTAATTTTATATCTGGCAAGCTTGCATTTCTCACACACGATCGACGGTGGAGCAGTTTGAGTTAAAATCTACACACACATACACATATATATATATATATATATATATATATATATACACACACACACACACACACATACACACACACACACATACATTTTATTTTTTAAGCCAATTCTTTGGTTCACATTTGTTCTTTGTGGACATTTTTTGTGCGATCACTAAATGGACTTTATGCATTCTAATAAGTTTATTTTTTATTTTTTTGAGGGAACACCATACCTTTTAATTTGTATTAATTGGTTTGCAGGATTATTTACTTCACTTGATAAGAGGCAGCTGCACTCACAATTTGCGTTATCATTTATATAGATTTTCACCTAGATTTGGCACCACTTGTTATTTTATACACCAATATGTTTGGGGGTTCTAAGTAGTGTTCGAGCAAAAAATAGGGATTTCAACTTGTAAACTAAAAGTGACAGGAAACATGTTCTACTTACCTGCTCTGTGCAGTGGTTTTGCAGAGCAGCCCAGATCCTCCTCTTCTCGGGTCCCTCTTCGGTGCTCCTGGCTCCTCCTCACTTCTGTTGAATGCCCCTACAGCAAGCAACTTGCTATGGGGCACCCAAGCCGAGCCGCAGCTCTGTGTCTATTCAAGCATGGAGTCGCAACCCGGTCGCGACACGGCCTCGCCCCTTTTTTCTCATTGGCTCACCGACTGACAGCAGCGGAAGCCAATGGCGCCGCGCTACTGTCTGAGCCAATGAGGAGTCCCGGACAGCAGAGTCTCTCGCGCAACATTGCTGGAAGTAGAAGAACCTCAGGTAGGTATTCGGGGGGCTGCTGCACACACAAGGCTTTTTATCTTAATCCATAGAATGCATTAAAATAAGAAACCTTCTGCTTTTACAACCACTTTAAAGTATATCTTAAGCCAAGCCTTTTCTAGTTCTGCAGAGTGTGGAAGTCTTAAAAGCCCTATATTTTTTTTATGCTGACTGTATTCCTACTTGGAAGATTTATCCTCTATTCTTGCCCTGGTAACCACCATGATTATAAGGGGTGGGAAATATAACATTTTACAGTTGTCACTAGATCTGGAATAGAGATTTTCCATACTTGAGAGATTCCCTCTAAAGCTGACCATGCACATTCAGATATCAGCTTGGATAGAGATTATTCCATTCCAGCTATTGTATGGAGACTGAACACCCAAACAGTGACTGAAGCTGGTAGGATGTAGGCACACAGTTTGGGTATTTTGATAGTTGTCAAAAAACAACAGCATGCGTGTCGCCCATCTGCCCTGTAGAGTATCTGTTCCCCAATGAGCCAGGTGCCTCAAAAAAAAGAGCTTGTTCTCATTGCACAACACTGAATATATGAGGGGCACGACTACAAGCTGGGACTATCCAGGAAGCCAGAATAATTGAATAAAACTACGTAGTGCGACTGAGTCGGTGCTTCCAGGCTTAGGTCTCATTCACATGGGGTGCATCAACACAAACTCCATGCGAGGGCCGTGTTTACCCACATGGGGATGCACAGGTGTTCCGTGCAGGCAGTTCCATTGTCTATTGAGAAGCAGCAGCTGCATGGACACCATTGTTGCGCCCAATCTGACATGCGTGTTGATTTCACTGTTTGGGAGCAGCAACTGGGTCCATGAAGTCGCGGCATCCCAACAGATATCAATGAGATTGCCTTCACAGGGAAGGGCATTAAGACACCCTGTGTGAACGCGGTCTTACTCCCTGTTGTGCCTCTGAAGATTAAGGGCAAATTCACACTAGAATGGACAGACGGCAGAGCGCTTTACCACTCTGCCAGCTGTCCATTCTCGACTGTGGTAGGGCTAGTGTGTTGCATGATTCAACGCATCACACAGCTCCTTTTTTGTACAAGCTTTATTTGAAGTGTACAAAATTACACTTCATTCATGGTGATGTACCGTTGTAAAGTGCTAGGCAGTTCTGTACATTGCTCTGCAATAAAACACAGCACGCAGCTATGGGCTGCATTGCAGTGTGAAAAGGAAATATATGATGAACACATGACACACAAGGTTTAAAATAAATAGGATTCTTAAAATTCAGATTCCATGAAAAACATTCATGAGCATGCGTTAAAATACATAGTCAGACCAGGCTTCTAATATAAGCATGTAAACCAGACCAACCTAGCGCAGTCAGGAATGGATAGCTGGCAGAGTGGTAAAGCACTCTGGCTGCTGTCCATTCTAGTGTGAATGTTTGCCTAAGCTCCTGAAGAAGTGATCATTCACGTGACATGTCGAGCTGCAGCAGGCTGCTCGGATATATACCAACCTTCCCTGGACTTTACTACACTCCAAGCAATTGGGTGCCGCTATATTGCCATTATGGGATTGGTTTGGTTTATATGCTTATACTAGAAGCCTGATCTGTCTATATATTTTAACTTGTGTTATTATGAATGTTTTTCATCAAATTTGTAGTTTAATTATTTTAACTATGGGGTGCCTATAAAGTCCATGTTTTCATGCATTTCCTTTTCAGGAAAAACTTAGGGCGTGGCAACAGAAAACAATTGTATTTTGGGTGTCCTTGTGGTGACAGGTGTTTGACAATGCATAAGTGAATAATCTCCTCAGAACACACACAGAAAGCCTAACAAACCTCTTAGGTGTTAAAACAAGTCCCAAATATCTAAACCATTAAAAACACTAGAAATAATAACCCGAAAACATGGATTAGCAAAGGGAGTGCTGAACAAATTCTTCCTGCTAAAAATGAAACCTTAAAGACAAAAAGAAAAAAAAAAAAAAAAAAAAAAAAACACATTCAGTGAGGCAAGATTTTAGAAAAAGGTTTTAATTACAAGCAATTCATTTTGCTGACGCAGAACTCCAGGCAAACTGATAATACACAGTTGAAATACACATAGGACAGACTTGACAAAATGACAAATGCTTTCCTAAGATTTACACAATTCTTTAAATCCAGCACAGCCACATTGGTGACCTGCCTTTTCTTTACTTCAGTTAAACAATTTTATTTGGGTACTTCCCTGTCCCTCAGCCTGTGAATGGAATATAAAGGAGCTTAAGACTGGTGGATGGGCTAACCTCCCCTCTCTTGTCAGCAGTCAGAGTAAAGATCGTTCCTCTGCCAGTTTGAGTTGGTTCCATAATGTAGCTAAATTCTGTTACTATAGGAAAATGGTCAACCCATTGATTTTTTTTTTTTTTTTTATTAATTTGCACTTCTACAAAACTTTAGCCCATCATTTACAAAAAATAAATATGATTGCATTCATAATGTAAAGTGCATAGATATTAAACAAAATTGGCATATGCATTCTGATGCATTTCTTGCACATTTGTTTGAAAAAGATATTAAAGTCAGAGACAAAACCAGGCTATTTCTTGGGGAGATTGGCAATAGCAACCCTCATATTTCTGTCATAGGTTTACTATAAGTACAAATAGTGTACAATCCAATTTTACAACAGGTGTCACCATTTTTCCTCCCTCCTCAGACAGTTCACAAGTACATTTATTTATTGTGAAGGTAATGTCTGTTAGTTGATTGAGGAGTTGCTCCATGACGACAACAGGATTACGATTGTGTGTTTATGTATTTGGAGAACAATTCTTCCAGCTTGAGAGAACAGGTTGTGTCAGACAATCCTAAATAGTGAAGATTTGAGATCACCAAAATGTTTTAGTAGTTATCAAAGTAATAATTAAACTTTAAGCAATTGTTAAATATCCAAATAAACAATCCTATTCACACCTAAGTGTTGTGGTAGCACACTCTTGGTGTCTGTTCTTTGACCAGAACCAGCAATTGGGAGAGAGAGAGAATGACCCACCTATCCAGATGGTAGTTTTATGGAGGTGTAGATTTTGGATGTCTTTTAACATGAACTAAATAGCTAAATCTACCATAAACATGTTATTCGATTTTTTATTTCTTTTACCCATGGAGTATATAAGGAGTTTGGAAATGCTTAAATAACACGTTACAATTTAACTAAACCTATTTGATTTTAGTTGTCAATTGATTTCAGTTGATTAAACTGTACTGGAGAATTTAGTAAACTAAAATGTAGTATATTTTAGCTGACTAAAATGTACTGCAGATTTGAATCCACTAAAATAAGACAAACCAAAATGGCATTTTGGTCAATAGACAGACTAAAACTAAATTGCAATTTGACGTCAAGACACTGCTGCTTATGTCCTTTGTCAACTGAACTTTCAAGCCCTCAAATTGCTGGCGTCATAGTTGATCGCATAGGAGGCACCAAGGCAACTGCAGAGCAGAGGGAAAGATGGCACCTTCATTAGCTGTAAAAAAAAAAAAAAAAAAAGAAGATTTAGGCCCACTTAATGGGAGAGAAGATAAGATAACTGTTAAACTGCATCGCATGCCATCAATTTAAAATGGTTAGGCCCGATATCTTTCTCTGGTGCCATACTTCAAAAAATACTATACTATTCACGGCTTGGACATAGCACTTCCTTTTCACACGTCTGAAGCAATTCTATACGAAGGACGCTGGCAAATTCAGTGGAACGGAACATTTCCTAGGCTAATTGCCCCAATACTTGTACAATCTGGTTGAAGTGAAAACTGTAAAGAAAATAACAAAGTAGCTTGGTTAATATGAATGTGTACATGTTTTTATGACATTATACAGATGTTTACATACAAGCTCAGGGGTCAAGGCCCCTTTCACAAGGGATGGACTTTGTTTTGATCAGCTGGGGATCAGTCCACTGATCAGAGCACAGCTGGAGGATAACAGGTTCATGTTCCCATTCTGCTCTATGGGTGAATATGGACTCAGCTGTCTGTTTACATCAGACTGCCCTCTGATCTGGACCACCTAGACAGTAGGATGAATCCCCTCTCTCAAGTTTTCTCTTTAGTAGACTGGATCAGATCGGAGGTAGGCGGCTGTAAACTGACAGTTAACACCCACCATTCCTTAAGGCTGAATGGACCATAGGATCAGGTCTCCCTGAAAAACTGACAAGCAGACCTGACCAGTCCCTTTGTGTGAAAAGGGCCTAAGCAGCAGAGTCAAGTTCATGATGAACGAATGGAAATTTAAGATAATTTCAAAAGCTGCTAGGCTTGTGCCCGAACGATCAGGTTCAAGTAAGAAAAAGGGGGGCAGCTGCAGCACATAGAATGCAGAAGAAGGCGAAAAAACCCTGAGACTTTACAACTCCTTTAAAGCTGTACTCTGGGGGGGGGGGGGGGGGGGG
>BLSH010367004.1:241874-244374 GCA_018402905.1 Glandirana rugosa
TTGGTACTGATAACCATTATTTATTTTTACTGTCAAGAAGAGTCCTATCCCGGTTGGGTCTTGTGGAGACTGGTATTTTTAGGACTAGACTTTCTAAACACTTACCTCACACGAAGATAAATGTCACGTCCGTCCTAGTGATTTTTACCGTCAAGAAAATTCCTGTCCGAGAGGACTACTTCTTTACGGTCAATGTACCGACTGGTAGTTTTAGGACTATAAGATCCTAACACTTACCTCCACAGTCTAGTACCTCACACGACCATAATCTTACGTCTGTCCTGTACCTCTAGTCGGTAAGTCGATCCTGACGGGTACTAACGGATCATGGGCAGTCCTAGCTGAATGGCTGATCTCCATGTCCTGTCTGCATTCTAATACCAGCACACTCCATGATCTGACACCTCCATTCACAATCCTAGAATATCAGGATTTTGATGGTCAGCCATGTAACTGGCATTTCTTCATCAGGAGAGCCTGTCCTTAAAAGAACTGCCATTTTTAGTGATCCTGCCTGCACTGTAAATAGAAGCACACTCCATTCACAAATCTTTCAGATCAGGATTTTTATGGTCAGAGGTGTTCTGGGTTGGCCCTATCCTGAGAAGAACTGTCATTTTTATTTATTACCAATAGTCATGGTTGCAGTGGTGTGTTGGTGATGTCCTGTAACATTCCTACCTATGTGAGATGGCAGTGGGTGCAACATACAAATAGAAACCCCCCAGGAGAAGGGCTCTCCCTGCCACAAAAGCAGCCCGTGCTGCAGCAAGGAGCAGGGATCCTCCTGATGGGAATGGCTGTCTCCTCACTGCTTTCACCTTCACATAGGATCTGCCCCTCCCCCTCCCCCCATACACACAACGATCAGACTACTGCGGTCCCCTCTGCAGGATTCCCTGCGCAATCTGCAATATCCTGGGAATGCCCCAACCTCCATGTATGAGGAGCAGGAGGAGGAGGAGGAGGAGGAGGGGAGAGAGAGAGGAGGAGGGGGGTGAGGACACTGCCAGCAATGACACCTATCGATGAGGATCGGACACACAATGGTGACTGGGCGGGGGGGATGTGATCGGATAGACGCCACACATGGCACCAATTATGGCCAGAAACAAAGACACAAAGACTGGAGGAGGAGGGGGAGGGGGCGCTCTCTCCCTCACACACAATGCACTAATATGGACATGGCAGAGCCGCGCACACTTACCTGCGAGACCATTTTATTCTTCTCCATAAACCAAGAGCGGAGGAGGGGAGCGGACAGCAGCTGCCTCTGTGGTCACCGAACAGCAACGAGCCGAGACCTGAGGAATTCTTTTGTGTCCTTGGCTCTGACTCCTTCTTCTTCTTCTTCTTCTTCCTCCTTCCTCCCAGTTCTTCGCTCCCTTTCTCTCTCTCTCTCTCTATTCCTCTCTCTCTCAGGATGAGGCTCCTCCCTCCGGCTCCAGGGGTAATTTATCACCGCTCGGCCACGCCCCCCTCTCCTTCCTCCCCCTCCCACCCCGGCTCCCAGCTCTCTCCTGTCGCTTCCTTTCCCCTCCCCCTCCTCTCCTGTTGGGCTGAGTGAAGGGAGAGCTCTCCTTACACATGGCAGCCGAGAATGGAGGAAGAGGACAGGCTTATCTCCGAGCACTGCACGGCACAGATTGGAGGGACACGTCCTGTACACGGGAGAGGAGAGCCCTGCACTGCATGAAACATTGTACTTACATTGTACTCACATTGTATATACATTGTACTCACATTGTATATACATTGTACCCACATTGTATATACATTGTACCCACATTGTACTCACATTGTACCCGCATTGTATATACATTGTACTCACATTGTACTCACATTGTACTCACATTGTACCCACATTGTATATACATTGTACTCACACTGTACCCACATTGTATATACATTGTACTCACATTGTATATACATTGTACCCACATTGTACTCACATTGTATATACATTGTACCCACATTGTACTCACACTGTACCCACATTGTATATACATTGTACTCACATTGTATATACATTGTACCCACATTGTACTCACATTGTATATACATTGTACCCACATTGTACTCACATTGTACCCACATTGTATATACATTGTACCCACATTGTATATACATTGTACTCACATTGTACCCGCATTGTATATACATTGTACTCACATTGTACTCACATTGTATATACATTGTACCCACATTGTATATACATTGTACCCACATTGTACTCGCATTGTATATACATTGTACTCGCATTGTACTCACATTGTATATACATTGTACCCACATTGTATATACATTGTACCCACATTGTACTCGCATTGTACTCACATTGTATATACATTGTACCCACATTGTATATACATTGTACCCACATTGTACTCGCATTGTATATACATTGTACTCACATTGTACTCACATTGTATATACATTGTACCCACATTGTATATACATTGTACCCACATTGTACTCACATTGTATATACATTGTACTC
>BLSH010367004.1:249374-266779 GCA_018402905.1 Glandirana rugosa
GTATAGGTGAAACTGTCATTTAAGCCCTTCTCCACCTATCCTTATTTTGAATTATTAATTTTTTATATGATACACACTCTATGCCACTTAGGAATCACGCACATTAAAAGGTTATCCCCAGTTTTGCACATATCTACTAACATGTTTGAGACTCATATTTATACACCTATTCGGATGTACTAAATTTAGATAAGCAGCGTTTTTTTGCACAATTCTAGCAACTATTAATGTTACATGAAACTCATCTTTATAGGTCCATTCAGATTTATTATTGATAAGCAGCGCCAGTGTCCAGTTACCCCTTAATTTAAGGCCCTGAAACTGAGCTGCAGAAGGTGGCCAAGACCTTACAGCGGTTTAACAGGACAGGTTCCACTCAGAACAGGCCTCGTCATGGTCGACCAAAGAAGTTGAGTACACATGCTCAGCGTCATATCCAGAGGTTGCCTTGGGGTAATAGATGTATGAGTGTTGCCAGCATTGCTGCAGAGGCTGAAGGGGTGGGGGGTCAGCCTGTCAGTGCTCGGACCATACGCCGCACACTGATACACAAGAAAGTCCGCAAACGCACTGGGGAGCTACAGCTCATTGAGGGAACCATGAATGCCAACATGTACTGTGACATACTGAAGCAGAGCATGATCCCCTCCCTTCGGAGCCTGGGCCGCAGGGCAATATTCCAACATAACTACCCCAAACACACCTACAAGACGACCACTGCCTTGCTAAAGAAGCTGAGGGTAAAGCATGTCTCCAGACTTATACCCTATTGAGCATATGTGGGGCATCCTAAAATGGAAGGTGTGGGAGCGCAAGGTTTCTAACATCCATCAGGTCTGTGATGTTGTCATGGAGGAGTGGTGCTGCGGCCAGGAAATGGAATATTGGTGCTGCGGCCAGGAAATGGAGTATTGGTGCTGAGGCCAGGAAATGGAGTATTGGTGCTGAGGCCAGGAAATGGAGTATTGGTGCTGAGGCCAGGAAATGGAGTATTGGTGCTGCAGCCAGGAAATGGAGTATTGGTGCTGAGGCCAGGAAATGGAGGACTGGTGTTGAGGCCAGGAAATGAAGGATTGGTGCTGTAGCCAGGACAGTGCTGGAGCAGTGAGAGGAGTCAGGTAAGTGTTTATGGACAGAGGGTGGTAGAACAGGTAATGGGGAGAATGTATACCTTGGAATCGATTAAGGTAAAAAAAATGTTTTGCATTTAGAATCACTTTACCAAACACAATCAGTGAATACTCAAGCTCCTGCAGACTATTTCTCCAGCCACTGGTCTGTACTGAGGTATGAGCCTTCTTTTATAGAGTGGAGGAAGTATCAATAAGCTATGAGTGTGGTGATGTCACAGCACCTGCACTCCATTGGGAACTATGAGTCCCTATGTCTCTGTACAGAGAGACTTCTAGTCTTTTCATTCACAGATTCCTGTGAAAGAATGACATGGCTGTGTGGGCATATCACCCTACAAAGCAGCGTCAAATTCAAATATTGATGTGGTGGGGAGAAGAACCATGGATTCTGTAAGGGAGGGGCAGTTTGAGGATGGGGGGTTGCGGGCTGTGACTATGTTTCATGTTATATTCTAAATATGGGCATAACATGAAAGCATAGTCATAAAGGTGGACTTCTATTCTAAGGGCTCCTCACACCTGTGCATACAATAAAGCCCAACTCTGGGCAACTAAAAAGTTATCCCTTGCAGTGGGGATTTGCCTGCACTGCATGGGTTAATTGCTCATTTTGGTCTAGGGAAGGGGTCTCCAAACTTTCAAAACAAAGGGCCAGTTTACTGTCCTTCAGGGGGGCCTGACTGTGGCTAGTGAGAGTAGAAAAGGTCCCGACATCAGTGGGGAAAAAATCAATGCCCCATCTTTGGTGTCAGTGGCTATTTAACACCAGTGGGAGAATTGTATTCTATCATTCGTGTCATTTGGCCCCATTGTTGGTGGCATTGGGAGAAATTGTGCCCATAATTGGTAGGGGAGATATTATGTCCCATCACTGTTGTTATTGGGAGGAATTGTATCCCATCATTGGTCCAATAGGAGGAATTGTGTCCCGTCATTGGAAGCAATTGTGCCCCGTCATTGGGAGGAATTGTGCTCCTTCACTGGTGTCGGTGGGAAGAATTATGCCCCATCATTGGTATCAGTGGATGAAATAGTGCCCCAAGGGCCACAGTTTGCAAAGAAAGAAAATTTACTAACCCAATCCTCTGCTCCTCCCTAAAGCCAGATCGATCTCTGCAGGTTCTCTGAGCATTCTCAGCATACAAACCCCAGTGACACATACATGCAGGACGTAGCCATTAAAACCCACCCTTTAGCCGCCACATTTATGTGTTACATGGGTGGCAACAGGTTAAAATGCCTTTTTTTGTAAGACCCTGCTCTGTACTTTCGTCATTCTTGTCTACTTGAGAATTAAGTCATTGACCCCCCAGCCCCGAATTCACACTGTGCATTCAGCACCAAGGTGCATCATAAGGGGAGCAGCTGCAAGAACCAGGAAAATACCCCATGATGAAATAAGTAGATGGCACGAGATCCAGCGTGCTGTGATGGAGCAGCTGATTACACCTGACAATGCTGGCTTTGCATGCGAGGACAACCCAGCGGACAAGTTTAAAAGGAAAAAAAAAAAAAATGTATGGATGGAATGAAGTTCCCCTTTAAGGCTTTTTTTTTTTTTTGCAACCTCCAATAACATAAAATGACATTTAATTAATTTCTATGGTGCACATTGTGATGCCTTGTAGTACATCATAACACTGTACTGTGTAAAAATTCATCCTGTTCTACTTTTTTCAGAGCACCCCTAATGCAGCCAATACAATAGGACAGAAGGCAAATTGTCTTATCCATTTGTTAGGACTGCGATGGACAACACTGCCCAACACGTGGTGTGAATGGCTCCTATCTCATAAATTAGAGCTTGCCTGTTGCTGCTCCTGTCCTGCTTTCGTGCAGTTGCTGTGAGGGGAGCAGTGAGAAGGGAAAAGGGCATTCCCTTTACAAAGGCCAATGGGGGAAAATCAATTCTGGAATACCAAAATGATAAGGCCTCGTACAAACTGGGCATGTAATTCCGTAGGCTTGTGAAGGGCCTGTTTACTCACACAGGGATACATAAGTGTCCTGTGCATCCCTGTTCAGGCAGCCCAACTGACGTCTATTGGGATCCAGCCAAAGCCTGCCAGTAAGAAGACTGAGGCCCAGCGGTTGAGAAACATTGGGGGTGATTTACTAAAACAGGAGAGAGCAAAATCTGGTGCGGCTCTGCATAGAAATCAGCTTCCAGGTTTTTTTCCCAGAGGTTAAGTGAACAAACTGAAGTTAGAGAAAAAGAGTCCTAAATGTCGCACATCCCAGCAAAACCCTCTGAAAAGGCGTGTGATAGCCTCAGCCCAGGCACCAAAAAGGCCACGCCCCCAGCACATTTCAATCTGCCCCCAAAACCATTTTTCTCCACTAGATGTTTGGAGCTAGGACAAGCTCTGTCCTTGTCGGTAGTCCTAGCGGCTTGGCATGCAAGAGGACCCCGTGGAGCCTTGAGTGGCATCGGTAATTTTTGGTTGTTAGTCAAAGCTGAAGTTAGAAGTTGATTGGCTACCATGCAGAGCGGCAACGTTTTTTGCACTCTCCAGTTTTAGTAAATCAACCCCACTGTATTAAACATGCTTTCATGCGCTGTGGCACACTGCATTTAATGTGGATGTAAACCCTCACATATACCCAGTGAAGTGAACAGCCTCAGATGATACACGGAGATGAAACAAATCCTCCTACATACGTTTTACATGTATATCTGCTGTCTTCAGCTTTCTAGACTCTTTAGAAAGTGCACATCATGTAACAAATGTTGTTTCCTCATTCAGTAATGGAAGGGAGACTGGGCATACACTGTGTGTTAGATGATTGGAGGAAAGGCATACACCCCTCCTCCACATAGGCAGAGGAATGAAGAAACTTGCAGAGTTGTACTGTGAATAGACAACCTCTCTGCTTATCCATCTCTAAGCTACCTCACCAACATAAACTTTCCAGTTGCTTTTATCTCATGTGATGGAGACCTTGTCAGAAGTTATCATAACAGAGGAACGGAGCAGCAAATAGACATGGGACTCCGAGCTTTGGAGAGAGATAAGTAAACAATACAGATATATGTGCTCAGGTCAGATTTCATGCATGGGGTTTACAACAACTTTAAGGCTACTTTCACACTGCAGCCGCGATCGTGGTAAAACCCCACTAGTTTTAGCGGAGTTTTAGCTTCCAGTCGGGAGCACAGCACGTTTAACCCCTCACAAGGGGTTAAAAGTGCTGGCACTCCGCGCTTCCGAGGCGGTGTGCAGCTTCTTCGGAAGCACTTGCCATTCATTTCAATGGCAGGGGCGATAGAGGAGCCTTATATATACCGCTCAACGCACCGCCCCAAAGATGCTGCTTGCAGGACTTTTTGTAACGTCCCGCAAGCGCAACACCCCAGTGTGAAAGCACTCAGGCTTTCACATTGGGGTGGAATGGGGGATTTTTGAGGTGCTTTACAGGCGCTATTTTTAGCTAAATAGCACCTGTAAAGTGCCTCAGTTAAAAGTAGCCTTAGGCAGCCTATTCATTTGGCAGCATTTTTGCATGTGCACTGTAGTACATGTGTGTTATGAATTACACTCCAATGTATGGTACCATGTGCATTGCAGTTTTACCATGCATTACGGCAATGTACAAGTGTCATGGCAGCCTACACAATTTTCAGGTATTAAACATAAATAACAGAACAATGTAAAATTGGTGTGTGTTCCCCTGCCCAGGAGACACAGGTACTGTGTTCCATCACCCATAGTAATCACAGGCTGTTTGCAGGAATATGTCGTATTTGCATAAACATGTGCATGCGGACATGCGACCCTGAATGAAGACCCTTAAAAAGATTAGCATTAAAAGGACTTGCGCAGAGTTATACATCTTTTAAATGACTCACCAAAACATTAGAATCATCTCCCATGGTACACCATTACCTGTACTTCCAGAGATCACTCTGCATGACATCCTGAATTGATAACAGATAAATCAGTCTGCCATGGATTGTTCACACCAAAATGAGGTGTGCTTTACACACTCATTTTTTGTTTGCCAGATTCATAGCATTAAACAGCCGAGCAAATGCACCTCAACTCACAAAAATAGGTTCTGCTCTATTTTCCAAAATGCCACACTCTTCATTTGCATTTGTGCATTGTGATGCAGAGCAGCACACTCTATATTTGTATTTAGGGTACAGTTAACAATGATGGCAATGCACTGCAACACACATAATACATTATGTTATGGTGCAGTTGTAATGCACATTGAAGTATGAGAGAGCTCTTAAGGTGAAAGTAAACTTAATTTTCCCAAAAATTTCTAATAGGCAGGGTATTTATGACAGAAGAGACCCTATCGGGCTCCTCTGCCATAAATGCATCCTCCTGCCTGTCTGCCATCATGTACAAGCAGCTCAGCAAACATTTACAGCCCAATGCGTCTCCTGTGCTCATGCGCGGAATAAACGTCATCAAGGCACAGTCTATCAAACAAGCCCAGAAAGAAGCTGGAAGCACCGGGGGCCCGCTGTATCGCTCCCCCCCCCCCCCCCGCAGCACTGGAGAGCACCATTTGACAGGTAAGTCTGCCATAATATGCTATGCATACTAGCACATCATGGCATACCCCCCTGCCCCAGAATGTCCAGTCAGCCCCTACCCTGTTCGCCTTTAGGCGATCCTTGATAACGCACTTATTCAGGGAAGCCTAGCCCATCTCCACCTAAGAACCTTACTTGAGTTACCTCTATCAGATCATCCCCTGCAGCCATTAGCATTGTACCACCTCCCCCTCCCTTTAGATTGTAAGCTCCACGAGCAGGACCCTCCTATTCCACCTGTATTGAACTGTATTGTAATTGTACCGTGTCCCTTCGTTATTGTAAAGCGATGCGCAAACTGTTGGCGCTATATAAATCCCGTGTAATAATAATAATAATAATAATAATAATAACCCACCTGAGGGTCCCTAAAAAGAATATTATATAGCCGAGTTAACTTCCGCTTTAAGTTGGCCATGCACTAATAGATTTTCAAACAAATGTCTGTATGAACAATTGTAGAAAACTTCTCAGTGCATTTGATGACTTGATGAATGCCATCCTAAAGTACTTAAACATTCCGTTTTTGGAACAAATTAACTTTCCCGAACGATGACCTTGTTAACTGTTAGAAATTTGTTTGCTCCACAAATACCTTCCATCCTGCTCCTTCGAAATTTATGGTAGCTGTGTCTGAAAACAAAGTCGATTCGACCCCCTTAATCATGAGAAAACAGTACTTGCCGCTCCTCTGAAAAGCGATTCACAGTGGATTGCTTTTCAGAGGTATTTGACAGGCACTGAGGAGGCGGTGTGTCTAACCCTCAAACTGCCAACCTATCATACCACAACCAAAGGTTTTAGTACAGCCCCCTTAACTTGAATGGATCGCATTTGGTGGTACTAAAGCCTGCCGAATGTGACATGCCATTTTGTTTTTGCTGCAGAATGTGCACAGACCTATGTGGCTGCATTGCTTTGTTTAGGAGGGCAGCTATATATTCATGGATCAGCCCCTTGCTTTTACTGCCCCAGGCTGCCCATGTGAGGGGTGGACATACCATTTTGGAATTGGAAGCTTATTTGCATTTAATGCTGGTTGGATAGGCGCTGAACCCCTCACTCTTTCACATAAACCAGCACATTGCTCACCAAGAAGGGGGAGGCATTCATCATGCGGTTACATATACATTCTGAAACGGGGGTCATTGTAAGAGATTGTAAGACTTTGTGAGCTGAACAAGATGACTACTGTGAAAATGACATGAACTTAACTAAATAAAGTACTAAATAATATACCATGCCATCATCACCAATAATCCTTATCACCCAGCTTCCTTTAAAGAACGAGCATGACAGCACATTTCACAATTTTGCATTCTGCTGGCTTTGACTTCCTTTGATGTTCCTCTGAATTCAGTCATAGCATCTCAGACGCAAAGAAAGTTGATGCTGGAAGACTTCCCTCTGTCAAACACAGTGATCACAGCTCTGAACATGGAGCACTGATTGCAGGTTTTGCTCTGACGAAGGCCTGAATGGGCGAGAATAGGGGGGGCTTTCTCCACTCAGAGCCACCGGCCCAAAATATATTATGTATTCTGGCCCAAGAGGCAAATGCACAACTGCCAACCTGTCCTTCCCCAAGACACCCAGACAAACAGCATCAGGTCCTAGTGCTACAGACAATGGGCCAATGTCACACTTAGAGTTGCCATCTTTTCTTCAAGCCAAACCTGAACACTTTAGCAGCACACAGCAATTTTGGTGTCAGGAGGACGGTGTCAGTAGGGCAGAGGTTGGTGTCAGTAGAGCAGTGGACGGTGTCAGTAGGGCAGTGGACAGTGTCAGTAGGGGAGGGGTTGTTGTCAGTAGGGCAGTGGATGGTGCCAGTAGGGCAGAGGATATGCACAAAGAAGAGGAAGCTGCACAGGAGGAGCAGAAGGGGCAGCATTTACAAGAACCCTCTGCATTTTCCTTCTGCAGCTTTCAGTTGCTGCAGGAGGAAAATACAGTCGATCAGTTATAGTAAATGCCACCCTCGCCCCGTTAACTTGAATGGGTCACATTTGGTGGTGCTAAAGCCTGTCGAATGCGACATGCCATTTTGTTTTTGCAGCAGCATGTGTACAGACCCGTATGGCTGCATTGCTTTGTTTCGGAGGGCAGCTATAAAATCACAGATCAGCCGCTTGCTTTTACTGCTCCAGGCTGCCCGTGTGAGGGCTGGACATACCATTTGGAATTGGGGGCTTATTTGCATGTAATGTTGGTTGGACAGGCGCTGAACCCCTCACTCTTTTGCATATAAACCTACACAGTGCCACAGTCTGGTAGACTGAAACCTGGACACCTGATTCAAAACCCAGACTGATAAGGTGAGTCCCAGACAGGTAGCAAGTGACAGTTGTTCTTTAGGGAGTGTGGGAGATTAGCTTGTGTGGATCACTTTTCAGGGGAAAAGATTCAGCATGGATGTCAGCTTCTTTAAAATCTGGCGGCTTGCCAGGTTTATTATTTCAGGTTTGCAAGTTCAAAACACCAACAAAAACAGAAAGCAGCAAAACCTCGCCATCTGGCGCTAAACTAAACAAACAGATTCATCTCTATACAGTGTGGGGCTGTCCCCAATATCCACAAAACATAAGCACATTGCAAACCTTGTTCTTAGAGTCCAAATTAGCACACAGAGCTCTCTCAGCTTTCTCCCTCTGAGATCCAGGATTGAGCTCTCCTCCGTTCTCTTCCTGGCCATTAAATGCGGGTGGAGAGTGGTTTGAGTGGACCAGAAAGATGGGGCCGGAAGCAGCTCTGCCACGGTGGCCGGCAAAACCCGGGTCGGACTGTCACTAGTCGCCTCAAAATGATTGCATGCGAGGCGACAGCTATTGCCTGTTCATTGTGGTGCCTCGCATAACATCACATATCCCCCCCTCAACTCAAGCCCATTGGCGGAGCAACTTTCCCGACCATGCAGTGGGAAAGACCATTGGCGTTATTTTGGAACCTTCCAGCCTGGTGTTCAACTGAGGACTTAACAGCTGTAGGGTCAAGAACCACCCATCCGGCTATTTTTCTCCAAGTTCTTACATATCCACTTAAGGGGGGCATGGTCGGTGACTAGCCTGAATGATCTTCCCAGCAGGTAGTAAGGCCCACTTGATAGCCAGGCACTCCTTCTCCACAATGGCATAATTCCTTTCATGCCTATTAAGCTTCCTGCTTAAAGCGGTAGTAAACCCATCCATTTAACACTTTAAAAACCAGTTACATTTCCGGCACGTGCCGGAAATGTAACACTCCGATTGGCTGTGCTCTAAACCAAACTGTCAAACCATCCAATGGCTTGGTGTCATAGCTGATCACATGTGCAGCATCATGGCAGTTGTAGATTAAACAGAGGCCAAGATGGCAGCTTCCGTGGCTGAAAATGATAGGAGGGTTTACTACCACTTTAAGTAGATGACCGGGTGCTCCTCATCGTCTCTGATCTGGGAGAGAACAGCACCTAGTCCCACCTCAGAGGTGTCAGTTTGAACCACAAACTCCTTTGTGTAGTCTGGGGTCACGAGCACCGGCTGTACACAAAGGGCTTGCTTCAATTTCTGGAAGGCCTTCCCGGCTTCGGGATCCCACTTAACCATTCTTGACCCTCTACCCTTCGTTAGTTCAGTCAGAGGGACGGTAATGGTGGCAAAGTCAGGGATGAAGCGTCAGTAATATCCTGTAATCCGCAGGAAGGTACAAACCTGTTTCTTGTTCACGGATTGAGGCCACTTTTGAATGGCTTCGATCTTATTGGTCTGCGGCTTGATCAGTCTCCAACCAATAACATGCCCAAGGTATTTGGCCTCCTCCAGACCTATGGTACACTTTTTCGGGTTGGCTGTTAAACCTGCTACCCTCAGCGAATCTACCACTGCCTGCACCCAGGGCAGATGTGATTCCCAATCTGGGCTGTGGACGACCACATCATCCAGATAGGCCGATGCATAGGGCCGATGCAGCCTTAAAGTTTTGTTCATCATCCTCTGGAAGGATGCAGGGGCCCCATGCAGACCAAACGGCATTCGCTTGTATTGGAAGGACCCCTCGGGGGTAGAGAAGCCTGCTTTTTCCCTTGCTGACTCCGTTAGGGGGATCTGCCAGTATCCCTTAGTAAGGTCTAGGGTTGTTATATACCAGGCACCTCCCAACCTATCCACAAGTTCGTCAACCCACGGCATTGGGTTTGCATCAAACTTAGATAAGTCATTCAGCTTCCTGAAATTGTTACAGAACTGGATAGTGCCATTGGGCTTTGGTGCCAGTACTATTGGGCTCGACCAGGCGCTGTGGGACTCCTCTATCACGTCTAAGTCAGACATGTTTTTTATTTCTCTTGCCACTGCCTCTCATCTAGCCTCAGGTATTCGGTAGGGTTTTACATTTACACGGATCCCTGGTTCCGTGATTATGTCATGTTTTAGTACAGTGGTCAGTCCGGGCAGGGAAGAGAAAAAGTCACTATTTTTACTGACAAATTCCTTAACGTCGTTTTGTTGCGTCAGTGACAAGGACTCGCTTATGGGGACAATTGGTGGTCAGGGGTAACCTGTCCTTTTGGGGAGTGGCCAATAAACTCTCCCTGTCCTTCCAAGATTTTAGGAGATTAACATGGTAAATCTGCTCCGGTTTCCTTTACCCAGGCTGGTAAACTTTGTAGTTTACTTCCCCTACTTTTTCCCTAATCTGAAAGGGACCCTGCCACTTTGCCAGGAACTTACTTTTGACCGTGGGGACTATCACCAGCACTCTGTCCCGGGGTCGAAAGTTCGGGTTTGGCCACCCCGATTGTAAACCCTTCCCTAGGCTTCGTGGGCTTGCTCCATATGCTCTCGTACAAGGGGCAGGACAGCTGCGATTCGATCCTGCATCAAGGAGACGTGCTCTATAATGCTTCTATGTAGGGTGGCCTCTTCCTCCCACGTCTCCTTTGCGACATCTAGCAGCCCCCTGGGATGTCTACCATACAAGAGTTCAAAGGGGGAATACGCCATAGATGCCTGCGGAACCTCTTGTATGGCAAACATGAGGTACAGCAGCAAAAAATCCCAATTTCGCCCATCTTTATCCACCACCTTTTTTTAGCATACTCTTGAGGGTCTTCTTAAACCTTTCCACCAGACCATCAGTATTATATGAGAATTTAGTGATTGTGTCTACATATACCTTCATTTTTTTAAATGCAAAAGCAGTTACAAAATTGGACTGGCTATGTTTTTGCTGTGATGAAACACTAATGTTCCACCAACTGTGTATGTGCTACCTGGCTTGTTTTCCCAATACTGAGCTGGCTGTGTATGTACAGATACAGGCACAGCCAAGAGAGGATTTTCTGCAAGCATGTAAAAACATGTTAGGGAACTAGCAAAAGAAAAGTGTTTCTGTGTCTGTACTTTTTTCATGTTCTTTTAAACATAACACATTAATATCAGTTTACATATCTTTACTTTAGCCCTGCTTATCACATAGATATCTACAGACCTCAACTCACAGGCCTACTCCTAAGCTGACCATACACCGATTGAAATTAGTTTGCTTCAGCAGGATTACATTTCCATTAGTGTGTGACCGTCCCTGCCCATTTGATCGAAGGGACATGCTGGAAAAAGTTTGGCGATCAGTGGATGCAGCCGCTGATCAGTGTATTATGACAGCAGTGGGTCCTGCTGTAAGAATACAAATGTCTGAGGAGGTTGGGCAGATTCACATAAATTAGATGAGTGGAGGAATCTGTTGAATGAAAAAACTAAAGGTCTTTAGACTAAAGCTGGCCATAGATGGAGCGATTTGGTAGCAGGAAAAAATATTGCTTGATTTTCCCATCAGCACAGTCTGTCACTTGATTTCCCCATCAACACAGTCGGTGTTGATGAGGGAATCCCTCCTGCTGAGCCATTGTGTTCTCCCAGCAGAAGAACACAGTAATTACTGCTAGCAACTATAATGCAATAATTACATGTAAAATCCAACAGGCTAGTTGAACCCAAATTGACTGATCGATCAACTTGGGTACAATCAGTCTGCCTGTACATGGTTCGAATCTGGGCCGGTCTCTGCTGAACTGATCAAGATTCGAACCATCTATGGGTGGCTTAACATTTACACAAGATTACAGTATATGCGAGAGATAACATGTATTGGTGCTGCATATTTTTTGTTTGCAGGCTGGTTAACACTTTGGGCACTGTGCTTTATTTACAAAAAAAGTGTTAACAAAAATGACCCTCTAGAATAATGATGAGCAAATCAGTTTGAAATCCAGGAAAAAGGGCTAAACTATATATATATATATATATATATATATATATATATATATATATATATACACACACACACACTATATTAACCAAAAATATTGGGATGCCTGCCTTTGCACGTACAAAAACTTTAATGGCATCCCAGTCTCCGCTCTAGTTCATCCCAAAGGGGTTCTATCAGGTTGAGGTCAGGACTTTGTGCAGGCCAGTAAAGTTCCTCCACCCCAAACCTGCTCACTTAAGTCTTTATAGACCTTGCTTTGCGCACTGGTCCAAATTATTTAATGGAGGGGGGATTATGGTATGGGGTTGTTTTTCATGGGTTAAGGGGTCAGCATACTAATATGCTTTGGACAATTTCATGCTCCCCATTTTGTGGGAACAGTTTGGGGATGGCCCCTTCCTATTCCAACATGACTGAGCACCAGTGCACAAAGCAAGTTCCACAAAGACATGGATGAGCGAGTTTGGGGTGGAGGAACTTGACTGGCCTGCACAGAGTCCTGACCTCAACCCAATAGAACACCTTTGGGATGAATTAGAGCGGAGACTGCAAGCCAGGCCTTCTCGTCCACATCAGTGCTTGACCTCACAAATGCGCTTCTGGAAGAATGGCCAAACATTCCCATAGACACACTTCTAAACCTTGTGGGCAGCCTTCCCAGAGGAGTTGAAGCTGTTATAGCTGCAAAGGGTGGGCCAACTCAATATTGAACCCTACAGATTGGAATGTCATTTAAAGTGGAGTTCCACCCAAAAGTGGAACTTCTGCTTTAAGTCCTCCTCCCCAGCTCCGGATGCTGAAACAGAGCTTTTGGGGAGGAGGGGGGTTGGGATACCTGATTTTTTCGGGTACTTCCGCTCCGGTCGCCTTAGGTGATCAGAAGTGGAAGGTCTCCTTCCCCCTCCCTCCTGAAGTCTTCTGGGACACAGGACAGGTCCTAGAAGACTTCAGGACCAATCACAAAGCACAGCGCCAATAGCGCATGCACGGTGTGCGCCTGGCCGTGAAGCCGTGGCAGGGTGCCCACAGTAGCAATGCCGGAGCTGTGGAAGGGAGGGGGAGAGGAGCAAGGCTCCGTGTGGCCCCATCACTGGACCGGGAGACAGGTGAGTGTCTGTTTATTAAAAGTCAGAAGCTGCACTTTTTGTAATATAGTGTATATATTTGCTCAATTTGCAGGGTATCTTACAATTTAATAGCTATTGTCAGCATTAGTTCACTTCTCCACAGATTAAACAAATATACCTGAAGATATTTCAGAAAAGAAAGTGATGATTCAACCATTGCACGCAGAAAACTGCTTTGCTACTTTGAGTTTGTGTCAAGCCAGTAGAAAATGCACACTATGAAATCTATTTTACTTTTCATTTGTTAGGTAATTTACATGGATTTCCATTTTATTTACATTTGCATTCCTTCCTTGAAATGAATGTTTCAAATCATGTTTAGGTTTTAATTACTTGTAATAAGAGCTCTGTGCCTAGAGGGCACCTACTGTGCTTGACAAACCAGTGCCACACTATGCTCATTACATGTAACTGAATGTGGTTGTAAAGGCTGAAGGATTTTTACCTTAATGCGTGAAGGTAAAAATCCTTAAAGTGATTGTAAAGTCTTTGTTATTTTTATAGGAAAAAAACATGTTATACTTACCTGCTCTGTTGCAGTGGATTTGCACAGAGCAGCCCAGATCCTCCTCTTCTCGGGTCCCTCTTTGGTGCTCCTGGCCCCTCCCTCCTGTTCAGTGCCCCCACAGCAAACAGCTTGCTATGGGGGCACACGAGCCGAATCACAGCTCCCTGTGTCCAATTACACACAGAGCCCGACCTGGCCCCCGCCACCTCTCTCTCTTGATTGGCTAGCTGACTTTGATTTACAGCAGTGGCGGCCAATGGTGCTGCTGCTGTATCTCAGCCAATCAGGAGGGGGGAATCTCGAATGGCTGAGACAGGGACCTCAGGTAAGTATTAGGGGGGCTGCTGCACACAGAAGGGTTTTTATCTTAATGCATAGAATGCATTAAGATGAAAAAACCTTCTGCCTTTACAACTCCTTTAAGTGTGCAGCTCCCCCTCAGCCCCCCTAATACTTACCTAAGCCCGATCTTGATCGAGCGATGTGCACAAGACCAGAAGCTCTCCCAGGTCTCTCCTGGGAGTGCATGGGAGACCTGGGAGTGCATGGACCTTTTCGCTTTGTTTTCTGTGGGTCAGCAGCTCATACAAATGCCACCAGGAAACTGACATTGTGTGAACCTAGCCTTATAATGCCTATGGACAACCTAAGAATTACTGATACCTTCAGCACGTGTTCCTAATCTTAGTATCCCTTATCATTTCTAGGGATTCCCTAGGAGGTAATAATGTGTTTTTCCTATTGGAAGGAATACTCTCTGATATAAAATAAATCTGTTCCTGTTGAGAATTGCAGAAGCATTCTGTACATAAGGAAAAAGTATGTGCAGGTTTCAGAACACTTACAAAATGTATGGCATAGCATATTGAGTACTGCAGTGGCATGTAACGGTGGCATGTAACGGTAAGACCATCTTCCCCAAATGAGGAAAGATATACCCAGTGCCAGGACAAGGTCATCCACTGCCCAGCAGTCTCTCGCTTATCAAAATCACTGTCACTACTCCTGCCAGCCTTGTAACAGAAGGAAGGCACCCCCATCCCTACAGTTAATCATTGCGCCCAGGGCAGCTGTCCCTCCTGCCCACCCCTTGTCTCAGCCCTGAAGCTTCTCTGAGAATGAGTTTAGTTTGTATTGTGTTCTTTCCTATGTTAAGGTGGCCATATATATATATATGCAAGAGCATTTTACCTGCATGCACAATCTGCTGCCCTGAAGGCATGTCTATCAACAAGCAGCCCCCTAAACATGTATACTTGGCTTGACCAAGCAAGCAGATGGGAATCAGCTGCTGCCATAGACAAGGGATTGTTGGCAGCTGTCACACAAAGTAGATTAATAAAAAAAATAAGTAAAACAAGAGCGAGAGTAGATGTTGGGTAATACTACTGTTCTGTATTTTCTTGTTAGCAGGAGCACTGGGTCTTGCACATACTGGCTACTATGGAAACCATTCCTCCTGTTAGGGTTTGGCGAATCGGGAATGTGTTTCTGTGGTGTACAGAAGTTTACAGATTTAGCAGTCTTAGTGGTAAACAGAGGTGTATGTATTCGCTGACATTTTTGTTTTGTTTCTATACACCAGATAAATTAATGTTTGTTAAATGAGGCGTTACATGTGATTAGTTCTTCTTTTTCTTTGGATCCATTATATAGGCGTACATTTTTTAAAATTAAAATTGGCTATGCTGCATGTGAGTTTACCATGAAAGCTGCCCCTGCTGACTGTACTTTATTGGGGCTGTTGTGCAGGGTAAAACAACAAGTTGTTTTCTTTAAAGTGGTTATAAACCCTTACATATACCCAGTGAAGGGACTATCCCCAGGTGATACATAGAGATGAAACAAATTCTCCTACGTAAGTTGTATCTGTCTGTCCATCTGCAGTCTTCTCTTCTCTAAATCTGTTCAAAATGCTGAATTTAATAGCTTGTCTGATATTTTTAAAAAAAGGGGACGGAGAGCTGAAATGACACTACGCATAGTTCAGTGAAGGGAGGTCTGGGAGCTGATTGGAAGGAAGAGACCCCCCCCACACACACACACACAGCTCACAGGAGCAGAGCTGAGGGTGTCAATCTGCTGGAGGTCCCTCCCCTGTCAACATTTTTCTCTTGGTGTCAGGAAAACCTGTCAGAAGTGATTCATGTTGATAGCAGAGGAATGAAGCAGCAGACAGAAATGACACTTAGTGCTCTTAATTGAGACAAGTACACACTATAGAGGGATATGCTTTGTTCATATTTCATGGCAGAGATGTACAACCACATTTAAGATGGGTTCCCCAATAGCATAATCTGTGGTGACGGAGTCAATTTAAGCTTCAAATGGAGATTAGGCTAGAACGTTCACAGGGCTGTCTTTCTTCACTTCTATGAATAAGCAACATGAGGGTAGGTACAGTATAAGCTGCCTTGGGCAAAGTACAAATTTACTTTCATATCCTTGCCTGTCTGATTCCCACTAAGACATCAAAAATCACAATGACCTGCTGCACTACCAAAGTGCACTGTATATATAATATACATATAAAAATAAATAAATATATATATACACACACACACACACACACACATACACATACACACATACACATACACACAGTATCTCACAAAAGTGAGTACACGTCTAACATTTTTGCAAATATTTTCATGTGACGACCCTGAAGAAATTACACTTTGCTACATTGTAAAGTAGTGAGTGTACACAGCCATTAATGTCTAAACCTCAGGCAACAAAAGTGAGTATACCCCTAAGTGAAAATTTCCAAATTGGGCCCAAAGTGTCAATATTTTGCGTGGCCACCACTATTTTCCAGCACTGCCTTAACCCTCTTGGGCATGGAGTTCCCCAGAACTTCACAGGTTGCCATTGGAGTCCTCTTCCACTCCTCCATGACGATATCACGGAGCTGGTGGATGTTAGAGACCTTGCGCTCCTCCACCTTACATTTGAGGATGCCCCACAGATGCTCAACAGGGTTTAGGTCTAGAGACATGCTTGGCCAGTCCATCACCTTTACCCTCAGCTTCTTTAGCAAGGCAGTGTTGTCATCTTGGAGGTGTATTTGGGGTTGTTATGTTGAAATACTGTCCTGCGGCCCAGTCTCTGAAGGGAGGGGATCATGCTCTGCTTCAGTATGTCACAGTACATGTTGGCATTCATGGTTCCCTCAATGAACTGTAGATCTCAAGTGGCGGCAGCACTCATGCAACCCCAGACCATGACACTCCCACCACCAGGCTTGACTGTAGGCAAGACACACTTGTCTTTGTACTTCTCACCTGGTTGCCGCCACACACGCTTGACACCATCTGAACAAAATATGTTTATTTTGGTCTCATCAGACCACAGGACATGATTCCAGTAATCAATGTCCTTAGTTTGCTTGTCTTCAGCAAACTGTTTGCAGGCTTTCTTTTGCATTATCTTTAGAAGAGGTTTCCTTCTGGGAGGACAACTATGCAGACCAATTTGATGCAGTGTGCGGCGTATGGTCTGAGCATGGACGGGCTGATCAACCACCCCTTCAACCTCTGCAGCAATGCTGGCAGCACTCATACATCTATTTCCCAAAGACAACCTCTTGATATGACACTGAGCACCTGCACTCAAGAGATCTTTGATCAACCATGGCAAGGCCTGTTCTGAGTGGAACCTGTCCTGTCGCTGTATGGTCTTGGCCACTGTGCTGCAGCTCTGTTTCAGGGTCTTGGCAAACTTCTTATAGCCTAGGCCATCTTATGTAGAGTGACAATTCTTTTCAGATCCTCAGAGTTTTGCCATGAGGTGCTATGTTGAACTTCCAGTGACCAGTACGAGAAAGTGAGAGCGATAGC
>BLSH010367004.1:283230-304829 GCA_018402905.1 Glandirana rugosa
CAGTGTACTGTGGGCCCTCCCTTGTACCGATTAACCCGAGTTAAACCTGTAAAAGTGAATCCCCACATGAGTGAAAACAACGGTCACCAAATCTGTAATTACCGACACACAACTCAATAAAACTCCCCTGGCGTTTAAATGTGACAACATGTTCGACATGTGAGTGATGAAATGTAACATCGTTTCACATTAAAGAAGTCGCAACAGTGTACTTCGCGCGCTCACTATACACGTTCCCGCAGCCGCCGTCGTATGACGGCGATTTGCGGGAACGAGCCACTTTGTCGCCGTCAATTGCCGATCGGCGGTCGGCAAGTGGTTAAAGCATTCAAACAGTGTACATTATTAAAATAATTAGTGCTTGCTTTCATTACATCTATACACAGGGTGTACAGGTAAGAAGTGTACTCATGTACATAAATGCATTCCTAGATTACATTTTCCAGTTGCAATATACTGTATATGTATGTATTTTGTACAGTATCTCACAAAAGTGAGTACACCCCTCACATTTTTGTAAATATTTTATTATATCTTTTCATGTGACAACGCTGAAGAAATTACACTTTGCTACAATGTAAAGTAGTGAGTGTACAGCTTGTACAACAGTGTAAATTTGCGGTCCCCTCAAAATAACTCAACACACAGCCATTAATGTCTAAACCACTGGCAACAAAAGTGAGTACACCCCTAAGTGAAAATGTCCAAATTGAGCCCAATTAGCCATGTTCCCTCCCGGGTGTCATGTGACTCATTAGTGTTACAAGGTGTCAGGTGTGAATGGGGAGCAGGTGCGTTAAATTTGGTGTTATCGCTCTCAATCTCTCATACTGGTCACTGGAAGTTCAAAATGGCACCTCATGGCAAAGAACTCTCTGAGGATCTGAAAAAAAGAATTGTTGCTCTACATTAAGAGGGCCTAGACTATAAGGAGATTGCCAAGACCCTGAAACTGAGCTGCAGCATGTTGGCCAAGACCATACAGTGGTTTAACAGGACAGGTCCCACTCAGAACAGGCCTCACCATAGTCGACCAAAGAAGTTGAGTGCATGTGCTCAGCGTCATATCCAGAGGTTGTCTTTAGGAAATAGATGTATGAGTGCTGCCAGCATTGCTGCAGAGGTTGAAGGGGTGGGGGGTCAGCCTGTCAGTGCTCAGACCATACGCCGCACACTGCATCAAATTGGTCTGCATGGCTGTCATCCCAGAAGGTAGCCTCTTGTAAAGATGATGCACAAGAAAGCCTGCAAATAGTTTGCTGAAGGCAAACAGACTAAGGACATGGATTACTGGAACCATGTCCTGTGGTCTCATAAGACCAAGATTAACTTATTTGGTTCAGATGGTGTCAAGTGTGTGTGGCGGCAATCAGGTGAGGAGTACAAAGACAAGTGTGTCTTCCCTACAGTCAAGCATGGCGGTGGGAGTGTCATGGCCTGGGGCTGCGTGAGTGCTGCTGGCACTGGGGAGCTACAGTTCATTGAGGGAACCGTGAATGCTAACATGTAATGTGACATACTGAAGCAGAGCATGATCCCCTCCCTATGGAGACTGGGCCGCAGGGCAGTATTTCAACATGATAACGACCCAAACACACCTCCAATACGACCACTGCCTTGCTAAAGAAGCTGAGGATAATGGCGATGGACTGGCCAAGCATGTCTTCAGACCTAAACCCTATTGAGCATCTGTCTGTGGGGCATCCTCAAACGGAAGATGGAGGAGCACAAGATCTCTAACATCCATCAGCTCTGTGATGTCATCATGGAGGAGTGGAAGCGCTGGTGAACTGCATGCCCAAGAGGGTTAAGGCAGTGCTGGAAAATGATGGTGACCACACAAAATATTGACGCTTTGGACCCAATTTGGACATTTTCACTTAGGGGTGTACTTACTTTTGTTGCCAGCGGTATTAATCACTGTGTGTTGAGTTATTTTGAGGGGACAGTAAATTTACACTGTTATACAAGCTGTTCACTCACTACTTTACATTGTAGCAAAGTGTAATTTCTTCAGTGTTGTCATATAAAAAGATATAATAAAATATTTACAAATTGTGAGGGGTGTACTCACTTTTGTGAGATACTGTATATACAGTATATATGTATAAATATACACTATATATATATATATATATATATATATACCGAGCAAAATTATAAATGCAACACTTTTGTGTTAACCCCTATTTCTCATGAGCTGAACACAAAGATCTATGAATTTTTTAGAAGTACACAAAAGGCCTATTTCTCTCAAATATTGGTCACAAATCTGTCTAAATCTGTGTTAGTGAGCAATTCTCCTTTGCCAAGATAATCCATCCACCTCAGAGGTGTGGCATATCAAGATGCTGATTAGACAGCATGATTAATGCACAGGTGTGCCTTAGGCTGGCCACAATAAAAGGCTACTGTATTGGGAGGGGGGGGGGGTCCAAAAACCAGTCAGTATCTGGTGTGACCAGCATTTGCCTTACGCAGTGCAGCCCATCTCCTTCGCATACATTTGATCAGGTCATTGATTGTGGTCTGTGGAATATTGGTTCATTCCTATTCAATGGCTGTGCGAAGTTGCTGGATATTGGCAGGAGCTGGAACACGCTGTCGTATACGCCGATCCAGAGCATCCCATACATGCTCAATGGGGACATATCTGGTGAGTATGCTGGCCATGCAAGAACTGGGGTGTTTTCAGCTTCCAAGAATTGTGTATAGATCCTTGCAACATGGGGCCGGGCATTATCATGCTGCAGCATGACGTTATGGTCATGGATGAATGGCACAACAATGGGCCTCAGGGTATGTCTGTGCATTCAAAATGCCATCAATAAAATGCACCTGTGCTCCATAGCATACACCTGCCCATACCATAACCCCACCGCCACTATGGGCCACTCGTTCCACATGTTGACATCAGCAAGCCGCTCACCCACACAACGCCATACACGCTGTCTGCCATCTGCCCTGTACAGTGAAAACTGTGATTCATCCGTGAAGAGAACACCTCTCCAAAGTGCCAGACGCCATCAAATGTGAGCATTTGCCCACTCAAGTCGGTTACAACGACGAACTGCAGTCAGGTAGAGACCCCGATAAGGACGACAAGCATGCAGATGAGCTTCTCTGAGACGGTTTCTGACAGTTTGTGCAGAAATTCTTTGGTTATGCAAACTGATTGTTGCAGCAGCTGTCCGGGTGGCTGGTCTCAGACGATCTTGGAGGTGAAGATGCTGGATGTGGAGGTCCTGGGCTGGTGCGGTTGGATGTACTGCAAAATTCTCTGAAACGCCTTTGGAGAAGACTTATGGTAGAGAAATGAATATTCAATTTAAGGGCGACAGCTCTGCTGGACATTCCTGCCGTCTGCATGCCAATTGCACGCTCCCTCAAAACTTGCGACATCTGTGGCATTGTGTTGTGTGATAAAACTGCACATTTTAGAGTGGCTTTTTATTATGGCCAGCCTAAGGCAGGCCATACATGGGTCGAATTTTGAAAGAATTTTCTTTCGAGAATTGTTTCTAAGAATTTCCGGTCGAATTTTGCACCATTAGTGGGCTGCAACAACAGTCGATTTTCATGCGGCAATCAAATTTAAGAAATCGGGCATGTTGGAAATTTTTGAAAAATGAACAATTTTCTAATCAATGATGGGCGAATTGTGCAGGAAATGTAATAGAAAAAGGAATGCACATGAGTGCAAGAAAAGAAAATTCCCGTAAAGAAAAGAAGATTCCCAGCCGAATTTCGAAAAACAATGGTGGCACAATCGGATCACAAAACACACGAAATTTCAGATTTTAAAAAGAAAATTTGCTCGGAATTCGACCGTGTACGGCCTGCCTAAAGCCTCGTACACACGGGACGACGATCGTACTTACGATCGTCTCAAATCATATTGGATAATGTAACTTGCATACTGACTGCACTACACGATCGTACGAGCACAGGAGAACGTTCAGGTGCATGTAATTAGCATCCGGCCATTCCTGACTTCGGAGCATGCGTGTTTTGCACAATACAACTTGTTGTACCAATTGCTCTATACACACGATACAACGGTCGTATGAGCGCTTGTTGGTACGACCAAGTTTTCTAGTCTGCTCATACAACTCCCCTTGTACGACCATCGTATGTCGGCTGTTCTAATTGCGCATACGAACGATCGATTTCGCATACGACGGTCGTTCATATGACCTGTTGTATACAATTGTCATCCCGTGTGTACGAGGCTTTAGGCACACCAGTGCAATAATCATGCTGTCTAATCAGCATCTTGATATGCCACACCTGTGATGTGGATGGATTATCTCGGCAAAGGAGAAGTACTCACTAAGGCTGGGTTCACACATATGCCGTACGAATTGAAGCTCTGTTTTCACAGCTAATTGACAAAGTAGTTGTTCAGCGTTTCAGGTCAGTTTTTGATCAGGCTTACATCAGTATCAGTTCAGGATTTTATTCTGTTCACAACTGAATGACATGTGCGATTTAGAAGCGTTCCCATAGAAGTCAATGGACCTGAATTCGCACCTGAGCCGGACCGCACTGCTCAGAAAACTGACAGGACTCTTTTTCAATTCACACTGAATCCGCACCCCGGCTGTACCGGACATATGCGAACAGGCACAATAGAAAGCAATGTTTTTTCATGTGTTATGCGAATTGGATGCGGTGTAAGCCACACCCAGTTCGCATAGGTGTGAACCCAGCCTAACACAGATTTAGACAAATTTGTGAACAATATTTGAGAGAAATAGGCCATTTGTGTACATAGAAAAAGTCGTAGATCTTTGCGTTCAGCTCATGATAAATAGGGGCAAACACAAAAGTGTTGCGTTTATAATTTTGCTCAAAAAAAAACAAAACATTTTTTATTTATATATATATATATATATATATATATATATATATATATGTACACTGTATATGTTGTATATAAAACCAACCAATAACATCCAGGCAACAAATAATATAATGGAAATCAACCAAATAACTGACACTGTTTAACAAATAAATGTCTACCCTGTAAAAGAAGATGCACTATAACTACCTTTCCAGCAGCCTATGTCTAGAAGCATTACCACTTTACTGCTTCATATTCAGTCGGTCAGTGGGTTGCATACCTGCTGCATGTAATGGTTCTTCCTGCTGGCCTGATCATCCTGTAGAGCAGTGGTTCTCAACTCCAGTCCTCAGGACCCACCAACAGGCCAGATTTTTAGTATTACCTTGGGGAGATGCAGACTAGAATACTGCAATCACTGAGCAGCAAATGATATCACCTGTGATGCATTTCAGTTATCCTGCAAACCTGGCCTGTTAGTGGGTCCCGAGGACCAGAGTTGAGAATCACTGCTGTAGAGAAACTACTGCATGCAGCATTATGAGCAGGGACTCACACACCTGAAAGTATGGAATACCTGTGGTAGCTAGGAAGAGCATAAGACATTGGTCACTGGAAAGGTAAGTTTAGAGCCTGTTCACAGGGCTGTTTTTATTGCACGTGACCCTCTTACTACAGTTGGGAGTGGACACTTGTAAGAATTTGACACTTTACTTTTAGGTTGCTACAATAACCTTCTTTCTCAGGCTCAGTTCACATTGCTGCGATGGCAAAGTCGTATGACTGCGACTTTGCCCTGCGACTTCCTTCTGACTTGATCCGACTTGGATGCTATTAAGAAGCCTATACAAGGGCTGACATTGCACCTAAGTTGGACCAAAGTAGTGCAGGAGCCTCTTCTAAAGTCAGAGCGTCGTATCAGTTAACATGGCTCTCAAAGAGGTTCATTGAATTTGACAGGTCATGCGACTTGACAGGTCATGTCGCAGCATTGTGAACCGAGCCTTAGGGACAGGTGAGTGTGATAATATTGTAAGCTCCTGGTGGGCAGAGACTGATGTGAATGTATAATATATATGTAAAGTGCTGCGTAAATTGACAGCGCTATACAAGTACCAATAATAAATAAATAAATAATATTGAGCTGTATTTTCTCCCTGTCAGTAGAAGTGGTGGACCAATGGAGACTGATCTGTCCCCTGCCTGAGCTTAGTGCTGGTATCTGAAACACTGACAGACAACTGAAGGTGGGTGAAGCCGTCAATTAAAAAATTGTCAGTTTTTTTTGTCATGCATTAATGACAGCACCTTTGTTATAAAACCGCTTTTCGAGCATCGAGCTCACGCATGGCCTTACAGCCTGACATTTCTGTGCTGATTGACAATGCACTATTATAATGAATAAAGAACACAGAAGAGATTCAGATTATTACATATTCACATTGGTAAATGACTATCTTTAAGCAATCGTTCAAGTAATTCCAGGGGTTAATGTGACTGAGAAACAATCCACATGAACACCTCCTCAGTTTCACATGAGATTCATCCAAAAGCATTTCACATTTACCCACCGGCTGGTTGAGTAATACAGCAGATGGGTAAAGGCTTTTATTTTTTTATATGCCCAAATGACTGTACATCATTTTAAAGAAATCTGTAACTCTGTACATAAGGCCACAAAGTGAGAGTGCATGTGAAACATAAAAACAAATCTTCTTTAATACCATTTGAAAGGAGAATGTGACAAAGTGCAAGATGGAGAAATCATGCATCACGTGGAATTTGATAGCAATATTTGCCAACTGACCGATCAAGCATGAGTTTCAGGAAGATGAATTAATCTGATTTCACACGTTTACTGTCCTTCAGGTATGTAGAGAATTGAGGTTGCAAGATGATTACTGTCACATTTTGTATACAGCAATACAATTAAAGTGTTACTAAACCCACAACAGTAAAATCTATCTGTATATGCAGAATAGCATGCTTGCTATATTCACTGTGTAACTTAATGGGGTTAATCCTGTTGTGTAAAAAGGGGGGGGGGATGGGTTGATGTATTGTTTTTATATTGCTGGGTTTAGTAACACTTTTAAGTTTCATGTTGTGACATTTTTACAGTTTTTGTTTTTTAATATATATTTAAGGCCTGGAGGGGGCGTTTGACTTTTTTTTGTAACTGCCTCTAAAAGCCCCCTCCGTGTTAGCCTACGTGTCCATGCACACATAAACTGCCAGACGCGTTTGGAGGCATAAGCGTTTAGGGGCAGTAGAAAAAAACAACAGCCTGTGCTTCCAGGAGCAGTAAAAACGTGGCTTAACGTTGTATATACAGCGATAAGCTTCATCAGGCGTTCCTCTGCCTCTATTCAAAATCAATGGTTCCCTATGGGAGCCCACTGATTTGAATAGAAGTCGCACCAGAAGTCGGATCATGATGATCCGACTTGCGGACTTGTGTGCTGAGGATCTTTAAGGGGAACCCCCGCAAATTTTTTAAAAAAAAATTGCGTAGGCTACCCCCCCAAGACGATACCCCCACTCCTGGACCGTACCAGGCCACATGCCCTAAACATGGGGCAGTGACGTCATAAGGGGATGGGGCCTCCGGATGATGTCATCGGGTGGCCCTGCCCCATGCCAATATATGTCAATTCAGAGCGCAGAGACAGCATTAGTCCGGGAGATCGCGTTGTGTCAACATAGGAAGAAGAACAGAGGGAGAAGACAGCGGCAAAAGAGCAGAAGACAGAAGACCCGGCAAAAGAGCAGAAGAAAGAAGACCCCGCAAAAGAGCAGAAGAAAGAAGACTCCGGAGAGGGAGAAGAGCCGAAGAGGGAGAAGACGCCAGAGCTGATTTAATAAAATATTTTAAAAAGCTGGTATAGATTTTGGGGGGGACCCCATGCCATTTTTTTTTTTGCCGTGGGGATTCCCATTAAACTCATACCAGACCGATGGGTCTGGTATCGTCTTGGGGGAACCCTACCCAAATTTGTTTTTCATTTTTGCGGGGGTTACCCTTCAAGATCCCCAGCACACAAGTCGTACCGCAAGTCGGATCATCATGATCCGACTTCTAGTGCAACTTCTATTCAAATCAACGGGCTCCCATAGGGAACCATTGATTTTGAATAGAGACAGAGAAACGCAGCTTAACCGCTTAAGGACCAGAAGGATTTCCCACCTTAGGACCAGAGCACTTTTTGCGATACAGCACTGCATCGCTTTAACTGACAATTTAATGGTCGTGCAACGTTTGTACCCAAACAAAATTTGCAATCTTTTTTTCCCACAAATAGAGCTTTCTTTTGGTTTTATTTGATCACCTCTGCGTCATTTCTGATCACCGCTATAAACAAAAAAAGAGAGTCAATTTTGCAAAAAAAAAAACCAAAAAACAATATATCTTTTTTGCTAAAGTGCATATTCAAAAAAAATATATACAAAAAAACAAACGTATTCTTCGGTTTTGGGCCATTTAGATTCTTCCTCATATTTTTGGTAAAAAAAAAAAAAATCGGAGATTGATTGGTTTGCGCAAAAGTTGCCATGGTTACATACCATGAGAATTTCTGGCATTTTAATTTTTTTTTTTTTACTAGTAATGGAGGCGATCTGTGATTTTTTTTTTTTTTTTTTTTTTTATCTGGACTGTGATATTGGGGCGGACAGATCGGACACTTTTGACACTTTTTTGGGACCAATGACATTTATACAGCGATCAGAAATTTAAATATCCACTGATTACTGTATAAAATGTCATTGGCAGGGAAGGGGTTAACCTGCAGGGGGCAGTGAAGGGGTTAACTGTGTCCCCTGCGTGTGTTCTAACTGTATGGGGGTTGGGCTGGCAGGGGCACCAAAGATCTAACTGATCCCAAGTACAGGGATCAGTAGATCTTTGACATGCCGCCTGTCAGAACGGGGAACCGCCGTGTTTACATTGGCAGTCCCCCCCCCCGTTCTGGCTCTGTAATAGGCCATCGCGAGTCGCCAGCGGACATCGAGTCCCCCCTACCTGCGACCGCCGCTTAGGCGGCGGCGAGAACTCATGAGTGATGACTATAAGCGGTGATTCGCAGGACAGAGCCGTGCTGTCACCGCTTATGGTCGCTATGCTTTCGGCGGAAAAATGTGCATTGACACCAATGCAAAACGCTTGTTTTTCATAACGTCCTGAGTGTATGAGGCCTTAAAGCGGTTGTATACCCCCAAATAGGGGGGGGGGGGCTATAATAAGGCTTACCTGTAGGTAAAATGAATATCTCCTATGTACCTGACGTCACGGCACATGCGCTCTGATGACTCGGCGGAGGCTGCCGGAAAACCATAGCGCGCTGCTGGAATGAAGAGCTCCCGCGCGCATGTGCGGGAGTGACGTCTCGCGACTCCGGCCACTTACAGCGCCAGAGCCGCACTTAAACCTCCAAAAGATTAAAGGTTTCGATTAAGCATAAATCTGATAATAAATTGTCTGTAGAAATGTTGAACAGTTCATGAAGATATCCTTTATGTATTTTACTTTAAAGGGTAACTCCACTTTCGTGGGGAAAAAATAGCAAAATAAATAAAAAATAACATAGAGCATATAATTGTGACAAAAGTCATATTGTAATTGAATGTAATCTCTCCTTTTCAATCTGCAGCCGCTGTAATTTTCTGAGAATGCATTGCAATATGGCTACCTGGAGTTGCTCTGTACACAGAATGTGTACTGACCACTCACCAGAAACATAATTTCCTGCTTGTGTGATTGGCTCACCAATTTTCCCAGAAGTCAGCCTAAGATATAAGTCAGATTTCAGGCATCCCCTGCAACAAAAAGTTTATTTTTGGAGAGATACTTTCAATAGCAACACATGTAAAGGGATGCGGGCGCAGTAGATTTCATCATTAGTGTCCAGCAGGTGCACAGCTGACAGTTAATTATGAAATCACTCCCATTAGACCCACTCAGAACAGAGGCACAGAGAAACAGAGGGATTTCTTCAGAATAACAAAAGGTAGGGATCTGCAACAAAGGTTGTTACAATCCTTGCAATGTACAGAGATCACCTAGGCAGGAATGTTGAAAAGTAGAGTTATGCTTTAACTATTTCATTATGTGTACAGAAATAACCCATTGGTTATTGCTCCAATTTGCTCCCGCGGGGAAAAATAAACTCCTTCCTGATCACCTAGAAGACAATCATATTCCCTGCATCAACAACCTCTGGTGAGACTCCAATAGTTAGTGTAAGTTTGAAAAAAGAATGATAGTAGGAAGGAAGGGTTTTTTTTTTGGCACATAAGACATACAAGAGACTGATTTACTAATGTGCTTGAGAATCTTTATAGAACAAATTGTGTGAATATTACTTTTTTTATTACATTATCCAAAAAAACCCCCCCTGCAAATTCCTGTTTACTTATTTTATCTGCTCATGATTGGCTATACAAAGTGAATAGGAAGTTGCTTTTCTGATGATTGGATAAGCGAAATAAAGATTTACACAATTTATCATGTAAAGATTGTCAACTCTTTTACTATATCAACCTCAATGCCTCTTCAGCCATAGCACTCTACCTGCTTGCAATTTTCAAAATTTTTAACACAAGTAAATCCGGGTACACACTACAATTTTTTTTTTTGTGCAACCCACGCGGGTTGTATGAAAAAAAACCTGACAGATCCGGTCTACCCCACTGAGCTGTTCTGACAGGGGGCCGGTGTTCTGCTGAATAATGCCTACCGTCAGATCACGCCTCCGATGGATCTGCGCATGTGCATTACCAAACATCGCTCCAACTGATATTTTTATCAGCTGGTGTGACATAATTACAGTGCATGCATAGATCATCTGAGGCATTATCCTCAACAGTTAAGGGACCATACTTGTCAGATACTGCCTCGCTGTTGCAGGACGGGTCTTCTGTGCGGCGAAGGGCGTGTTTTGTGTGTGTTGCAACCCGCCCTTAAACACAGGCAAAAGCCTCCATTCAACACAGTAAACTTGCCCTGCAATACACACAAAACATGCCCTTCAGCACACGGAAAACCCGTCCCGCAACAGGGGCAGTATCTGATAAGTACAGTCTCCCTTCGCTGTTGAGGATAATGCCTCTACTCATGCGCTGTAATTACATCACACCAGTTGATCAACATATCAGCTGCAGTGACCTTTTGGTATGGCGCATGCGCAGACTCATCTGAGGAATTTTTCAGGGGGGGCGGCACTATTCGACAGAACACCGGCACCCCTCCCTGGATCGGAAGTCAGTTGGCTGCTGGGTTTCCAGCATGCACGTCCAAGAGAAGCCGGCTTCTGTCGGACAGACCAACATACAGCACACGCGGGCAGAATGATGGCCAGTATTTTTCATACTGGCAAATGTCTCCCAACATTCTGCCCGTGAGTACAGGGCTTTACATTATCTTCATCTTCAAAAACTGTAATGTTCTATGAGGTGCACAGTGAAAAGGAAATAAACTGGAAATAAAATACTTTGTCTTCTTGCCCCAAACAAAGAAGGACAGTGTTGTGAAGTCATAAAACAATGCTAATGCACAATTCATATGTAAAATAAATGAACGAAATACCTTTTTATGTAGTGTTTTTACAGCAGTTACATGACCTTGTAACTGTACAGCTCCTTCACTGGTATTACATCCCTACCCACTTATCCAAAAGTACAGTATACCCATTTACCTCCCCCTAACTTCTTTAAGAGGTGCATCCAGTTAGGCACCATGGCACACATTTTGTTGACTTCTTGTCACTTAGTTAAAAACCAATAAGAATCCTTACTACACAAACCTATACAAAATATAACCAGAAACCAGCAAACTCTGATCACGCATATCTTCATGGCTACTAAGCCAACCATAGCGTAATCTTGGAGAACCCTTACTTTCAACTTTAACAAAGTAAAACACAGAGTTACTAGTACTATGTTCAACAAAAAAATTAACTGTCATATTAAATGATACTCATAATAAATTCCTGAAATTTCCTGGTGAATTAATGAAGCCCACAAAGTTAAGATGTACTATTTTTGACCTCTTAATTTAACCCTTAGTGTGTTCTGACAAGAGCTGGTGCGCCCCGGCCCCCCAGACTCCTTCCCAACTCTTTTTTTTTCTTCTTTCCTTTTCCCTCTTTATTTCTTCTCCAGTAACTCCCACCACACCCTACCCTCAAGATTCCCCTACCCCAAATTATACCCTAATACTCAATACTTATAGTACATTGCTACTCTGGAACAAACCTACCATACTTGCCCCTAGGTGACATAACTGTAAATTTTGATTCTAATGACCAAGCTTAGATTGTACAGTATGTTATTATACGTCATTGGCCATGAGGAATGTGTCATGATTAGATTGTAAGCTCTAACAAGCAGGGCCCTCTGATTTCTCCTGTATTGAATTGTATTGTAACCATACTGTCTGCCCTCATGCTGTAAAGCGATGCACAAACTGTTGGGGCTCTGTAAATCCTGTATAGTAAAAATATAATAATAATCCCAAATTACTGCTAAACCTAGATCTCGTTAAGCACTTAGAGACCAACCCCTGGCATATATACTGTGGCAGGGCGGCTCTAATGCGCGAAACAATGTACCAGTACATTGTTACATGCATGAGATACTGTGGGCACGCTGCACGGCGGGGGAGCCAATCCGCGGGTCTGGCGGACCTGATGTCCACCGGCTACTCGTGATCACTCCAAAAAGTAAACAAGGCAGGTCCCCATTCTGACAGGGAAGTACACAGATTGTTCCTAGTAATCAGGAACAGTGATTTCTGTGTTCTTCTTGTCAGTCCATCCCTCACATAGTTAGAAATCCCTAGCAGGGAGCACATTTAACCCCTTGGTCTCCCCTGATGTTAACCCCTTCCCTGCCAGGGTCATTTATACAGTGATCAGTGCATTTTTGTTAGCACTGATCCCTGTATTGGTGTCCCTGGTCCCCAAAAAGTGTCACTTGGGGTCAGATTTGTCTGCCGCAATGTCGCAGTCCCACTAAAAATTACTGATCGCCGCCATTACCAGTAAAAAGAATACTTTTTTTTTTTTTTAAAAGTCCATAAATCTATCCCATAGTTTGTAGATGCTATAATTTTGCGCAAACCAATCAATATATGCTTATTAGGATTTTTACCAAAATATGTAGAAGAATACATATTGGCCTAAACTGATGAAGACATTTTGTTTTACTTCTTTTTTTTTTTCTATGTATTATAGCAAACAGTAAAAAATATTGTTTTTTTTTTTTTAATTAAAATTGACGGTCTTTTTTTTTTACAGCGCACAAAATAAAAACTGCAGAACTGATCAAATACCACCAAAAGAAAGCTCTATTTGTTGGGAAAAAAGGACATCAATTTTGATATCGGTACAGCATCACACGCCCGCGCAATTCTCAGTTAAAGCAATGCAGTGCCGTATCGCAAAAAATGGCCTGGTCATTAGGGGGATAAATCCTTCCAGGGCTGAAGTGGTTAAAGATCTTATGCCTTGGCCTTTTTATTAAACCTTGGTCTTATAAGGAACATGCATTATACTTAATTTAAATTGAGGGTATACATACACTTTAATGAGAAAACTAAGCTATCAATAGTTAATTATCCATTTCATATGCAAAAATACTGATTCTGCACATTTGTGTTACTGATGTTCATTAACTGAACATTTTAATGAGAAAAGTGTATACAGATAAAATATCAAATACAGTTTATTACATTAACTCCATTTTATTTTAACTTTTTTTATCATCTAAACACAAGTTAATACAAATTCTTTCTAGAAATACTATATCATCTTTGGCTCTCAAATATATAAAAGCTATTTTTCTTTTCCAATATATTTTTAATGGGTTTTACAGCGTTACAAACAGTGCAAGGTCAAATGTAACTTAGCAAAGTCCTACCAATGTGAGATTCAAACAAGTGAAATAAATGAATATCGAGCAACATGGCAATTACATAACATATAAACACAATGTCTATAAGGAGCTCAGAATCAGAAGTGATGTGATAATAACAGAGAGTAGACTTTGTTGTTCTTAACCCAATCGTTTGTGGAAGTGGAAGACAGATTAGAAAAAAACAGCTATAGAATAAAAAAAAAAGGAGCAAGGAAGGGATGGGGTTTATTCGGATAGACATGGCCTGCTGAGGGTGTTCTACAAAGGTGGGCGGAAGGAAATGTTTAAACAACAATTGTAATTGTGGCGCAAACAAATGCGTAATGCACCATCCAAATGTAAAGATATGCTTGTGTAGCATAGGTAGTTCATAAAATGTTCATAAAAAGTTCATCAAAATCCCTGAAGGGTTTTGAACTTCCATAGGGCAGCTCCACCTGAGACAAGAACCAATCTCTGAAATTACAAAAAAGAAACACAAGGGGGCACCAGCTAAGTGCAGCATCTATGGATTTATTACAATTAAAAAGCCAAATGCAAACTCACATCTCGTGGACGGCTTCCATCCAATGTGGCATAGCTGCAGATTTTATAATTCTGTGAGTTTGGCTTTTTAATTGTAATAAACTCATTATTGCTGCACTTAGCTGGCACCCCCTTGTGTTCCTTTTTTGTAATTTCACTTGGTCAAACATTTCCTTTCTGAATCTAGATTTTATCAAAAAATTCTATCCAGTATTTTTACTGTTGCTTTATTGTAGTTAAATGTCTCTCTAACTCGGCTCCAACTTCTTCTCTTCCCTGATTCTTCAGGGTTTGGGGTATATGTTTTTTTGTTATGCAATTCCTCACAAGAGTCCGGAGGTAGCGGGCGACCCAATAAAATGCGTCAATATACTTTGGAACAAAGGGGTGTTACGTTGAGTATTGCCACCAAATGTGCATAAAGGTCCCTGGTTTTGGGTATCCACAGAAGAATACCTGATCATAACTTAGCAATTTCTGCAGGCACCATATACCATCTTGTGAGAAGTCTGAAGTATGTTTCAAATGCAATCACATTTTGGGAGCAGGGTTTAGTAGCAGGTCAGATCTCTGCCCATTTTTTTTTTTTTTCATCCAAAGAGGAGCCTAGGCCAGTTTTCCACATAGCAACAAAATGTTAAAGGTATCCTGGAAAGGACGTTTTAAAGTGGAAGTAAACCCTCCTATCATTTTCAGCCAAGGAAGCTGTCAAATTGTCGCTCTTTGTTTATAGCGCAAAAAATAAAAACGCAGAGGTGATCAAATACCACCAAAAGAAAACTCTATTTGTGGGAAAAATGGACGTCAATTTTGTTTTGGTACAGCGCCGAAACGACCGCGCAATAATCAGTTATAGCGACGCAGTGCCGAATCGCAAAAAGTGCTCTGGTCAGGAAGGGGGTAAATCCTTCCGGGGCTGGATTGGTTAAGCAGCCTTTGATTTTAGGGAGACATGGGTTGAGAGTCAGGTTCTACATTGGTTCCACATGAAGCATCAGACATGGGTCTGTACAATTAAAAGTACACATGAGGGAAGAACTCTAAAAAGATAAAACATTTTAGGTACGATGGAAAATTTTCACTGTGGATATCAGTCCAAACTAAGAAAGATTATACTTACCCCAGACATAAAACACCATTCAATTCACATTCCGTTTAACAAACTTTCAATAATTGTGCCCTACATTTATCTCACTGTTGTTTGAAAGCAGTCTGCTTTTAAGATTCCATATACTTGTAAATGATAGTAATTATTGTATCAATTTATATATTAATGCTTACTATAAAAATGTGTGTAAATTAGTCAGGTCATAAGATACAATATTTGAAGTAAACTGTACAACTAGAAATCCCACAGTAATATTCTTACATACACTGATACGGAAACGTTTAAACCAATGAAATTAAACTTCTGTATTAGTTGAGTGAGTAACTTTAAATGTTAAGCAACCATTTCATGAAGTATGGCAACATGATCAACATAAACAAGCAGAGGTTGTGGTTGTCAAGTCTAATGAAAAAAAAACACACCTGCAAGAGAAAGGCATAATGAGCTAGTATGTATCGCATACTAGCTCATTATGAAATGCTTACCTTAGATCAACGCCATTTTAGCGGTCCCTGAGCACCGCTGTGACCGGCGACATGTCGTGCCCGTTGAATTCCGGGATCCCGGGCTCCGACCAATCACAGCGCAGACTCCAGCACTGTGATTGGCAGGAGACGCTCTGACATCACTCCTGCGCATGTGAGCCATCATTTTTGGCAAACATAGTGAAGAAACGGCCCAGTTGGGCCGTTTCTTCACTGCGCATGTGCTGATGACGTTGGCACAAGCAGATACAGGAAATATCTTGTAAATGGTGCAAGTTTAGGAGATATTCTTGGGACCTACAGGTAAGCCTTATTGTAGGCTTATCTGTACTTTAAAGTGGTTGTCATGACTTGACAACCACTTTAACATGACCTCAACATATCGCTACCCAACACTTGCCTACTACAGCATACTATGTAACAATACATGTCTCTGTGTAATGGGAAGAAGTTAGTGGTGTATTCATTAATCAAGTTCAATTAAGAGTCTTGGAGATGTTCATTGTTACAGTGGTTGCAAAGGCTCAAGGTTTTTTACCTTCATGCATTCCTCTGTGTGCCTCAGCTCTCCGGGGGCTCTCCATCCTCACGGGCTGAGGCATTGGCTCCCGCTGCTGTCAATTACAGATAGTGAGCCAATGAGCAGAGAGAGGGGGCAAGGCTGAGCCGTGGCAATGTGTGTGAATGGACACGCAGAGCAGAGGCTCAGGTGTGAGCCCGTTTGGGTGCCTCTATAGCAAGCTGCTTGCTCTGGGGACACTCGGCAGGATGGGAGGGGCCAGGAGAGCCGTGGGAGGACCCAAGAAGAGGAGGCTCAGGGCTACTCTGCAAAACCACTGCACAGCGTAGGTAAATATGTTTGTTATTTATTTATATTTAATTGCCTTTAATATCACTTTGAAAACTAGCCCAAGCTGTGTTCTTTAAACCCAGTTTAGGTGAGTTTAGCAGCATTTGGTGTTTGGGCATTTATTTATTTCATTGGCCAAAGTTTTCCTGAATAAAGGCTGAACTGCTAAACACACCTAGCGTTTAGGCACATTTAGTATTTTTTATGCCCAAAAGCTCCTCTCCTGAACACGATTCTTTTGTGTACAAGAGAAGAAGCTTTGACTGTCTCTAAACCCTGCTGCTCCTAAACTCCTCTAAAAGCCTAGGTGTGCATGGACATATAGGCTTTTATTGAAGTGCATTCAGGGGCTTAGGCAAAAGATCCAGAAAGCCCCCAAAATGTCAGTTTAAGAGCAGCAGTGTGCATGAGGCCTTTGTTTTTATTTAGCACCTTGTTTGTGGGAAGCAAATATACAATGACTTTGTACATTTAGTACAAGTAGGTGGGTATGGACCTGGGAAAATGACTCAGATAGGGATAATAATGTGTAAGTCTGGCTATATAGGTAGTGTCTGTAGTGTAGATAGAGTGCACATGTTTATCACTAGAAAAAATCCAGGTTATTGCTATCCTTACTTTGTTAAAGTATCAGTAAAAAAAAAAATAGTCTATACGATACATTTCTATAACATAGCAGGGATTTCCTTATCTTTCAATACATTTTTTTTATATAAAAATACCGGTTTCTCCTTCCTAGATTTACTCTCGAGCTGTGTTCCCACTAGTGCGAATTGGATGTTGGTTTTCCCTGCATCCAATTCGCATAACAGGAGATTGTGACCTGCTCTCTATGGAGCCAGTTCACACATCTCAGGGGTGACTGTGGAGCAGATTGCACAGGGGTCCTGTGAGTCTTTGGCTCCATTTCGGGGAGAACAGGGACGCACCGGAACCCTGCTGTGAGCTGCATCTGGCATCAGTGTGAACCCAGCTTAAGGCCCCTTTCACACCGGCTGAAAAACTGACAGGCGGACCCGACCGGACGCTCCATTGCTCTCTATGGAGCGACGGATGTCAGTGGTGACACGTCCGCTGACACTCCGATCCGCCAAAACCAGACGTATGGAAACCCTATTTTCCATCCATCTATCGGATCGGATGAACACGGACAGTCCGTGTTCACCCAATTCTCCATAGAGGAGAATGGAGCTGTGACAGCACAGTCTCTGCACAGAGTGCAGAGACTGTCCTGTTATCCGCCGGCTCAGCGGGGATCAACGGATGGATCCCCGCTGAGCAGTGGAGCCCATCAAAACGCTGGTGTAAAAGAGCCCTTACTCGTAAGAGATATTAATAAAGGTTCTGCAGGGCCATCTACCCTCTGCAGTGTTGCCACCACTTGTACACATGTTCCAAAAAAAAGCAGTGTCTATGGCTTACTCTGCCTTTCTCTTTTATAATTCAAATGACACGGGTGGTGAGTGGGACCAGTCTGAACTGGTAATGACAGGAGGAAACACTGTCAGTTAAACATTCTTACCTGACCAGTCAGGCAGTGCTGCTAGTGATATTGGCAGCTGGATGCCTAAAGGGGTGCACAATGCTGTTTGATTGACAACGGCTCCACTTTTAATTGCAATTAATGTCAGGAAAGACTGCTGCTGCCCACTGTCCGGGCCATTCAGATCAAAGAAAGAGCAATGCAGTCACATGACCTTAGACTAAAGGGTGGACTAAAGATATTTGTAAGCTTTTTTTTTTATATATATATATATTGATGGTTGCCTGGAGTTTGGCTTTATATTCCAATTCATAAATGCATTGTACAACAGCCCAAAATTGGCGGGCAGATGCTAAAATCTATAGATGTTGTGCCAGGTTTACTCAAAAGGCCCCCAAATTGTCCTGGTGGTGCAAATTCAACTGGATCACACATTTTTTTATTCAAATCATCGAGCACTGAGGTTTTTTAGTGGTTTAAAAACACTTTTAATGGTTTAATTTAAACCGCATATCTCCTCTGTATTACTGTCGACCAGGAATGCAATAAGCAGGTAAACGGCAATTACAGCGGACCTTCAGTCATTTTTTCAACTTTCCATCTATTAAATCTTCTGCCCTTGTAGTTTTAACTTTGGATAGTAACTTTGCACAGGGGGGTGAGTCATAAGAGGGCCAATGAGAGCTGCAGAGCTGGAGGTGTGTGTCTGTGTAAATCCAGGAAGTGAACAGGCAGCAGCTTCAGCTGCCCACAGTTAAAATGGATGCAGCCAGAATTAATGGAGGGAGATTTCTGCAGCATATTTGGCAAGTACAAAATCACAGTATATATAAAATAATATGCAAAGTGGTTGGAGGGAAGCTTCAGAATGGCAAAGATGTTTTTATTACAAATTATGTGAGCAGACTGCAGTTCCTCTTTAAAGTGAACCAGCATTTTGCCAATTTATGTCCAAACAACAGGTTTAGTTAAAATGAATATTCTAAGTCCTATTTGCTGCCACCACTGCCAAATAAAAAAAACTCTATAAAAGCTGCCAAAATATAGCATTTAAAAAAAACGCCAGCTTCTGTCTGCTTCCTAACGGAACTAGTGCTTCTAATTCTGCTTCCTAGAAGAGCTGACTGCTTGGAATCCTTTTTGCCCAGCTGTGAGAAGTGAAAGGATTGGGGGGCACATGACTCAATCCCCTTCCTCTCACCATAAAGCCTTGGGTTCCTGAGTGGCCAATCACCAAGCTGTGGGAAGAAGAGGCTAAGGCTGGCCATAATATCTTTCCTGCAACCACGGCTCCGTGCTGATGGGGGAATCCCTCCCATGAATCCATTGTGTTCTCCCAGCAGGGGGAAGCCATCCCCACTAGGAGAACACCGAGATTATTGCTAGACTGCCAATACATGGTTAGAATCTGGGCCGGTTCTGGCTGAGATTCGAACGATCTGTGGCCAGCTTAAAGCTGTAGGCTTGGCAAAAAGAAACCTAACAAATTCCTTCATCTATAAGTCCCCCTGCCAGTGCGCATGCTGTCAGAATACCTTAACAGTGCCTGCATCTGATTGGATACAGACCAGCAATTTTCCAACAAAAGTAGAATGGCGCCAGCAGGCAAATACACTGCTCACATTTCTGCCGAAACAGCAGGAACTGGCCAGCTTAAGACGTTTGTGTCCTCAAATAGCAAAATATAGGTTCACTTTTAAGGCCTCATACACACGGGCGTATCTTTAAAAATAAACAAAACATTGGGCCCGACGTCAAGGAAAAAAAATCAGCATTTTTCGGCGTTATGCGTCGGCGTCATTAGGCGTTTTTTTAAAAAATTCATCCCTCTGCTATTTTTCAACCTAAAAACGTCAGCGTCAAAAAACGCAGGAAAACGCTGGTACAATATTAGTTGGCGTTTGTTGGCGTTAGTTGGGGTTTTGCCGCGTCGGCGTCAAAAAATGCCAAAACGTCACAGCCTCAGAACGCGATGGCCGTGGGTTCTACTTTCAGCTCACGAACGCCAACACCATCTAAAGCTCAAAAACGCCGACGTTTTTATGGGGACATTGACTAACATGGAGAGCTGCAAAAAACGCCAGAAAATGTCGGCGTCAAAAAACGTCCGTGTGTATGAGGCCTTAATATTAAATTGACCTGATTTGCCCATTTCATTCATCAATGAGCATCTCCCACACTGCAGACATTTTGACGTCGTTCATTCATTGTACTCTTATAAGAGTCCATCCTTTGAATTGTTTTTTAATATTTTCCCTAACCATTGACTAAAATGCATGGAAAAACATACTACTGCAAATAAAACCTCAACATGAATAAAACAAATCTGTTTTTACCAATTTGATAAACTTATATGTACAATTATTTTCCTGCACTGTCTGCATACCGCAGATCCCAGTTGCTAGCAAAGGGTTAAGTATCAGAGCAAATGATGCAAGCAAACACACATGCTCAGCACAAGGATATGATGCTGCTGAAAGATCTGCCTGGGGGTCTTGGAATCTACTGTTTCAGTTTTGTCGCATTGGTAAAATATTCATAGAGCAGCAGTTTTATGTCTTGGCCAAGCCTCGAACTGAGGTTAATGCAGCAGAGCCGAGACAAATATGAGCTGCACTGAACGATAGCCGCTTCAACATGCGGGGGAAGGGAGGGCAGAAGGGCCTTATTTACATTATTTAGAGTACAATTTGCCCCGTGGGCTAACAACACAAACAAAAGACACTAGACCATTCAACACATTTAACATCGGCTAATCTATGTATAAAAAGACAATTTTCATTTTTTCTTATCCAATCAGTTTTAAGCATTTTAGTCCATTTAAATGACATGTACATAGATTGATCAACTGTATTTGATGAGATCATTGTAGTTGCAATGTACAGATTATGGTCTCAGAAATTATTTTTTAAAATGTATTTTTACTTAACCTTTTTTAAAGAAAATCGGGTATAAGAGGGACATGGGACCTGCCTTTGCTGACTTCTCTTTCTATAACCAGCTATACGTCTCATTCATCCTACAGTGCATTTCTGCTGAGCTCTCAGCTCATGTATGTAGCTGCCAGAAGGTGCCGTCAGTTTTACCGCAGTAGTGATCAGTGTAATGCTGGCCATGCGCAATACAGTCTAATTGTATTATCTTATTTAGATGTACCAACGCTGTATAATATGACGGCTTATGTAAACAGCCCTCTGTTTCTAATCAGTCATGCAGACCCTTGCATTATATAATTGTTGGTAGCTCTAAAGCAGATTGTACAATCAGACTGTAATGTGCTTGCCCAGCTTAAGGTGGTTGTAAAGGCAGAGGACATTCTCTGCATTAACCACTTGACCCCCGGGCCTTTTCTGGTACTTTTTGTTTACATGTAATGGTCAGTATTTTTT
>BLSH010367004.1:318502-331412 GCA_018402905.1 Glandirana rugosa
ATAATAGGAGTCGCCGGGCAAATTGGGGTGCAGCAGTGGCATGCAGCCAGGGGACAGTTAACCATATTATGCTTAGGAATTAGAGCAATATGGCCAGTCCTAAGATAAAATGGATTCAGCTGTGGCGATCAGGGAGTAGTTACAATACGTTATCATCTATGAAAAGGAGGGTAACATGCATAGTTAATAAACGAGATGTCCCAACAGACTCTGTCTGGTCCCACCCGCCATGGGTCACCAGCCCACAGTTAGTTAGCAGTTGTATGGAAATTAAAGGGCTAGTGTACTCACTAGGGCAGTGGTTCTCAACTCCAGTCCTTGTGACCCACCAACAGGCCAGATTTTAAGTATTACCTTGGGGAGATGCAGACAAGAATATTGCAATCACTGAGCAGCAAATGATATCACCTGTGATGTATTTCAGTTATCCTGCAAACCTGGCCTGTTAGTGGGTCCCGAGGACAGGAGTTGAGAACCACTGCACTAGGGAGAAGATTTGTCTTCCAGCAAGGCAATGACCTCAAGCATAATGCCCAAACTACAACAGAGTGGCTAAAAAAAACACATTAGGGCGGGTTCACACTGATGTGCTGTGCTTTAGCCACAGCATAGGTGTATGCGTGTTTTACAAGCGTTTTACAAGTGATTTTAGCTGCAATTCCATTGTCTTCTATTAGGTTGCGCGTTTTTGGCTCTTTTGAAAGGGCACCGCATGCCCAGGTTCACACCACCTGCAGGAATTAAATTGTGCCAGTTCATTTGAACTCACACCATTTCATCCCTGCATGTCAGTCCCGATTTCAAGTGCGACTTCAGAGATATTTGTGCGGGTTGCTGCACAGATGTCAATGAAATTCACACCTGAAATTGCCAAAAGTAGTACAGAAACAGAAAATGCAGCGTCGCACCGATTAGGATGGTTCCATTGCCAGCAATTGCCGCCGATTTGGCATGTGATGTCAAATCGCATGCCAAATCATTGCAACGTGAACGAGGGCTCAGATAACACTGTAAAAACACACGCCATAGAAATTGCTGGGGTAAAAAGTACATGGAAAATGCATGTAAAGCACACATACAAAGCAGTGCACCACTGTGAACCTGGCATTAATGCCCTCGAATGGCCAAGTTGGGATCCATAACCTAATCCAATAGAGAATTTGTGGTCTGTTTACTCACAATCGCAATGTATCTTAACTGCTTGCCGACCAGCCACTGTAATTATACTGCGGCAGGTCGGCTCTCCAACGCAAATCGCCATCATTGTACGTCGGCCGCTTTAAGAGCTATAAGGGGCCCGCGGTGCGACGCTGGAGCTAATGCACGTCATCATCGGCTGCGATGTCCACCAGCTACCCGCGATCGCTCCACAGAGAGACAGAATGGGGATCTGTTAATGTAAACAGACGGATCTCCTTTCTGTCAGGAGAGTAGAGAGCGATCTGCTGTTCCAAGTAATCGGGAACAGCGATCTAATTCTACTCCCTGTCAGCCCAGCCCCCACACAGCTAGAAACACCTCCCTAGGGAACACTTAACCCCTTGATCGCCCCCTTAGTGTTAACCCCTCCCCTGCAAATTACATTTATACAATAATCAGTGGCTATTTTTAGCTCTGATCGCTGTATAAATGTCATTGGTTCCAAAAAAGTGTCAAAAGTGTCCGATCTGTCCGCTGCAATGTCGCAGTCCCGCTAAAAATTCCAGAGCGCCACCATTACTAGTAAAAAAAAAAAAGAATGATAAACATGCCATAAATCTATCCCCTGTTTTGTAGACATGATAACTTTTGCACAAACCAATCAATATATGCTTATTGCGATTTTTTTAACAAAAATATGTAGAAGAATACATATTGGCCTAAACTGATGAATACATTTTTATTTATATTTTTTTTTTGGATATGTATTATAGCAAAAAAAATTAGCTTTTTTTCAAAATTGTTGCTTTTTTTTGTTTATAGCGCAAAAAATAAAAAACGTAGAGGTGATCAAATACCACCAAAAGAAAGCTCTATTTGTGGGAAAAAAAGGACATATATTTTGTTTGGGTACAACATCGCACGACCGCACAGTTGTCAGGTAAAGCGACGCAGTGCTGTATCGCAAAAAGTGCTCTGGTCAGGAAGGGGGTAAATCCTTCTGGGGCTGAAGTGGTTAAAGAGGAACTGCCGTTTGCTCACATAATTTGTAAAAAAACCACCTTTGCCATTCTGAAGCTTCCCTCCAACCACTTTGCATATTATTTTATATATACTGTGATTCTGTACTTGCCAGATATGCTGCAGAAATTTCCCTCCACTAAGCCTGGCTGCATCCATTTTAACTGTGGACAGCTGAAGCACTTCCAGCCCTGCAGCTTTCATTGGTCCTCTTATGACTCACCCTCCTCCCTTCCTGGCAAACTCTCACAAGAGTGAGAGAGAGAGCTGTGCCAAGGCATTTTCCCAGACAAGAAACAGGAAGTGGGCTGTATAAGGTATTTACTGGCACAAAAAAAGTGTTTTACTATCCAAAGTTAATACAACAAGGGCAGAAGATTTAATAGATGGAAAGATGAAAACATGACTGAAGTTCTGCTGATGTGGCTGATTCACATTTATGCACTACAGTTTAGTGTTTCAGAGAAGGAAACTCTATGAGGTTGATTTACTAAAAGCAACTAGATTGTGCACTTTGCAAGTGCAGTTGCACCCTACAAAGTGCAGTTGCTTCAGAGCTTAGTAAATGAGGGGATGCTCTGCTGGCTTCCATCATCCAATCATGTGCAAGCAAAAATGCTGTTTTTTTTATTTTTCTTGCCTGTGATTGGGCATTCTTTGCAAAGTGAAGCTTCACCTCATTTACTAAGCTCTGGAGCAACTGCACTTTAAGGATTGCAACAGCACTTCCAAACTGCACCGTCTATTTGCCTTTAATAAATCAACTCCTATGTGCCCATTCACACCTACACGTGTGTGCTACATTTTATGCTGCAGTGAAGTAGATCCTAAACCTAACGGTAAAACATTAAACACTGTGGCTTTCACACTGAGGCTCTTTACAGGCGCTATTTAGCTAAAAATAGCGCCTGTAAAACGCCTCAAAAATCCCCCCAATTCCACCCCAATGTGAAAGCCCTAAGTGCTTTCACACTGGGGCGGTGCGCTTGTAGGACGTTACAAAAAGTCCTGCAAGCAGCATCTTTGGGGCGGTGCGGTGAGCGGTGTTTACACCGCTCATCCACCACCCATGCCCATTGAAAACAATGGGCAGCTCTTCCAAAGCGACTGCACACCGCCTCCGAAGCGCGGCACGCCGGCACTTTTAACCCCTTGTGGGGGGTTAAAAGTGCTGCGCTCCCGTCTGCATAGTGGCGCCACAGCTCTGCTATAACAGCGGTAAATCGCTGCTGAAACTAGCGGCGATTTATCGCTACTGCCCCTCTTCCCCAGTGTGAAAGGGGCCTTAGGCTTAATGTACACGGGACATTTTAAAACCTCTACTGAACGATTTAACTTGACAGATAGTAACCAACGTTTAAAAACATCCTTTTTGCTACATTTACATGCCACGTTTGCGCTTATTTTTTTTTTTCAAATAGTCAAAAATGTATCTCCCTTAAAAACGACTGTAAACGAAAATGCGTCTAAACGCGAGTTACCGCGTTTGCACGCTGTTACAGGCATTTGGTGTTTCAAATGCCTCTGAATATCCATCTTGAACGCATTTTTTTGCTTTCCAAAAAATTCTTCTAAATTCAACTGCCTAGAAATGACCCTGTGTACATGTACTGATAAGATAACATAGAGGAGAGTCAGGGACAGCTGAAAAAAATGCCCAACTGCTCCTTAGGCTTCATGCACACAGGACATTAAAAAACCGTCCTAAAAACGTCAGTAGCTTATCAGTGATTTTTTCTTGAGCGTTTTTGAGGTGGCGTTATTGAGTGTTAATGAGTGTTATTGAGCTTTTTTGAGCGTTTTTTTATTGCTGGCATTTTTGCGCTTTTTTTTTTTTTCAATGGATACAAAACGTCCAAAAATGCTGGTGTGCGGCGTTTTTGAGCGTTAGAGTGTTTTTACAGCTGAAAACCGTCTATCAGAACCCACAAGTCTTGGGGTTTTTTTACAGCTCAAAAACGTCACTGCTAAAAACAGCTGATAACAGCCTATGTGTGCATGAACACATAGGATAACATGATGGAGGGTTTACTGACTGTAGAAAAAAACGACTGCAGCTGAAAACAGCAGCTGTAAAAACGTGAAAAAACATCCTGTGTGCATGAGGCCTAAACGTCCGTTTACCAGCAGCAGTGTACATGAGGCCTAAAGCCTCGTACACATGGTGCAACAGTCGTATGACCGAACGGCCCAAATTGTATGTTGGCTGATGTGTCTCGCATACTGACGTGCACTAAGCGATCGTACAAACCATGCCGAAGGTAGTGACGTGTTACGAGTGTATAAAGAGGAAGTTCAGGTGCATGTGATTTGTGAATTAGAAACGTAGGTTTACACAAACGGATACTTCCGGGCGTTCCTGACTTCTGAGCATGCATGTTTTGCACAGTACAACTTGTTAGACCGACTTCTCTGTACACATGATACAATGGTCGTACGACCACTTGTTGGTACAACCAAAGTTTTCTAGTTTGCTCATGCAACCTCTGTTGTACGACCGTCGTATGTCGGCTGTTCAAATCGAGCGTACAACGAGCGGTCAACCGTCGCACCGTGTGTACGAGGCTTTAGTTTGCTAAATCACTGTTTATCAACAGTTGACATTTTTTTCCATAAAATATTGCTTACAATGTTTTAAATCATTTTGTATCTCAGTGCTGCTGATCTCCTCCAGCTTTTTTCAACCACTTCCTGACTACACAGACCTGCTCTAGCACCAGTTACAGTAGACATCATTGCTCTGTGCAATGTGTGTCAGCACGGTCATTTGTGCTCTCAAATTAGGGCACAGGGTGAAAATGAGGAGCATTTGAGAGACAGCTGTCACCCATACCAGGAAGTACGTAAACAAAGACCTCATGGCAGGATCACCAGGTACTATTTTAAGCTGAACTCCAGGATTTTTTTTTTGTATGGCATACTTACATTGGTCCAGCTTGGCACAAGGAAAAATATACATTACTCATACCTGATGGGCTGCTAGGAAAGCATAAAATCACTGTCTGATTCGATAAGGTGGAGAGGAGGGATGGTGAGATCACAATATCCACCTTGTCCAATCACTGATTGCCTTGTATTAATTGAATAAATCTATGATTGGCGGTGGTGCTGAGCTAGCGGCACCCTGTGGTCAGTGTGCACAGAACCTTGGCAGGACCCAGATGATCGTGGTTATCACTGTAGTAGTACTGACTACTACAGTGCTTTTCAGCTTCTCCAGCAGTTAATCAGGTATGGGTAATGCATACTTAAATTGTACTATGCTGAATTTATATATGCAATACAAATAATTTCTGGAATTCAGATTTAAAGTGATTTGTAAATGCTTGTTTTTTTGTTTTTGGTTTTTTAATAATAAACATGTTATACTTACTTCCTCTATGCAGTTGGTTTTGCACAGAGCAGCCCTGATCCTCCTCTTTTCGGGTCCCTCTTCTATGCTCTTGGCCCCTCCCTCCTATTGAGTGCCCCCACAGCCTGCAGCTTCCTATGGGGGCACTCAAGCCGAGTCAGAGCTCCATGTATCCATTCAGACACAGAGCCCACCCCTCTCTCCTCTGATTGGCCGGCTGACTTTGATTGACAGCCAATGGTGCCGTTGCTGTGTCTCAGCCAATCAGGAGGAGTGTCCTGGACAGCTTAGACATTTGTGGACATTGCTGGAGAGAGATGGAGCTCAGGTAAGTAATTAGGGGATGCTGGGGAGGCTGCTACACACAAAAGGTTTTTTATCTTAATGCATTAAGAAAATCTTCTGACTTTACAACCCCTTTAATGAAAACTGAAGATTTAAAAACATTGAAAACTACTTACAGTAACATTATAAAACATAGCATTACATTTTAGTGATCAGTTATACCGAATATATATGTAGGAATGAGCTGACAGTTCAAATCAAACTCACGTCCCCCCTGACTGAACAAAGTGACCAAATTCGGCCAATACACCAACATGTAAGCTTCTGGTTGTACACAAACAGGCCGGGGAACCTGTTCTTTTGTGGCGGCAGCATTACAACGGCTAAATGACCAATCTCCAGCTGGCTTCTGTTTGTAAACAAAACCACCCAGGGATCCTGGGTCACGTCATTGGCTAAATATGAGAAATCTAGAAGTGGCAGCGTTAGTGTGACTATAGTGCTACCACCGTTACATAACAGATCCCAAACCAGCCAGGATGCTGAGTGACATTATTTACTATATAAATATATATATATAGGGGATGGGTTGCCAGGAGGACAGCTACATTGTTGCCAGGGCCGCAGAGTGGCAGTTCAGCATCCACTGTGTTCCCATCTCCCCCAACCTCATCAGAACATCCATCTAGCTAAAGATCCTCTAACCTCCTGCAGTGCCCTACAACCTCCCACAGTGCCCCCAGGCCCCCTGAGAGCCCCCATAGTGCCCTCCAACTTCAGAGAGCACCCCCAGACCCAGCCTGCTGCATAGCCTTCAGCCTCCCAGGGTACCTTCAACAGTATCCCACAGTGTCTTCCAATCCCCCAAAGTGCCCCTGCAAAGCCCCCACCAGAGACCCTGTCCACCAGAATTGCTCCACCCCCCTCCAGAATCCTCATCCCGATAGGATCACCCTATCCCCATCCAGAATGCTCATCCCCTCACAATGGCACCCAGCCGCATCCAGAGCCTTCCAGCACCTCCAGCCCCATCCAGAGCCCCTTGCATACTTCAAAGCCCCTTACATGTTTCCTCCCACTGATACCAACATCGGGCATCTTTTCCTCTTCATGACCACTAATGCCAGTGCATGTTTCCTCCTACTGACCACCAAACAGGGCCCGGACGATGTGGGTCAGCTGTGAGTGAATTTTCTTTTGAATAAACCTAGCTTATTTTAAGATGTTTTAACTAAAAATTTTGTCTGGAAAATACACTGACTCACGTGTAATAATCCAGAGTTGAGGGGGCACAGTTTGGCATCTTTGCCCTGGGCACTGGATGACCTGGTTCTGGCACTGCATACACCCTGTATCCATTCTCTATGAGGGAACTGGATATCTGAGGGCCCTCTAATTATAAAAAGGGACTTCCAAATTCCCCCAAATATCTGGCCCCTCCTATGTGAAATATAATAAAATATGAGTGCCATGATATCCTGCTGCATTCTAGCAACCAGCCAGGACAGGGAATTCAAACAATATAGGAGTTTTTCTGCATGGCTTTGGGAGTGCTTCAAATGGCCTACAGGTATGGAAATATTGCATTAAGCAATATTTTTAAATATTGCAGAGCGTGTTAAACCTACTAACTACCTTGACTGCATAGTTCATTTTGTTCCAAAATTGAATTTAGCTTTAAGCGCTGATCTCAAAAGTGCTCAGAGCTGTACATCTGAGTTCATTCAAACAGGAGAGAAACGTAAATGTAAGGTTATGGATAGCCTAACTCATCTCTTAATGCCCTCACAGTGGTACTGGAGCCACAGAGTAGCCATGAGGAAGGGCACCAGGAGAGGGGGATGCATTCCCACCGTGTAGAAATGATCAGGTAGCTTTAGGCTTACTGAACGTATTCCCAGCTCTTCTGAATGCCTTCTCTCCTGACAGGAGAAAAGCAGTGTTAAAAGCACGCCTGGTGCATCAAGTGTACGGGTGTTTTATAAGCCAGAATATTAAATTATTCTGACCACTGAAATGAAAGAACGCATAAGCGCTAAACGCCCCTAGTGCTTAGGTGTATTTAGACGTGTTTATGCGCATTTGGCTCCTCGAGCATGCAAGTGTTTTGGAGTTTTTCTGCTGCCTCAAAACCAGTGGTCTCCAAACTGATGCCCAGGGGCCAGATACGGCCCTTTACTTACTTTTATCTGGCCCTTGGGGTACTATTTCATTCACTGACACCCAACGATTCCTTCCAATGACACCAAACAATAGGGCACAATTACTCCTAATGATAAAAACCATAGGGCACAATTCATACCAATGACACCAATGAAGGGACACAATTCCTCCCAATGACACCAAAGATAAGGTACAATTCCTCCCACTGATACAAACAATGGGGCACAATTCCTCCCAATGACACAAACGATGGGGAACAATTCCTCCCAATAATGCAAATGACGGGGCAAAATTCCTCCTAATGACACCAACGATAGGGCAAAATTCCCACCAATGACACCAACAATAGGGCCCAATGACATCAATGATGAGGTACAATTCCTACCAAAGACACCAATGATGGGGCACAATTCCACTTACTGACAGAACAATGGGAAAAAATGTTCTCTATAACACTAAAGATGGGGCATTGTTTACTCCAACTGATACTTGGACATTTTCTACTCCCAATGAACACAGTTCAGCCCCTCCAAAGTGTGAAGACTGGCCGTTTGTTTAGAAAGTTTGGGGACCTGTTCTAAACAATCCTGCCTCTAAATTCCTGTAAACGCCTATGTATGCAAGGACACTTAAGCCTGTTATACACTATTCATAGTTAGTCGAACAAAAAAAAAAACTGTCAACTCCGGTCAGAGCCGCTGTACTAACTATGCAAACTTAGTATAGCAATCTCCCCCGCTGAGCTATTGTGTCTGACAGGGGGACGGCCCCCCGCCAGAACACTCTGATCAGCGCTCTCTGCCATTGGCTGAGAGCGCTGATCGGGAGTTGGTCAGATTCTGGTTTTACCAGCATGCACATCTAACAACAGCCGGCCAAATGGTCGGCTTCTGTTGGACAGACCAACATACACACGGGCCGAATGTCGGCTGTTTGTTTTTGAACCGGCAAATGTCTCCCGACATTCAGCCCATGTGTACCCCACTTTAGGCTAACATTTATCACTCCCAGTGTGCATGAGGCCATACAGACAGCCACATCAATTCAACTGTTCAATTACAAAGCCCAACTCCGGCTTTTTGCTTACCCCACTCATGTACTTTCCCCTCTCCAGCCACTTTTTTGTTAAAATCCCTTTATACAGTACTTTTTTTCTGTTGTCTTATGGATGTTCTGGTGACATCATAGGTCTTTCCTTTTCTGTTGTGGTGGGTGGTTCTTATTCTAGGACAGTAGGGTGCTTACATGAGTGCCTTCCTATTCAGGAATAACGTGATGACTTGCCCCAGGGGGTTTGCCCATGAATACCTGGCCTCACAGTATATGGGTTGTAGGAACCTGGGCACCACGCACACCAGAAGGACAGTGCTATATTAGGGAGCAATATACCTGCGGAGGACATTGGCTGAGAACAGGTATTACAATCAAAGCAATTTTTTTATAATTTCACCCACTAGGCCTTATTTTGTTTTTTATTATTATTATTATTATTTTTTCTTTACATGTGATCAGCTTAAAGTTTATGTAACACAAAAACTTTTTGTGTAGTACCCGCTACCGAGGGAAAGTTCCGAGCAAACTATCCGTGATCCCGTGGGTGCAGGTTTGGCGTGCAAACCGTATCCAGGTAAAGAGAAAAATGCTTCTTAATTGTAAGTATAGGTCCATACAGTGCAAAAATAGAGCAAGAAAAGCTAACTCGTTTCACGCCCTTCTTACGGGCGCTTACTCATAGCTTTTTCTTTTAGGTTTTTCACGGAGTAGGGAATGATTAAAAATGAGGATTCTTTTGCTGTGTCCTGTAGGCGAGATTTCTCTGCATTTCTTGACCCAGAAACAGAATAGGAAGTAAGAAGACATTTCTACAAGCGAGAAGAAATCCCCTTCTTTTGTCACCGGTACTGATGACCTTATTGAGAGATTTCTCTCCCCCCCCCCCCCCCCCCGTTCCTGTGACAATTCTAAAACTTCTTTACCAAAGAACCAGACAAATAGAGGGCATGAGTCTCCCCAGTTGGAACCTGACTGCTTTTTAAGGGCTCATGCAGATGGGCAAAAAAATGCTCTGAGGAAGGGGGCCTGTCTCCCGAAACCCGTCAGCTTTCCGAGGCAGAGAAGGGTCCTTCCTGAAGCTGGAGACACACATCATTTGTGATATGTGCTTTGTTTCATTTTCATTTGTGAGTATATCTTTGGCATGTTTTTAATAAACAATTTTAAAGATGTCAAAGGAAATGCACTAGGCGTTTGCGCCCTCCTTTTTTCTTTGTTTTTTCTTTGTTTCTCACTCAGGAGAGCAGCACCGCCTGTGGTTTCATTTGGACAGAGTGAGTGCTGAGGGTTGATTACAGGTTTTTTTATTGTGGTCGTACACATGCAGACGTTTTTGCATGTATTTGTGTGCAGTGTTCAGGGGTATAAAAATGCTCAAAGCTGTGTTTGGAGAGCGTCGTATGAGCATAATTTACGCGGATAAACGTGTGTATGTGTGTAAATTTGTTCACTCCGCCAAAAAAAATCAGACAGCTTAAAACTCTTATGTGCACATTACCATAGCAAACCTTTTAGCGCCTGCAATGATAGAATGTTCTGATTTTTGGCAGCGGCCCTTAAACAGTAACACTTTAGTAATGACATTCTATATTAACATGTTACTTGTTAATGCAAAAGACGAAATGACTTACTATGTTGGCATCACACTTTACAGAACAGTGTGATATACAGAGCTCACCCTTTGTTCCTGAGACCACTATGAAATTGATTTTTAATTGTGCATCAAGTTTAGATAAACACATTGTAATTTACCAATACTCAATTGTAGAATACATTGTATTTTTTAATGGACATATTTTTGATGGACTTCACAGACAGCTGTGTCTGCATTTGTTACAATTTCCTAACTGGCAACCCTAGTGTACCTACTGTTTGTCCAAGAGACAAGGATGTCCAAGACACATGGAAATGTAGAGCCCATCAATTATTCCTAATGCCTACTGACCATTTTTTGGTGTTAGGAGCCAACCATTTATTTAATTTAAAACATATATGCCCAACATTGTTGTTAAAGCGTTGGAACCAAAATACATGTTACATTATACTGTACAGTATATAGAATATAACATTCCTATAACGGTCCCATGACAGCCAGTGGACTGCTCCTCTGCTCTGCAGCGTTTAATGTGGATGGGCACTGCCAAGTTATCTCATACAATGCAGGACCATTTTATTAGGATGGGATGTGGCTGCTGGTACTGCATTGTACATGATGACATTTGTAAACGAAGTGGCAAAAAGAGTGGTCAAAGAACAGTAAGTAGAGCGGCTATGGGAAACCAGTCATCACAACCAAGACCTGCAGGGAGAAAGACCACGGAACCATGGATTAAGGTCAGAATCACTTTGTGTCAGATCATCTTCTAGAAAATTGAGCAATATATTCTTTATCCACTGGAGGAGGGGGACAATTTTAAATATTTTATAACTGCCTTGATGTAGGGCCGGTTCCCACCAGGAATTGCACAAGAACGTGCTATTCACATGCAGTTCAGCGCAAACTGCACCGGACTGCAGCAAAAGTAATGCATGCTGTACCATGTGACCCATTGCAGGCAAATGCACTGGGTTTAGTGACCTGCATTTGGGGTATTACCTTAAAGCGATAGTAAACGCTCACTTTTTTCCCCTTAAAATAGCAAACATGTTATACTTACCTCCTCTGTGCAAGGGTTTTGCACAGAGTGGCCCCGATCCTCCTTTTCTGGGGTCCCTCGGCGGCGCTACTAACTCCTCCTCTTCTCAAGTGACCCGTCAGGAAAGCGCTCTCCGTGGGGTCACTCGTGCGGGCGCGCTCTCATGTGCTGTTGCTGTGTCTATTGACACAGACAACAGGACTCGGCCCCGCCCCCGCCCCCCCGTGTCACTGGACTTGATTGACAGCAGTGAGAGCCAATGGCTCCCTGCTATCAATCTATCCAATGAGGACCTAAGACACAGGCTGGAGTTGCTAGGCTCAGGAATGATCGGGCTCAGGTAAGTAAATGGGGGCTCTGGGGGGCAGCTGCAACACAAAAGGTTTTTCACCTTAATGCACATTAAGGTGAAAAACCGGGAGGGTTTATAACTCCTTTAACATTGACACTCTCTGCACATCTTTGAACATGGCCCGGGAGACACGCATGGAAAGTGAGTTTCCCACACTGTGAACGAGCCTTTAGGCTTTGAATTCAAATCGAATTTACTTTCAGTTTAATGCACAGATGTAATTGTAAAAGAAACCTTTAAAGGAAAATGTAAAGGAAACCTGCTCTCCTGTCATGCGTACTGCCATTGCCAATCTCCAGCTCCAAGTTGTCTCCTGTTTCTGTTTCAATAGTTTTTATTCGGTTTTAACAAGTAGTTGGCATGCAAAAGTTCCGCCCACGCAGGGGCTAGCGTTGAGTATTCTCCAGTTTCAATACTTTCTGATTCCCTTACCTGGAACTTGCATGCATCAGGTTTATGGAGGATAAATACAGAAGCCCTAATCTACATATGTATTGGATACAGCGACTCAGAAATGAGTGTAGTCAAGAAGTCAGATGAGAGCCAGAGGTGGAAGGAAATTCAGAACTTACCGTATATTTCTTTCATTACAGATTTCCTTCAGAACTCATTCACAATGACCATTTTCTAGAAGCAGTGTCTGAAGCTAACAAGGTACCCTCCTACTCGGCGCTAAAAGGTCGTGTATACAAAATAATACCAAATCAGTAATAAACTATTCTCCAAAAAATCCCCTCAAATAAATGAACTTAGTGTGTATCAATTCTTTTCACTGCTGCTACATAAAAACCCCAAACCCACATTAATAAATACAGAACCACATTGTGCAACCAAAGTGCTTCTCAAAATGCAGCGCTGTGATATGCAAATAAGCAAAAACACAAGAGAGTGTGCAAGAAACTGAAATAA
>BLSH010367004.1:334360-354754 GCA_018402905.1 Glandirana rugosa
ACCACGTTCCCGGGTGACCTAACCTATATTTGACTAACCTATTTAATCCATCCGGGAGTGTAATGTAGGAAAACCATCCAAATTTAAACTAACATACCAGTCTGACATTCCACATACCACTCGAAATTCTTAGTAGTAGTTTAATAGATGAAAGGACGCTAGTCTAAGAAAGTAGGTCTGACTAGTCTTATTAAAAATATTTTAGTCAAACAGAGTTTTAGTTAACTACTGTGTCATACACAGAAAAAACTATTAAGTATTTAGACTAGTATAATAGACTATGACACTTTTTAGCAAGTTAGTCTAGTATTGAAATTAACACACCTCGCAAATATAGAGGACGTATACAAAAAATTTCAACCTAGGTCAAAGTACTAAGATTTAATTCAATAAATGTTTTACACATGGGTATTTTCCAATCGTGACGGTTAACGTAGTGAAATATTACATGACCGTCCAACTTACAGTCTGACCATACAATCAAATTTAAACCTACCAAAAGGATGTAATGTGAGGGCCTACCTAATTTATCCAATCAGTTTATATCCAATCCAGTGGGCCCTTGCACCACATGTTTGTAGGTAGATCTAAAGGAGATTTTACAATCAGATTGTACCGTGTGTGGTGAACTTAAGAGTGTAGCGCATCTTTTTTTTTCAGACAGTAAATCTTTTGACTATACGATTGTATATAAAATCACCGCCATTAATTGAAGATCTGCCAGGAGGGATGATCGCTTGGAATGCCTGACCGTTGGGGACATGCCACTTCTACTAGGGGGAGAGAAATACAAGTAAACATATTATAGAGGAGGTGGACAATAGGGCCTATATCCTATCCGAGCATCCTACACCCTACCCGAGCATCCTACATCCTACCTGAGCATCCTACACCCTACCAGAGAATCCTACACCCTACCAGGGAATCCTACACCCTACCAGGGAATCCTACACCCTACCAGGGAATCCTACACCCTACCAGAGCATCCTACACCCCACCAGAGCATCCTACCCCTACCAGAGAATCCTACACCCTACCAGGGAATCCTACACCCTACCAGGGCATCCTACACCCTACCAGGGAATCCTACACCCTACCAGAGCATCCTACACCCTACCCGAGCATCCTACACCCTACCAGGGAATCCTACACCCTACCAGAGCATCCTACACCCTACCCAAGCATCCTACACCCTACCAGGGAATCCTACACCCTACCAGGGAATCCTACACCCTACCCGAGCATCCTACACCCTACCAGAGCATCCTACACCCTACCAGAGAATCCTACACCCTACCCGAGCATCCTACACCCTACCCGAGCATCCTACATCCTACCAGAGAATCCTACACCCTACCCGAGCATTCTACACCCTACCAGAGCATCCTGGACCCTACCAGAGAATCCTACACCCTACCAGGGAGTCCTACACCCTACCAGAGCATCCTACACCCTACCAGAGGATCTTACACCCTACCAAAGAATCCTACACCCTACCAGAGAGTCCTTCCCTCTACCAGAGAATCCAACACCCTACCAGAGAGTCCTTCCCCCTACCAGAGGGTACTACACCTTACCAGAGAGTCCTACGCCCCACCAGAGAGTCCTACGCCCCACCAGAGAGAGTCCTACGCCCTACCAGAGAGTCCTACGCCCTACCAGAGAATCCTACACCCTACCAGAGAGTCCTAGCCCTACAAGAGAATCCTACACCCTACCAGAGAGTCCTACGCCCTACAAGAGAATCCTACACCCTACCAGAGAGTCCTACGCCCTACAAGAGAATCTTGCACCCTACCAGAGAGTCCTACACCCTACCATAGAGTCGTACACCCTACCAGAGAGTCCTACATCCTACCAGAGAATTACAAAGTTTCATCTTGGTGATTATAAATAAAGAAGAATAGAGAATAAACAGAAACATAACAAGTGAATGTATGGAGGGATTACCTGTACAACTGGATAAGGATACTCCATGCAGTACACCCCAAACATGCTACTGTCAGAGGCCACTCTGTGAGCAGCAATCCTCGGTGTCGTGTCCACTTTTGCAGTGCCCAGGGAGGGTAGATGACCAGAAAAGGTAGGTGACCAGGAAAGGGTCCCACAGGAAAGGTAGATGACCAGAAAAGGATCTCACAGGGAAGGTAGGTCACCAGGAAAGCTCTCACTAGGAAGGCAGGTGACCAGGAAAGGATCTGCCTGGGAAGGTAGGTGACCAGGAAAGGATCTGCCTGGGAAGGTAGGTGATAAGGAAGGATCTGCCTGGGAAGGTAGGTGACCAGGAAGGATCTGACAAAGTCGGCAGAGAGAAGGGAAAAGCTGGGCACATGTGTGGATAAGAAAAGAAGAAAGGAGAGATCAGGAGGCTCTTCAGCTGCAGCGTCTGCCAAAAGAATTTGGGAGAGACGAGGCGATCGGGACAGGCTGGATCGGTGCGGGACAGCTGGGCAGAGAGGAGGGAGGAGGAGGGGGTGGGGGGTCAGGATGGGTGGAGGGGGAGGTGAGGGGGACAGGTGGCTCGATCACACAACACGATCCCCTATGGCCATGCGTGTGCCTGAGAGGCACATAGAGGGAGGGATGGAGGAGGAGGAGAGGAGGGTGGAGGAGCACAGGAGCTCCTCTCTGCAGCCTTACACCTCTCCACGTTCAATCACAACTCCTGGGGAAACTACCCCCCCCCCCCCATCCCCCATCCACTGACAGCTGCTGAGGGCACTGGGGCGACAAAGGGGAGAGACACAGAAAACCGATCACTCCCCTCCCCCTGTCAGCTGTTCCACTCAAACTCCCAGGATTAAGCGTGACCGGACGTTATATTGGGAGGTGGAAGGAATCCGGGTGACAGACAGGGACAGGTGTGCTATCATATCATCATAGTGTACAGGGGACACACATCATACAACACACCACACATACAATACACATCATACAACACAACACACCACACATACAATACACATCACACAACACATACAATACACATCATACAACACACCACACATACAATACACATCATACAACACACAACACATACAATACACATCATACAACACACCACACATACAATACACATCACACAACACATACAATACACATCATACAACACACCACACATACAATACACATTATACAACACACCACACATACAATACACATCATACAACACACCACACATACAATACACATCATACAACACATACAATACACATCATACAACACAACACACATACAATACACATCATACAACACACCACACATACAATACACATCATACAACACACCACACATACAATACATATCATACAACTCCACACATACAATACAATACACATCATGCAACACAGAGTACACATCATACAACACAACACACATCATACAACACAACACAGCACACATCATACAACACAGCACACATCATACAACACAGCACACATCATACAACACAGCACACATCATACAACACAACACACATTATACAATACATCACAGAGCACACATCATACAATACAACACAACACACATTATACAATACAACACACATCATACAACACAACACGCATCATACAACACAACACAGAGCACATCATACAATACAACACAGAGCACACATCATACAATACAACACACATCATACAACACAGAGCACACATCATGCAATACAACACACATCATAAAACACAGAGCACACATCATACAATACAACACAACACACATCATACAATACAACACACATCATACAACATGCATCATACAACACACACAATACAGAACCCAACACATACAACACAGAGCACACATCATACAACACAGCACACATCATACAACACAAAGCACACCACACATTATACAACACAACACAGAGCACACAATACACAACACAAAGCCCACAGCACACAACACAGCACACCGCCTTTATTTATGTTCTGATCATAGTACACATCCAGCCCAGGAAATACACTGCATCTTCTCCACCGACTGACGATCAATACTCCACATCTGGACTGGAAAGCTCAGCATTTCCCGGAGCAGCTTTATCTCATCACCATCCAACCACTCACTGTGATTGTCACCTATACACCATATCATTCCATAATAGCACAGCCTGCCACTTATCATCCATTCTATAGGGTGCTCCCCCCACAACCCAATGATTAGACCAGCCAATAAAAATCTGCTGTGATGCATCATGATACAATTGTCACCCATACACTATAACATTCCATAAGAGCACAGTCTGTCACATCATCTATTCACCCCATACATACATCAACCCAATGATCAGACCAGTTAATAAAGATCTACTGTGATACTGCATGAGAAGCACTTGTCACCTATACACAGATCCTCTGCACACGATACCATTCCACATCAGCACACATTGCCATAATAATCTATAGGGTACTCACTCCACAACCCAATGATCAGACCAACCAATAAAGATCTGCAGTGATTCATAATGATACAAAGTCCAATTAGCACCTATACGCTATGCCATTATTAATAAAAAGCACAGCACGTCACTTATCATTTATGGGGTGCTCATCCCACAACCCAATGATCAGACCAGTTAATAAAGATCTGCTGTCATATATCATGATTCAAACTCTTATTGTCACCTATACACTATACCATTACATAAGAGCACTTCCTATCACTTATAATCAATAGGGTGCTCGCCAATACAAATCTTCTGTGATACATCATGATACAAACGAATTGTCACCCACACACTATACCATTATTAAAGAACACAGCACGTCATGTATCCTCACCCCACACCCCAATGATCAGACCAGTTAATAAAGATCTGCTGTGATAAATCCAATTGACAACTATACTATTACATAAGAGCACAGCCTGTCACTCAATCTATAGGGTACTCACCCCACACATACATCAATCCAATGATCAGACCAGCCGGGCAATGCCTGCTGTAATATCAGGGTAATTCTGGCCTATTCACTGTAGGAGATCGGGATAGAAACCAAGCCACTATGAATACAGCAATGCAGGTGTTAAATGAATGGACTTGGAGATGCAGATTAAGACAGATCAATAACTGTATTTTATGGTGTCATCTCTGCTCTGCATCACCGACCTCTGCCAACTCAAACCATATATGACTTGTGAATAACGACTTTCTCTTTAATGGGAATAGCCACTCTCTTGGTCCATTGAGTCTGTGCTGCAGTGAGTTTTGTCAGGCTCAGGCTCTTTGCTTATGACTAAAATCCACTATATTTGAAAATCCAATACACTTCACATTCACAACTCTACCAGGTCAGGGATAGTGATGATAGGACGTGCATTTTCTACAAGGAATTGCTAGACAGATAGATGTGTTTAAAGGAAACCTGCACTGTGAGCATGAGCATTGCTGAGATTGTGAAAGACTGAGAAGATAATTCTGCAGTGTGTAGGTGGGCATGACCAGATGGTACCCAACAGTGGAAATGCTTAAAGCTGAACTCCAGGATGCCTAAAAATTCTCCTTTGCAGTAGCGCTGCACCCACAGAGCAAAGATTAACTGCTTGTTTCCATCTAGTGGATTTAAAAAAAACAGATTTATCTACCCAATCCTTGTCTCTTCTGCACTGCTAGACCAATTCTTGAAACCTCTTATCCCCCATGTTCTGGCAGTCCAGGGTCCTCTGATGTCATCAAGACCAATGCAGGGACAACTGAGGGACAGTCCACTGCTGGAGCATGAGGGAGCGTCGTCTGCCAAGTGAGTGGAGGATTAGGTATGTAAAAGTGATTTTACTGTCCCATAGACTAAAATCCACCCTTGCAATGCAAGCTGAAATGAGGATTTTCTTAGATTTCCTGGATTTCCTTGCCTTTCAAAGCAAACCTTCACTCAAACTCAGCACTATTAACACCTATAAGTACTCCACCCTCCACAATCTTTTTTTCTGCACTTCACCCCCTTGCACGTGAACCCTCCTGGGATATGCAAATTACATATTCCAGGGGGGGCATTAGCTTCAATACTGTGGCCAGAGCAGTACAGATCTGGCGCTGTGTCATCAAGGGGCCTGATGGCATCAGAAAGGAAAATGACAGGTCCCGGGCATGCAGCAGAGGTTTGGCAAGTCACAGCAGGACAACACTGGATTTACTGGGCATGTGAGTATGTTTTACGGGGACAACCCAGAAGACAAATTAAGAGGAGAAAATAAAAATATATACAGGGTTAGTGAAACCCCTCTGAATAGAACCCAAGCCTACTTGATGTCTACACTGCTCACATATGCTACAGTCCTTTGACCCACAAAATAGTCCTTAATTACAGTACAACAAGTAGCAGTCTAAGACATAGTGTTAAAGTGGTTGTCAAGTCATGACAACCACTTTAAACTACAGGTAAGCCTATAATAAGACTTACCTGTAGCTCCTTGGAATATCTCATAAACTTGCACCGTTTAGCAGATATTCCCTGTATCTGCATCTGTCATCGGCACATGCGCAGTGAAGAAACAGCCCGACTGGTCCGTTTCTTCACTAAGTGTGCCGTAAATGACGGCTCCCGTGCGCATGCGTGGGAGTGACATCAGCGAGGCTCCTGCCAAACTGGGGACAAGTGTGTCTTGCCTACAGTCAAGCTGGAGCCCGCGCTGTGATTGGTCGGATCCCGTAAGACGACGGACACAACATGACGCCGGTCACAGCGGTGCTCGGGGACCACTGCAACGGCGTCGATCTAAGGTAAGCATTTTATACTAGATCATTATGCCTTTCTCTTGCAGGTGTTTTGGGTTTTTTTCCCCCAAGCCTTGACAACCACTTTAACTCTGTATTGTTCACACAAATCTATCTTCTGGGTGTAGAAAAGCAATTTTCTACAAATTATTCTTCATCCTGGGGTTTATGTTTGTCTCTAAGACGCAATACACACTATTAGATTTTCTGCAGATTTTCGTCTTCAGATTTACCAAAACCATGTAGTGCAAGGGCCTGCCTGATTGCATACAAATTAAAACTCCTAAGGTTTGACCTCATATTATATGGTGTGTATGGGGTCTAAGCTGGATACACACTATCCAATTTTCTGTAGATTTTTTCCTTCAGACTTACCAAAACCATATAATATGAGGTCAAACCTCATTTTATATGGTCAAAGGCTGGCCATACATTATACAATTTTCTTATTCCATTTCCTTTAGATTTACCTTCAACTATGTAGTGCAAGGGCCTGCCTGATTGCATACAAATTGAAAGTGTTTAGGTTTGACCTCATATTATGTGGTTTTGGTAATCTAAATTAAAATTGTACATGAAAATCGTACAATGTATGGCCAGCCTAAACAAAGACGTTGTTAAAATATCTAGAGACTACTTTGCAACCAGCAGCTCTTGAAACTGAACAATTTGGTCAGGTTTATGTAACAAACATAGCATACAGGGCACAGCAGTCAGGGCTACGTAATGTACAAAAGAGTATTGATTGTTCAACAGTCAGGACAATGTACTATATTACATAGCATATACTGTAGATTGAAGCAGTTCAGGCTATAAAATGTACAATAAATCATATAGCATACAGGGGTCAGGAGTATGTACTTTACCACATAGTGTATACAGTACATGTGTAAGGACTTGTGATGTGCAGCACAGCTTGGAGTGTGCAGTAGTCAGGAGTAAGTTCCCCCTTACATTGCTGATTGGCGGGGAGTACCCTTTTAAACATTGGTATTCATTGGTGAGTACCTCTATAACTTTGGTGCTCATTGGTGAATACCCCTAAATTCATTGGAGCTCAGTAGTGAGTGCCTTCTTTTTCTATGATGTTCAATTGTACATGCCCCCTTATTCATTGGTATTCAGTGATCAGTGCCTCTGAAACATTGGCTTTCACTGGTCAATGCCCCAAAACATTAGTGATCAGTGGGATCTTCAATGATTACTTACTTGAGAAACACTGAACCAGTCCCTTGCCTTCTGGCTTCCTGCTGAATGACGGTGTGCCCAGCTGTGCTGACATACAGCAGATCATGGCAATGTGAAAGTCATGCCAGAGGTGATTCCAGACTTGGATACTGCCTGCCATTCAAGCAGAAAGCCAGGAAGCAGAATTGAGACTGGTGCAACTTTTTCATGGGGGCAGTCAGTACAATTACAATACAAATCAATACAATACAAATCAATACAGGAGGAATCAGAGGGCTCTGCTCGTTAGAGCTTACAATCTAGAAATCATTAATGTTATGGGGGCACTGACCACCAGTGTCAGCTGGTGAAGTTTTAGGATGGTGGGGGGCCAGACCCTGTCCTTCCTTTTTGACCCCTCCCACTTCTCATAAGCCTTATCCCTTATTGAATCCACCCACTCCATCCCCTTTATTCCACTTGCTTCCACCCATAGTGTCAGGAGTATACAGCTCAGCATCACAGGACAGAGTACACAGCCCCAGCATCACAGGACAGAGTATACAGCCCCAGCATGACAGGGCAGAGTATACAGCTCAGCATCACAGGACAGAGTATGAAGCTCAGCCTCACCGACCAGGGTATACAGCTCAGCCTCACAAATCAGGGTATACAGCTCAGCCTCACAGATCAGGGTATACAGCTCAGCCTCACAGATCAGGGTATACAGCTCAACCTCACAGATCAGGGTATATAGCTCAGCCTCACAAATCAGGGTATACAGCTCAGCCTCACAGATCAGGGTATACAGCTCAGCCTCACAGATCAGGGTATACAGCTCAGCCTCACGGAACAGGGTATATAGCTCAGCCTCACAGATCAGGGTATATAGCTCAGCTTCAATGAACAGGGTATACAGATCAGCCTCACAGATCAGGGTATATAGCTTAGAATTTCAGAACGGGCTATACAGCTCAGCCTCACAGATCAGGGTATATAGCTCAGCCTCACAGATCAGGGTATACAGCTCGGCATTACAGATCAGGGTATATAGCTCAACATCACAGATCAGGTTATATAGCTCAGCCTCAAAGATCAGGGTATATAGATCAACATCACAGATCAGGCTATATTGCTCAGCCTCACAGATCAGACTATATAGCTCAGCCCCACAGATCAGGGTATATAGCTCAACATCATAGATCAGGGTATATAGCTCAACATCACAGATCAGGGTATATAGCTCAACATTATAGACCAGGGTATATAGCTCAATATCACAGGTCAGGGTATATAGCTCAGCATCACAGATCAGGGTATATAGCTCAGCCTCACAGATCAGGGTATATAGCTCAACCTCAGAGATCAGGGTATACAGCTCAGCATTACAGATCAGGGTATATAGTTCAACATCACAGATTAGGGTATATAGCATAGCTCAACATCACAGATCAGGGTATATTATTATTATTATATTATTATTATTATACAGGATTTATATAGCACTAACAGTTTATGCAGCGCTTCACAATGTAAAGGGGAGACAATACAGTTACAATACAATAAAATACAAGACAATCAAGATGGCCCTGCTCAGAAGAGCTTACAACCTAATAGGGTATATAGCTCAGCATTACAGATCAGGGTATATAGCTCAACATCACAGATCAGGGTATATAGCACAGCTTCACAGATCAGGGTATATAGCTCAGCATTACAGATCAGGGTATATATGGCTTTACCAGGTGTTTTATCAGATGCTATGAAGGGCAGGGGAGATATCAAGGGTCTAATAAACCCCTGACGTCTCTATAAAGAGTACCTATCACTGACCAAAGCTAAAATCAAGTTAAATGAAAAAAAGTGTAAATAAAATAAATAAAAATAATAATAAAATTATGTAAAAGCACCCCTGTCCCCCGTGCTCACACGCAAATGCAAATGTGCACATAGGTCTGGCACACATATGTAAATAGCGATTTCACCATGCATGTGAGGTATCGCTGCCAATGTTGGAGTAAGAGCAATAATTCTAATGCCATAGCTCACGTTTAACTATAAACTGATAACCTGTAAAGGCTTTTAAACCATCACCTATAGACAATTTTAGGAACTGAAGTTTGTTGCCATTTTACAGGCAATTTTAAATCTTGACATGTTCGGTACCTATTTACTCGATGCAACATATTTTATATTTCACCGAAAAACTGGATATTATTTATTGTGTTTGTGTGCACTAAAATTAATTTAACTGCATTTTTTTCCTGAAAACTTGCATTTGAAAAAAAGGGCTGCGCAAATATTATGTGACATACAAAATTGCAACAGCCACCATTTTGTTGTCCAGGGCCTCTGCTTTCCAAAACATATAGTGTTTGGGGGTTCTAAGAAAACAAAATGCAGATGTTTAACATGTATGTAAACAATTAAAAAAGCTGAACAAATAATGTTTAAAATATATATATATATATATTTAATAAAATAGTTAAAAATAAAATATTCAATATTTCATATGTAATATTATCAGACAGCAGTTGGAGGTTTTGGTCCTGCTCTGTAAGGCTTGGTTCACACTTGAGCTTGTTTTTGCTTTAGCCAATGGAAAGCTAGTTAGTAGGTGAAGGAGAGGCAGGAAATCCTGCAAAAAGCTTGTGTCACGCACGTTTTTAAGGCACTCTCATTGAAGTCTATAGGTACTAAAAACCCATGACACCGCCCCAATTCGACATACGTTAGACAAAATGGCACTCAGGTGGGAACAGGCACCTTAGGATACAATAGGAATCCTCAGGTCGAACATTGAAACACTTCTAGAAAACAATTTCAAATCTCTCAGGTATGAAGTGAGCCTCATAGCAGTCTATACAGGCGGTCCCCGGGTTACAAACAAGATAGGGACTGTAGGTTTGTTCTTATGTTGAATTTGTTTGTAAGTCGGAACAGGTACATTTTTTAAGTGTAGCTTCAGCCAAATAAACTATTTTTAAGGTTTTTGGATAGCATAGGAAGGGTTAACAGCCCTGTAACGTTTGTTTTGCTGTCTATGTTTCTGTTCAGAAGATTTCACCTCACTTCCTGTCCCAATGATAATTGGATTTTGAAAATTTTGGGTTGTTGGGGAAACAAACATTGGTGATAAAGCATCAATGGAGACCCCTTTTTCCCATAATAACTTTTAACCCTTTTAACCCATAATAAAATAATAAGAGTCCCACACTCCCGACACTTCTAGCCATTACACTCCGCTGCTCAGTAGATAACAGGCTGCTCCAGAAGGGTTTGCAGATACAAACATTTCCTTAGGCATAGTGGGCACCGCCCACTGCTCCCTCCTCACTGGCTGTGATTGAGACCAACAGGAGCCAGTGGCTCCCACTGCTTTCTCTGAGCCAATAAGGAGGGAGAGAGAGGAGAGAGCCACTGCTCTTATGCATATCACTGGGTCCAGATCAGGCTCAAGTAAGTATAAGGGGGATCTGGGGGAGGAACAGCCCACAGAGGGTTTTTTTTTACCTTAATGCAGATAATACATTTAGGTATAAAACCTGCAGGCTTTAGAACCACTTTAATTTAGTGTTCCCCAGAAGAATATACTCACTTTACTTTTGCTTCTCCACTGGTCCATTCATGTGCTTGGAGCAAAGGAAAGCCCAGTCTAAGCTACAAATTACTGGAGGTTACCCATGCTTATGGATTGCCCATGTGTTGATTATCCCAGCATGGTCTTTTTCACACCTAGAACTACCAGATATTTCCTTTGACTCCTGAACTGAGTGGTGAGGGAATGAAAGTTATATATACCTGTATATGCTGGGGAGGGAGGGGTGCAATTAAACCAAAGCTGTTGTTTTGCCGTGAATGGGCAAATCACATTTACTTTAAACCCACATAACTGCACAGAGTTATATAAATTAACCACTTGCCGACCGCATACTGTAAATATACGGCGGCAAAGTGGCTCTCCTGCGCTGGATCACGTACCGAGCACATGATCCGGCACTTCTGGGTTTGGGGCTTGCACGTGCGCCACCAGTGGCCCGCTCCCACTGTGATTAGACACAGCGGGAGCTGATTGGTGAGTATTACCGACTCGATGTCCGCCGGCACCTGCCAATGCTTCGGTACAATGACAGAATGTCGGTCTGCCTATGTAAACAAGGCAGATTGTTGTTCTGTCGCTACAGAAGAGATGGGTCCTGTGCCTCTGCTAAGCAGAGGCACCAATCCATGCATTCTCCTAATACAAACACCTCCCCACAGTAGTAAAGCACATCTTAGGCACACACTTAAACCTTTAATCGCCCCTGATGTTAACCCCTTCCCTGCCATTAGTACAGTGAGAAGTGCATATTTTTTTAGCACTGATCACTGTATTGGTGTCACTGGTCCCCAAAAAGTGTCAGTCAGTGTCCCAACTGTCTGCCGCAATATTGCAGTCCTGCTATAAGTTGCTGATCGCCGCCATTACTAGTAAAAAAAATTAAATAAAAATTGCCCCTAGTTTGTAGACACTGTGGGGTTGATTTACTAAAGCTGGAGAGTGCAAAAACTGGTGCAGCTTTGCATGCTAGCCAATCAGCTGCTAACCTCAGCTTGTTCAATCAAGCTTTGACAATAAAACCTTGAAGCTGACTGATTTCTGTGTGGAGCTGCACCAAATTTTGCACTTTCAAGCTTTAGTAAATCAACCCCTATACCTTTTGTGAAAACCAATCAATATACACTAATTGAGAATTTTTTTACCAAAAATATGTAGCAGAATACATTTTGGCCTAAATTGATGAAGAAATTAGATTTTTTCCCATTTTTTAATTGTATATGCTTTATAGCAGAAAGGAAAAAATATTTTTTTTTTCAAAATTGTCAGTCGTTTTTTTTTTTATTATAGCACAAATAATAAAAACTGTAGAGGTGATCAAATATCACTAAAAGAAAGCTCCATTTGTGGGGAAAAAAGGACATAAATGTTGTTTAGGTACAACATCGCACGACTGCGCAATTGTCAGTTAAAGCAGGGCTGGTGCAAGGATTTTTGACATCCTAGTCAAAACCTCATTTTGCGGCCCCCATTGGCTCCACCCCTGACTCCACCCCCTCTTCCCTGTCCATGTGACAGGAGGCGGTGCTATACAGGAAGCATCGGCTCTGCTTCCTCTAGCTCTGGCTCCAGTGCTGCACTGCGCCTCTAATTACACTACCGGTCAGACGGAACAGCTGCCTGAGGCTGAGTTAGTTACATGCTGCAGCCTGCAGAGCATGCAGACGCCGAGGGAAACCAGCGGCTGGGCGCCCCTAGGCAGCAGTGCGCCCTAGGCGGCTGCCTAGTTTTCCCAGTGGTAGCACCGGCCCTGAGTTAAAGTAATGCAGTGCCGTATCGCAAAAAATGGCCTGGTCATGAAGGGGGCTGGAGCTGGAGTGGTTAAATATGAACTTATGATTGTCTTGTCTCATTTATCCACTAGTACTGAAGCTGAACTGAGACAAATAGCTAAATACACTGATGAAATAAAAATATGTGAGATATTTTACTTCTCATAGGATTTACATTTCTGTCCACCCGATGCCATGTTTTACACAGCCCTACCAGATAGCACTGCAAGCCTGGATATCTGACTTTTCTCTACCGAAACCAGTTCTTGTCTCTGCCCCCCCCAGCCTCTGATTGGACAGTAAATGGCAGCAGATTGATGAGCTTCTTTCTCTCTCGCCCTGCTCTCTTCTGCTAACAGCATGCTCCTTGTTAGCACAAAAGCAGGTCAGCACAACTCATTGGCCCTTTGTGCTGCTTCTCCCACTTCCAGTTTGAGCTCTGCTGTATAGCAAATTACAAGAGCCTAATACCAGGTCAAATGCAGGGGAATATACTGGCTGGCTTTAAAAATAACTTAAAGCGGTTGTAAACCACTGGATGTTTTTTTTCCCTTATCCTGCAAGGTATTGTCATAACGTGCTAGTATGCATCACATACTAGCACATTATGTTAAACTTACCTGAAACTTAGCTGCAGGTGCTCCCATCTTCACACGTATGCTTCTGGGTTTGCGGACTCCAGCTCTGTACCTGGCCAGAGCCGTGACAGCGCCACTCCCACGCACATGCCTTTGGGAGCCGCGTTTCACGGCACAGGGTTCTGAAGGAACGGCACGGGTGGCCGCTCCTTCAGAACGCATGTGCCAGTGATGTCACTGGTTGCATGTACAGTAAATATCTCCTAAACAGGCATATTTACACTACCTATAGATAAGCCCTATTATAGGCTTAACTATAGGTAACATTTATGGAAGTTTACTTCCACTTTAATGATTTACTGCTGAACAGATACCTGCATGAATTGATGTTTCTATCTAATTGTAATTTAGCCTTAATAACTCCGCCATTTCCCATGATTTGAAAGTGATGTTTAACCTTTTTACATTTCTCTGTGCCACCAATCTTTGCATTCATCATAATTCATCATAATGACCATATACTGCAAGTATGGGATTAAATAACTTCAGAACCAGGCTCTTGGGTTGTTCTAAATGAATATGCTAAAACTCTTTTAGCTATCTTTTTCTAATTGTCCCTCACTGGGAGAACATCCACATCAGACATGATCCCTATATTTAGCATCGGGATGCTAAAAAAAACATTTGCATTATATGATAACAGTGATGGTGATGGTTAATTCTTAATCCATTATACACTGAGTTAGGATACTAAAGCATTGGAACATTTCTTGAAAAAAAATTGCAGCACTCAAGTGAGGGCACTGCCACCAGCCCCTGTATCCCTCCCCGTGCTGTGCTTCTCTAAACAATGGAAAAACATGCGTTGTGGTAGAGGTGGCAGGGCTCCAACATCAATGCTTGGAAGTCAGTATTTGCATATTAAGTGACCGAGAGGCTCAGGAAAATAACCAGAGGTATGGTATTGTATGTTAAAAACAGTCTTTGTTTAATCTCAACTGATAGATGCTAGCATGAGGAAAACCAGATTAGCGAAGAGTTTATGAAGTATTAATCAAGCTTTTTCCTTGAAGCCCTTAAAACACCATTCAGCTCCAGCCTAAAAGTGATGGATGGAGATCTTATTAACAGTGATTGTTGTGAGTTAGTGGGTTTCAGTAGGCTTTTAGTGATAAAGCCTAGCGCACACTAGCAGGGCTGAACGAAAAAAATTGACAGCTCCTGGGAGAGCCGTGGCACTAACCATGCGATGTTAGTACAGTGATTTCCCCTGCTGTGCTATTGTGCTCTGACAGGGGGACGGCCCCCACCGGAACACTCCGGTCAGCGCTCACGAGACCTTTTTTAGTCATGCCCCAGAAGCAGGGCTGGCGCAAGGATTTTTGACACCCTAGGCAAAACCTCATTTTGCCGCCCCTTTGGCTCCACCTCTGACTCCATCCCCTTTGCCCTGTTCATGTATACAATGGAGGTGGTGGAGATTTTTTCAGCACCTCTCTACCCATTTCTTTAGCCGTGGCCCACCGGCCTGCACCTTTGCCTCTGGACCCACCTCATTGTACCGGCCTGGTGTGCTGCCAGCCGCAGCTCTCCAGTGACATGAGTAATCGATGCAGATCAGTGACAGATCAACAGCGGCTCGGTGCCCTGGGCAGCAGTGGCACCCTAGGCGGCCGCCTACTCCGCCTAGTGGTAGAGCCGGCCCTGGTCAGATGCAGCCAGCTTCTGTTGGACCTGCTGCAGTACACATAGGTTGAATATCATCTGAAATTTGGCCTGTGTGTACTAGGCTTAACTGTAGGGCTGCGACGAACAATTATTTACATAAACGATTAATTGACGATTATTGTTTTGATTAATTGATTAATCGTATTAAAACTTCAAAAAAAAGTTTGGTGTATAATCTAGTTATCATGTAAAGTTTAAAAATAAGATTTTTTTTTCTCGAATATCTATATGTAGTGGTAAATATAAATGACCAGCTATATGGTTAGGGAACAATGTATATATATATATAGATATAGATAGATATAGAAATATATATATATATATATATATATATATATATATATATATATATATATATATAGTGAGTACACCCCTCACATTTTTGTAAATATTTCATTATATCTTTTCATGTGACAACACTGAAGAAATGACACTTTGCTACAATGTAAAGTAGTAAATGTACAGCTTGTATAAGAGTGTAAATTTGCTGTCTCTTCAAAATAACTCAACACTGAAAATGTACAAATTGGGGCAAAGTGTATTTATTGTAATATATGTAATATTTTGTGTGGCCATCATTATTTTCCACCACTTCCTTAACCCTCTTGGGCATGGAGTTCACCAGAGCTTCACAGCTTGCCACTGGAGCCCTCTTCCACTCCTCCATGACAACATCACTGAGCTGGTGGATGTTAGAGACCTTGCACTCCTCCACCTTCCATTTGAGGATGCCCCACAGATGCTCAATAAGGTTTAGGTCTGGAGACATGCTTGGCCAGTCCATCACCTTTACCCTCAGCTTCTTTAGTAAGGCAGTGGTTGTCTTGGAGGTGTGTTTGGGGTCGTTATCATGTTGGAATACTGCCCTGCGGCCCAGTCTCTGAAGAGAGGGGATCAAGCTCTGCTTCAGTATGTCAAAGTACATGTTGACATTCATGGTTCCCTCAATGAACCCCAGTGCCGGCAGCACTCATACAGCCCAAGACCATGACACTCCCACCACCATGCTTGACTGTAGGCAAGACACACTTATCTTTGTACTCCTCACCTGGTTGCCACCACACACGCTTGACATCATCTGAACCAAATAAGTTTATCTTGGTCTCATCAGACCACAGGACATGGTTCCAGCAACCCATGTCCTTAGTCTGCTTGTCTTCAGCAAACTGTTTGCATGTTTTCTTGTGCATCATGTTTAGAAGAGGCTTCCTTCTGGGATGACAGCCATGCAGACCAATTTGATGCAGTGTGTGGCATATGGTCTGAGCACTGACAGGCTGACCCCTCACTGCTTCAACCTCTGCAGCAATGCTGGCAGCACTCATATGTCCATTTCCCAAAAACAACCTCTGGCTATGATGCTGAACACGTACACTCAGCTTCTTTGGTCGCCCATGGCGAGGCCTATTCTGAGTGGAGCCTGTCCTGTTAAACCGCTGTATGATCTTGGCCACCATGCTACAGCTCAGTTTCAGGGTCTTGGCAATCTTCTTATAGCTTAGGCCATCTTTATGTAGAGCAACAATTCTTTTTTCAGATCCTCAGAGAGTTCTTTGCCATGAGGTGCCATATTGAACTTCCAATGACCAGTATGAGAGAGTGAGAGCGATAACAGCACATTTAACGCACCTGTTCCCCATTCACACCCGAAACCTTGTTACACTAGTGAGTCACATGACATCGGGGAGGGAAAATGGCTAATTGGGCCCAATTTGGACATTTTCACTTACGGGTGTACTCACTTTTGTTGCCAGCGGTTTAGATATTAATGGCTGCGTGTTGAGTTATTTTGAGTGGACAACAAATTTACACTGTTATACAAGCTGTACACTCACTACTTCACATTGCAGCAACGTGTCATTTCTTCAGTGTTGTCACATGAAAAGATATAATAAAATATTTACAAAAATGTGAGGGGTGTACTCACTTTTGTGAGATGCTGTGTATGATAGTCCTGTACAGTTGTAGATGAATTCAAAGTAAACAGCTACTTTTACATATATATATCGGAGAATTGTCTTAATTGCCAAAGGAATTTTATTTGTGTCCATTCAGTCCTGAGATTTACACAGCTCTGTCCCATAGAACAGCCTTGTCAAGCAGGGTAGCGGACCTGATCTTTCTTTCTTTGCTGCAGTTTAACTTACTGTACAGCTCTTGTCCGCAGAGGAGAAGCAACACACTTATGAGCTTATCTCTCCAGGATGACGCATCTTGTGATAAACGTGTACGGAGGAGCGACGTGCTGACGTCACCACGTTTGTGCAAGTCCCGAAAGGGCGGGCTGCTGTATTGAGCCGGCCGGCTTATTTCATGTGTGTTTTTATGCTACATTTTGTAAGTGCAATTTTTTTTTTGCCATTAAAAACTTTAAGGATTTTATACAATGCAAGCTTTATCTTTTTTGGGGTCTGTATGTGATTGAATTCTCCCATGAGTGGCGGGTTCTCTTCAGCTTGATCCCCCTGGATGAACAGAGGCCTTGGCTGGGTTTAAAAGCAAAATATATATAAAAAAGATCCCGCGCTACGGTGGATATGAGTGGTACTCTGGGGTAAGCTGCCCTCCTGTTTTTCCAAGGGAGAGCAAAGAGGAGGTGCTTGACAGGGTTTTGATGGTAGGCGGGGCCAGTGAGTACGTCCGAACGTTGCGACATCACGGCCGGGTTCGTGGATTTGGTGCATGGAACGCAAGCCATAGGAAGAGGAAGGGAGACATCTCTTCCTCAAACGGTAGCCGCGCTACCACCTGTCTATTGTTCCTATTGTATCACCACGGAGACCCAGCACATTGCTTACTTCTTTTTACCACCTATTTTATCTGGACAATAAATTTATACGGTTTTACACTATATTGGTTTTCCGTCCTTTTTTCTACCACACCGGAGGGATTTCCTAGTGTGGAACGCTGCACCGGAGCACAGGAGGACCATTAAGGAGATCGTTACTGGAAAAGGTCCGGCATAGAGGAGTCTACCCCGAGCTGACCGGGATAAAGATTCAGCATAGGCGAGCTACCCCTGCAGGGGTACCTAGCTCTGGTGAGTAGGGATACAGGAGGGGAGCACTGAGTGGAATCACTGGATCACGTTGAAAGTCCTGATGCATTACCACCAAAGTCACTGAACACAGTTTTTCTGATATGGAAACTTTCAAGAGATGATTGTGCCTTACTTGGCTTATCTATGGACATTACATTATGATCTGAGTATAAGTTACCTGCTATAACACAACAGCACAACGTTTATATACACTGTCACTTTATTCATTTCTATGTTTTATACTGGATCTTGCTTTATACGGATATTATAACTTATTATTATCTGAAAATAAGTAACCCAATTTTAAACGCACAGCACAACATTTACATATACTGTCACTTTATTCATTTATTGATATTCATGCTTTTAGAACCAGGGGTTCCTGTGCAATAGGGTTGGGTCTGAATAGGACTATCACCCCAGGGTTAGCGCCATCTCCTGGCATACTGTTTGTATATGGGTTTAAAAGCAACAAGCGGGAAAGACATTCCGTAATAGGAGGTCATGAGGAGCTGGTAAGCGGCCATTCAATAAGAGGGAGGCTTTTTTTCTGTAGATCACACACCATTCCGGTAATTGTCATTGTACTTTGGGATTTATTGCATTCCTTTATCACTTTATGGACTCTTTTTTGCAGTGTGTTTGTTTTGCCTTTTTTTTCTTCAATATATAGCGCAACTTTATTTGGGCTATATCATCTCTCCATCACTCTGAACGCTTACAGACTGTAAAACAGAATGCAATAGGCTAATACCTAGCCAAATGTAAATGCTTAATCTCTTTGTATTTAAATTACAGTGGAACCTTGGATCACGAGCATAATCCGTTCCAGAATGCTTGTAATCCAAAGCACTCGTATATCAAAGCATGTTTCCCCATAAGAAATAATGGAAACTCAGTTAATTCGTTCCACAGCACTGCTTGTCAATGCAGTGCTGTATGTGGCCAGAGTTCTGGGGGCGCCTGGTGTATGCAATACCATATGTGGCCAGAGGTGTGGTGGTAGTGCTAGTGAGGCTCGGAAACAGCCGGAAACAATTGGAAATGCTCGGGAAACTGTTTATGGTTTCCGTACATCTGAGCATTTCTGAATGCTTTTGGGTGTCCCCGAGGCTCACCAGCGCCCCCCGCACCTCTGGCCACATGCGGTATTGCATGCACAGAGGCTTAATTCTGCTCGTTATGTGAGACAGCATTCACAAACCGAGTCAGAATTTTTTTAAAAAATGCTCGTATTGCGAAACACTCTTTAACCGTGTTGCTCGCAATTTGAGGTTTTACTGTATATATTTAAGGATATACTATTAATAACAGAGCTGCATTTATGTGTGCCTTTTATATTCCCCTGGATTTCAGCCTTAAAGCGGAGGTCCGGGCTAAAAAAAAAAATTAAAAGTCAGCAGCTACACATACAGTAGCTGCTGACTTTTAATATTAGGACACTTACCTGTCCTGGACTCCAGCGATGTCGGCACCCGCCGCCGATCTTCGGATCGGGGGACGGGTGCAGCCGCCTCCATCGCGGGTAAGGGAACCCGGACGTGTAAGCAGTACAGCTTCACGCCGGGCACCTTACCGCGCATGCGCGAGCTCTGCCACGCTCTGCTACTGGCCAGGCGGCCAGTAGCAGAGCGAGCAGGGAGGAGGGAGCCGGCTTCTGACGTCAGCGGCCGCGTCCGCCGGCCAGAACTCCCGGAAGTGTGGAAAAGGACACCTGTCTAAAGACAGGTGTCCTCTTCCCCTTCCCCCCCCGAAAGGTGCCAAATGTGACACCTGAGGGGGGGAGGAATCCAACCAGCGGA
>BLSH010367004.1:363183-382748 GCA_018402905.1 Glandirana rugosa
TGTAAAGTCCGAAGTTTGTATTTCTATATTTTGACATTAAAAAACACTTCTTAGTTGTTGTTCACCCTGTGTTAGTACTTCACTTTGCTTTAAATAACCTATAAAGTTTGAAAAAATTGTTTATTTTTTGACTTTTTAACCCGCACGTTTTAATAAGTCGGGGAAATGAAAGTCACGTCGTTTGAGAGTGTCCCACTTGTTGTTGATTCTTCACAAAAAATTACAGTTTTATATCTTTATGTTTGAAGCCTGAAATGTGTCAAAAGGTTGCAAAGTTCAAAGGGGGCCGAATACTTTCGCAAGGCACTGTGTATGTGTGTATATATATATATATATATATATATATATATATATATATAAGATATATATATATATATGCTCCCATTTGGATTTTATGGACTTTTATGGACTGTTATGAACTGTATCATGAATTGTATGAGCCTGTTTCTCACACAGGATTGATTGGGGCTTTAAATGCAATATACCATATACACCATATATTTTGCTATTAATGCAAGCAAAAGATAAATGATTGTGTAAACTGTAGTATATGTAAGATGATTTACTTGGCAGAAAGGTCATATTTAGAGAACATCTAGGTTAAATTTAATTTTAAATACATTTTTTTTGGGGGGGGGGGGGCGGTAAAATGACTGTATACCCAACCAGTGACCCACAATAGGGTTAATGGGTTTGGGAAATGTATCCTATTTTCATATTCAACAGAAATGCAGAATTACTAACACAATGTACTTTAATATTTAAAATTCAGACGTGCAGCAAAAAGTAATGTAGTCTAAGCTGAGTTTAAAACACCATGATAAAAAAAAAGTGATGATTCATCGGAAAATCACAAAGCTGATCTCTCATAATTACTCTCTATTACTCACAGATAGCAAGTATGTAGTTGTACTGGGAAATGTCTCACCGACAGAATCCAAGTGGAAAGAATTTTCTAACCTTTTCTCAAAAATAACAAAAAAAAAACTGTGTACAAAACTTGACTACCAACAATTTAGAAAAATGACAATCCTAAATCACAGCACTTCTGCAAAATTATAAAAGTATAACCTCACAAAAGATGAAAAGAGAGCATTAACCGTGTGCCTACTGGGTACTTTTACCCCCTTCCTGCCCAGGCCAATTTCCAGCTTTTAGTGTTGTCACAGTTTGAATGACAAATGCACAGTCATGTAACAGTTTACCCAAATGAAATTTTTATAATTTTTTCCACACAAATAGAGCTTTCTTTTGGTGATATTTAATCACCACTGGGGTTTTTATTTGTTACTAACCAAATGAAAAAAGACACAAAATTTTGAAAAAAAACAAAACATTTTTCATAGTTATACAATTTTGCACTGATGGGCACTAATAGGCTGCACTGATGGGCACTAATGAGAGGGCACTGGTGGGCTCTGATGAGAAGGCACTGATGGGCACTGATAGGTGGCACTGATGGGCTCTGATAAGTGGCACTGGACGCCCACCTAGCAAAGTAAGCCTGTGCTGTAGCTGTCTTTCGGCTATAGCGCGGGCAGGAAGTGGTTGAAGTGTTACTAAACCCACAACAGTAAAATCAGTCTATATATGCAGTAAAGCATGTTTGTTATACTTAGTGTGGAACCCAAGGGGTTAATCCTCCGCATTGTGTAAAAAGGCTAAAAAAAAAAAAAAGATAACCAGTGCTCCGCCAGACACTGATAGAAGTCACAAGACTGCTATATACTCCTGATGAGAAAAGATATTTAGCGGTTTATATTTACTAAGATAACTCCATTTCCATGTTCTGTGTACTGTGGGAGACCAGATATAGTGAATGCAGGGTCCTGGGTTTAACAACACTTTAAAGTAATTACAACAAAATTATCAGATGGTGATCAAACCATCGAATAAGGGTGGGAATATAGTATTTTTGAGCCATTAACACTATGTTAAAAGGTGCCACAAACTTTTAGAGGATAAAACAGAAATAAGGTAGCATTAAACCCAAAAGCAAACATTCATTATATTGCAGCTTACCAATTCTTAGTGATTGCTGCATTTGTCTCCTTTTTTAGTCTTTCTGTTTTCTAACTTCATCTGGTGATCCAGCCAGCAAGTCTGTTGTTTTCACAACACAAACTCTACACCAGAATGTATCAGCTTACATGGATGAGACAAACCACTGGCAGGGGTGATAAACTGCTTGCTGCCCAACCACAGTACATATACTGTGGATGAGCAGCACAGCCAGGGAAAGTGACATACTGGTACATCACCTAGCACATGCACACTAGCGCTCCCCTTGGGGGGGGGTGCAGTCGCGCGATCCCATGACCACTTTGTCCACTGCTCAGTACAATGGCTGGGTATCATGATCATTAGTGATCATGATCAGTGTGAGCTGGCGTTTGCCTTCAATTTGTTACTGGTTCTTCAACTGCTAATACATTTACCACTATCTACCCCAGACTGACAATGTTGTTGTCTGGTGTGCCTCCTGTTCTCATTCCTCCAGAGGTATGTCTCACTAATACAGGAGGTGTGTTATTGGCCAGGTCACCAGGTGAAAAAGAGGGAAAAAGCCAAAGAAAAGGAACTTGATGCAGCCACCACTTTAGTTGGGGGGGGGGGGGTCAGTGGCGGTGGCTATTTGCCGGCCCCCCCCAGCTGCCACTGGATTGGATTGTAGTATATTGCCTTTCTGCTTTCCACCATTGTGGAAGATATTCTAATTACCACATGCAGATGGCATAAAGGATATTGGCACCACTTGACGGTAATATCAGGAAAATCTGATTCCTAAAGGCCTATTTCCCAAGAACCTGATTCAACACATACAGTATATATATCAGCTGTTTTTTTATAATGGCTATGCTTCAAGTTAAGTTTAGATTAAGAAATCATCTCAACAGATTGTCTTATGGCAAGAAAATAATAATTTTCAGAGAAGAGAGACATTTGTTGAGTTCTACACTGCTAGAATCTGATCCAGGAAAAAGAAGCAAGTTCCATAGGCAGCTGCGCTGTAATCGAATGCAGAATAAAACAAAGGAACCTTAGATTGAGATTCAAAGAGGCAATGATTGTGAATATAGCTACAAGTAAACCTGACATATAGGCCATCACTGCAAAACTCTCTCCTGTGGTTAACCTCTCAACCCATCAACAGAGAAAAAGTGAACAAAATGTGCTCTGTAAACGACTTAGCTTCTGCCTGACCAAACAACTTGATGAAACTGAGTACTGCACTGACATTAAAGAATTCTTCTGTGGATTATAGTTAACAGATTTTTTCCATGACAGAACGAATATCAAATCAAATAAAATCACTGAAAACTACTTTCAAATTTAAAAAAAAACAACTGCAATTGGACCTCAAAACAAGAAACCGAACCAGTGCAGACATTTCTTTAGGAAGAGAATCAAATAAAATATAATGGACAAACAAAAAACAAGAAAGAAGTGGTATAGAAAGAAAGTGCTATACAGACATGATTGCCAAACCCGCAGACAATGGAAGTGCAATGGTAATTATGAATACCTCTGATATATTCAAAGACACACAAGCAGATTTTCAACACAACCTACTATAAATGACTGAATAAAAACCCAATGCAACAATACACAAAAGAAATGAGGAAGCTGCTTAATGGGCCTTGTGCAAAACAATCACATCTGCAGTATCTCAAACCAAATCATCTCAAAATGGACTACCTGGTATACAAGAGAAAGGAAACCCAGTGTGGCCTATCGATATAGGACAGAATTTGAGGACCAATGGTCCCACTTGGACTTGGACTTTTAAGGCACTCCATACTTGGATATATAAAAAAATATAAACTTTATTTGTACAAAAATATATAATGAAAAAAGACAAACAGCACAATTGTTAAAAGCATGCATGTAGTATCAGCATAATTTCATAGCAGTTGTTATGTCATGTGAGAACCATGAGCCTCTGTGCGCCAATGCACGTTTCGCTAACTCTCTTCTTCAGTACACACTCAGGGTGGATGGAAACGGAAAAAATGTCTCACAAATAGCATGACGCATGCACATAGAAGAAAACGGCTTCCTATCCAGACTTCAAACTAGTCAGCAAAAGTATTTGGTATAAACCTCAGGAGTATATATGGATTCATGAGGTGCTTATTGCCTGAGGTAATGTCTGCAAAAATCCCTAGGGGGCACCGTTCAGCTAGGGTACACAGATGAGAGGATGCAATATCAGAGGGTAGTAAGTTTTACAGCCAATTCATAGATAATTCCATATAGGATCCAGAGTCCGGTAGAGTGTAATCACTCTTCATCACAAATAAGATTGCCGGACATATACACCCATACTGTGTCCCATCAATACACAGGCATCAATACACAATCATCTGGCATCACAGGGTTTGGAGAGGTGCACAAAGTGTGAATATTTTGTGTGGCCACCATTATTTTCCAGCACTGCCTTAACCCTCTTGGGTATGGAGTTCACCAGAGCTTCACAGGTTGCCACTGGAGTGCTCTTCCACTCCTCCATGACAATATCAAGGAACTGGTAGATGTTAGAGACCTTGCACTCCTCCACCTTCCATGTGAGAATGCCTCACAGATGCTCAATGGGGATTAGATCTGGAGACATGCTTGGCCAGTCCATCACCTTTACCCTTTTAGCTTCTTTAGCAAGGCAGTGGTCGTCTTGGAGGTGTGTTTGGGGTCATTGGAATACTGCCCTGTGGCCCAGTCTCTGATCAAGCTCTGCTTCAGTATGTCACAGTACATGTTGGAATTCATGGTTCCCTCAATGAACTGTAGCTCCTCAGTGCCGGCAGCACTCATGCAGCCCCAGACCATGACACTCCCACACACACTTGTCTTTGTACTCCTCATCTGGTGGCTGCCACACATGCTTGACACCATCTGAACCAAATGAGTTTATTGTGGTCATATCAGACCACAGGACATGGTTCCAGTAATCCATGTCCTTAGTCTGCTTGTCTTCAGTAAACTGTGAGCTTTCTTGTGCAACATCTTTAGAAGAGGCTTCCTTCTGGGACGACAGCCATGCAGACCACTTTGATGCAGTGTGCAGTGTATGGTCTGAGAACTGACAGGCTGATCCCCCACCCTGCAGCAATGCTGGACTCACTCATACGTCTAATTCCCAAAGACAACCTCTGGATATGACGCTGAGCACGCGCACTTTACTACTTTGGTCAACCATGGAGAGGCCTGTTCTGAGTGGAACCTGCCCTGTTAAACCACTGTATTGTCTTTGCCACCATGCTTCAGATCCTCAGAGAGTTTTTCACCATTAGGTGCCATGTTGAGCTTCCAGTGACCAGTATGAGAGAGTGAGAGTGATAACACCAAATTTAACACACCTGCTCCCCATTGACACCTGAGACCTTGTAACACTAATGTGTCACATGACACCGGGGGAAGAAAGTGACTAATTAGGCCCAATTTGGACATTTTTACTTAGGGGTGTACTCACTTTTGTAGTTTAGATATTAATGGCTGCTTGTTGGGCTATTTTGAGTGGACAGCAAATTTACACTGTTATACAAGCTAAACACTTACTACTTTATATTGTAGGTTAGAAATACTAAGCAGTGAAAAACAAAGTACAAAGAGAGAAAAGAGAAAACGGGACTTTGAATGAAGCCCGCCACTGTATGAATAAAAAATATATTGGTAAATAAATTTAATGTCAATAGTTTATTGATTAAAGTTCAATTATTTAGTATAAAATATTCTTTTCTATAAACCATGATATTTTGTAAAAAACAATCGAATCATGTACAAAGTATACATTTTGAGATTCAGAAATCAAAAAAAGACATGATTAGCAAGCAAATTTTAAAATTATTCATCAGTAAATAGTATATATATATATATATATATATATATATATAAAAGATGTATTTGAGGGCCCAAGTTTGTCTTGGAATCATAAATGTAGACTTGACGCGTTTCATGGCGTACAGCCATTCATCCGGAGTATGATGCAATAAGGACATTCTGAAAAATACATAATGGGTCTGTAAATATCTGGTACCTCTGACGGGAATAGTATGATCTCCAAGGGGAATTGTAACTTACGAAACAGCTTCACACAAACGGATAGCCCACAAACAGGGGATGTCAGGAGCCAGAGATGAGGAGTCAGGCACGGGGCTGAGATGGGGACCCCATCCAAAGCAGAGGGAGCTGCCAGGGAAAGCCAGATCACCACAAGGACCATCAGTATGTTCAGTGTGTGCTGTGAAAGCCACACTAGACTGGAAATGAATAAGAATGTGAAGATTGAGTGCATAACCTATATTGAAGTGCCCTAAAATAGGAATGTATGTGAAGTAAATGAGTAAGTAAGACTATGTGAAAGTTTCCATAGGGGACTACATCCAAGGTAAATTTCTGTGAAGGAATCAATTAACCAGCAGTGAAACATAAAACAAATTGATAAGCATACAAATAATTGTGAGCACCAAGAAAATAGTGCTGGATTAGTAGATACCAATGGGGGATGAGGATCGTGTGAGTGGGAATAGGTTGGTGAAAAGGGCTAAGTTACCTGTATTGTATAACCTTGAAGAGCTGCTGTGCAAAGGAACCCTCTGGTGTGCATGAACCATGTGAAGTGGTGTGCCGGCCATCCCGAGCCGCCCTCATCTCAGGTAGGGGACGGGGCCCCATCAACGTCATGCTAATGACCTGCTGTGTGAGCAGGACAAAGTGTGGGAAAGTGGCTTTGCCCATGGCCAGGTGAGCCCGCAGTGGGACCACGCCCACTTAACCCCCAGGTGGAAATGAGGGAAGAAAAGCAAATCAGCTCCAGGCATGGGAAAAGCCATGGGCAGAGATGCAGTGCATGACGCTGATGCATAGGAGGCAAAACCCTGTCCCTACACGAAATAAGAAGGGGGAGATGAATGCCATGCATCGCAGCCCCGGAACCAGACACCGCTAGGCTCCCTAATCCTCTCTGCAGAAATTATATTGTAGTAAAGTGTCATTTCTTCAGTGTTGTCACATGAAAAGATATAATAAAATATTTACAAAAATGTGAGGGGTGTACTCACTTTTGTGAGATACTGTATTTACCAGTGCGCAAGTATTACAGTGTTGCCCTATTCCCTTCCCCCTTTTTCCCCATGTTAGGGAACCCCAATCCCCACCCCCTTTACTGGTATCCAAGGTATAGCGTATCTTCTACACTGGTGTGGAAACAAGTGTGGTGCAAAACACTTCTTAAGACGCTCATCCTGGCTGTGCTTCACCCATATGTAACAGGAAGTTCTCCTTCTTAGGACCTTTAAAAATACTACAGATCACTCTTCTCTGATCCACATCCACCTAATCTTACCTCATCAAAGTTTGCTCTACCCCTCACCTGGTGCACTCCCCTTACTTTGCCCTGTCACCTGTTCATCACCTCATCTCCTCCCAAGCTCTTTCGTTTTTTTTCGCTCAGCCCTCTGGGTTGAACGAAAAAAAAAAAACTGATAGTGTGTACTAGGCTTTAGCCATTACTCAGATACTTAACATCTTCCACCTTTGCTATATCCGAGTGACGGCTACAGCGTGGGCCTTAATTGCCAGGAGGGCATCAATAGACATCCTCCCGTGCATGAGGGGGACCGGATTCTGACAGAGGGACATCGGTCCTGAAGAGGGAGAGGCACTGCTGCTATTCAGTACCCTCCAGTGCCACCTCCCAGTGCCCACCTGTTCCACCTACAGGTACATATCAGTGCCGCCTACCAGTGCCACCTACCAGTTCCCACCATTGCCACCAATCAATGCCCACCAGTGCCACCTATCAGTGCACATCAGTGCTGCCAAACAGTGCCCATCAGTGCCTCATCATCAGTGCCACCTATCAGTTCTGCCTATCAGTGTCACCAGTGCCCATCAGTGCCAACCATCAGTACTGCCCATCAGTGCCACCCATCAGTGCCCTTCAGTGACACCCATCAGTGCTCATCAGTGCCACCTCTCAGTGTCCACCAATGCCGCCTCATCACTGCCCACCAGTGGCACCTATCAGTGCCCATCAGTGTCGCCTTATCTGTGTCTATCAGTGCAGCCTATCATTGCCCATCAGTGCAGCCTATTAGTGCCCATCAGTGCAGCCTATTAGTGCCCATCAGTGCTGCCTCATCAGCACACATCAATGAAGGAGAAAAATCACCTATTTTCAAAATATGATAAAAATTTCATATTGGTACAGCGTAGCATGATCGCGCAATTGTCATTCAAAGATTGCGAGTGCTGTAAGCTGAAGCCTGGACAGGAAGGGGGTTTAAGTGCTTAGTAAGCAAGAGGTTAAAGGTTAAGTTCACCTTTCTTTTATATAAATTCCAGCTCCCCTATGTACCAATATAGCATTAATGTTTTAAATTGATTTTCTTTTTCTTCTAATTATAGACCAAGTATTGAATTCAGGGTACACCCACAATGTTGGTATATAAGAGTCTTCTTATGTTTTCTAAACAGAGAGAACAGAAGAAGCTGTTTGTTGTAAGACTTTCACTGAAAGTCTGCATTGGGCCATACAAACAGAGAGAGGTGGAAGGAAGGGGAACAAGTCACTCCTCTGAATTATTCAATGTGGCACCCTCCTAACTAGGATGCTAATTGTAGTTTTTGGTTCCTCTTTAGCAGTGGAGCAGTGTTTAATTGATTTCGGCTGTTCTGGGTTCTGCTGATGCAGGCTCAACTACATTCCCATGGTTTCTGGACGCTGCGCGAGCGTGCCCGTGGGTCGAGCAGACTCGATGTCCGCTCGAGACCCAAGATCGCCTGACAGAGCTGCAGAACGGGGAACCGCCGTTGTAAACACGGCGTTCCCCATTCTGTGAAGGGAGACATAGCAGATCTACTGATCCCTGTCACTGGGATCAGTTAGATCTGTTATGTCCCGGCCAGCCCCTCCCCCCCACAGTTAGAACACACCCAGGGAACATTTGTTAACCCCTTCACTGCCCCCTGCAGGTTAACCCCTTCAATGCCAATGACATTTACACAGTAATCAGTGGATATTTAAATTTCTGATCGCTGTATAAATGTCATTGGTCCCAAAAATGTGTAAAAAATGTCTGACATTTCTGCTGCAATATCGCAGTCCCGATAAAAATCGCAGATCGCCGCCATTACTAGTAAAAAATAAATAGAAACGCCATAAATCAATTCCCATAGTTTGTAGACGCTATAACTTTTGCGCAAACCAATCAATATACGCCGATTGCGATTTTTTTTTACCAAAAATATGTAGAAGAATATATATCGGCCTAAACTGATGAATATTTTTTTTTTATGGATTTGTACTTTAGCAAAAAGTAAAAAATATTGTTCTTTTTTGTAAAAGTGCCGCTCATTTTTTGTTTATAGCGGCGATCAGAAATGACGCAGAGGCGATCAAATACCACCAAAAGAAAGCTCTATTTGTGGGGGTAAAAAAAGAAGCAAATTTTATTTGGGTACAACGTCGCACAACCACGCAATTGTCATTCAAAATGCGACAGCGCTGAAAGCCAAAAATTGGTCTGGGCAGGAGGGGGGTTTAAGTGCCCAGTAAGGAAGGGGTTAAAAAATAAGACAATTATTCCTCAATTCAGGATAGTCAGCAGAGCCATGCAAATCGTTCCTTTTTTGGCTAACTGTATAACCAGAACCATTGGTGTATAACAAAAATATAGGCTAATATCATCAAGCCATTCATTCCAAACTGCATACATCTGTTTATTCCTCAGTTCATGATAATGGGTGGAGCCATATATGTCATTCGTTTTACCCCACTGGCTAACTGTACATCCATAACTGCTACACATGCATCATTTTTTCTCATATATATCACCAGCTGCTTAGATACCATTGCCCTGCCTCATTTTATGAAGTGTAATTGCTGCATGTATGCATTTGTTAATAACAATACAATTAGGTGCACAAGACATACTGTTTGTAAAGATGAGAATATAATGTAATATCTGATGCTTAATTTGATCTTTAATATTGTTTGTTGATTGAACATATGTAATTATAGTTTTCGATACATAACTACCAAAGATAAATGTAGATAAAAGGTAAATAATAAAATTATAACTATGTGCTGGTTTCTGCCAAACCCTTTCAATGTCCGTTGTGTGAAATTTGTAAGTGGAAAACACAAGTACTGTAGATGTACATGGATGAGTTCAAATATCACAAAAAACAACTACTAATAATACGTTTATTAGTGTTTTTTATGTTCAGCAGTAAGTCACACAGTCCTATGTAATGCTACTAATTTCTATACAGAAACACATTTATTCAGGATTGAAATATACTTAAGGACTTTGATTTAACAGTCTTTGCACAAATAAATAAGTGAAACCATGTCTTCCAGAATTAAACCACTTGTCAGTATCATGTTACACATGGATTGTTTTTTTTTTTTTTTTGCCTTCAAATAATTTTGTTTCGTCCTCAATGCATAGCTAGGAGATGCTCTGTATAGCTAGTCCCACCTTATTTTCAGTGTGTCTTTAGTATCTGTTCTGAGCACATGTAATTGCTGGAGCTAGACATACTATGATTTTTTTGGACCTATCTGATGTTCATCTGACAAGATCTGCACAAGTTTTTGATTAAAGCTTTCTATGATCTGCAAGATATCATTTGTATTGCGTCACTGTTTGCCAACCCTGCTGAGATTGTAAGTCATTGCTATCTTACCCCAACTGGATCAGTTATGGATCTGTCAAGATCTGCACAAGTTTTTGATTAAAGCTTTCTACGATTTGCCAGATATCATTTGAATTGAGTCGCTGTTTGTCAACCCTGCTGAGATTGTAATTAAGTCATTACTATCTCACCACAACTGGATCAATAATAGAGATCACACTTGCAATGCTTAGATTGAGAAAACAGAAGAGTTGGAAACTATCAGGACACCACACTTATATAATATTATTATATATCTCTGGGGATCAATTATAACATCTTAAGGATGGATTTTGAGCTTAGCTAGGAGAGGATTTCCCCTTGGTAAAAAAACAAAAAACATCCAGGCAGTAGAGGACATTAACGTATATAGCACTAGATCTTATGCCATGAGATCTATGAGGGATATAGCATGTGATCCTTTAAACTCAAAATTAAAAAAAAAATATCACAGCTTACCAGTTTTCCTTTAACATGCTTTTTTCCTTTGTTTTCATCTGTTAATCCTGCAAATAATGCATGTCCAATTCCTGGATAGCTATGCTCACTCCTCCACTGTACACTATATTACCAAAAATATTGGGACGTCTGCCTTTGCAAGCACATAAACATTAATGGCATCCCAGTCTTAGTCTGTAGGGTTCAATATTGAGTTGGCCCACCCTTTGCAGCTATAACAGTGTACAATGTACATATGAATCTACTTATAAATATGCAATATACTTATACATTTAAACAAACTTTGGTTTGCACTATTATTTCTTTGATTTCATTAAAAGGTACAAAGCAGAAAAACAGTTTGAAAACACTTGTATATGTAGCCTCTCATATGACGTGACTCAATGTACAATTTGAGTGTCTGTGCAGCACTCTTGTATTATAATAACCTTTATGGAGGCTCCTTTATAAGTTGACACCTCATGTGATGTGACACAAGTCATGCATCTGGCATTCCATTCAAGTAGCAGGTCTGGTCACCCATTCAAGGAATGCACAAAGTGCAATTTTTAAATTTGATTTGGTGCGTCAATTATCACATCATTGAATACTCTGTCAAATGATTTTTCAGAAATACCCATGAACATTTAATTGATAATCTAACAGTGTATGACTAGCATGAGTCCTTATACAAGGGCAATAATATAGTTTTAATAACATGTATGAATAAATTTGTCTTGAGATCCTAGCTGAAATATCTAATCTGCTAGCACTGCTAACTATGCACAATAAATCCATGATGAGATTACAGCAGCTTGCTGCCAAACGAAGGATCACTCATGTTTCTGGGCTGAAAGGGCCCCTTCCCCTAGAAATATATGGATATTTTCAACACAAAGAAGACATGGTTGTACAGAAAAGTATGAAGGTCATACAGTTACATGACTTCCAAAATGTAGGAGCAAAAACTTTAAATGAAGCAACAAACCTGAAACTATCATTCAGAGACTGTGAAGTTGATTTACTACAGGCAAACAGTTTGTTCAATTTGCAAGGGAATTTCCCTTTGCTTAATAAATGAGGTGAACTTCTGCTGATTTTGATCTTCCAATCATATGCAAGCAAAATACTGTTTTTCATCTGCTTTGCATGTGACGTGAATGTTCACCACATTCACTAAGCCAAGGAGAAATTCCCTTGCAAAGTGAACAAACTATTTTCCTTTAGTAAAACAATCCTATTCATATTAGCTGATATGTATATTCTGAACAAATTTGCCTCAAGTACAAGGAATATTAATGTGTCAAGGTGACTAAACAAAGACACTGATATTGCAGGAACTCACGAAGCTGCTCAGGTACAGTTTAAATTTCTAGCTAAAAAAAGATTAAGTACAAGATGTAGGCAATGGTTTTTCAGAGACAGGCCTAGGTTTAGTTAAATCATAAAAAAAAACAAAGCAAGAAAAAAAAAAAAGGGAAAACAAAGCATATTCATTTCAAACTGGACCTCGGCGCACAAAGAAATGTGACATCTTTAAATGTATTTTAACAGTAAAAGCATGCTGTTTCTAAAGAACATATGCTTTAGAGATGTGCATCATGGAAAAATGTGTTTTGTTTTCATTTGTTAAAGTGGAGTTCCACCCAAAAGTGGAAGTTCCACTTTAAGCACTCTTCACCCCCTTACATGCCACATTTGACATGTAATTTTTTTTGGGGGGGGGGAGTGGGTACCTAGTTTTGACAGATACCCAGCTCCCGCTTCCGCTCGGGCCGCCTAGGCGACTCCTCCCCTCCCCCTCCCTCCCTGCAATCTTCTGGGACACGTCACAGGTCTCAGAAGATTGCCTGGCCACTGAGGAGGCGCAGCACAACTTGCGCATGCGCAGTGCACACCTGGCTTTGAAGCCACAGGCTGTCACAGCCGGGCACCCACACTTGTGATGATGGCGACGGGGAGAGGTCACGGAGAGGAGCGAAGCTTTGGGAGGCCGCATCGCTGGGTCATGGGACAGGTGAGTGGCTGTTTATTAAAAGTCAGCAGCTACACTTTTTGTAGCTGCTGACTTTTATTAAACTTAAAAACGTCTGGAACTCCGCTTTCAGTAAATCTTTTCATTTAGTCATAATCGTTATGTTAAAAATATATAAAATGTAGCGCTAACGTGAATTAACAAGTCCCAAATAAATGTGGGATAAGAAACATAAAGTGAAAAAATATATATCTATGTTCAAAGCAACAGTCCAAAGTGGCTAAATACAAAGTTCATCAGTGAATGTTCATAATGATTGGTTGATAACGTGATATAAAAATATGAATAAGTGCAAAAGGAAATGAATAGTGATCCAAAAAAAAGGTGATCCAAAAAAGAAAGAACAATAGTTCCAGACTTCCAGGTAAAAATCCAATATAAAGATGTTCCACAGGGTTCCACCACCAGACACCGTGCTACACCTCTTGTGGGTATAATAAGCGATAGGAACTCTTACCAACTCGAATGGACCCGCTAGCACTAGCCAGGTCACATAAGCAGGCAGATATCACTTTCTGCGAGGTATAGGGGAGCAATTCCTATATCTAGTTGTCTTGGGGTATGAACTCTCAGGGATGGGTGTATCTCCTTCAATCTCGGCCTGTAACCATGTCTGTACACACTGTCATAGCCCACCCCTCCACTGTCCTCCCTTCTCCACCATAGCAGGAAACCCCGGAAGTCCCAACCGCAGCAGCTCTTTGTACCCGGTGCGTTGTCTTGGTGAGGCAAACCTCGCCTGCTATTGGCTGGCTGCGTACTGCTCGATCTACCTAGTCTGCTCTCCGGGAAGACGGAAGCTGCAAGGGGTCAGTGTAGAACAGGCGCCAATTTAGATATAATCGTTATGTTAGAATGATTCATTTTCGGAGCGTTTTCATTATTTTGGGAGATTATATATTTGTTATCCTGAATCAATTCATATTTTTGGGAAGTTCTGTTATTCTTTTGTAATTATGAAAGATTGGCTATATTCATTATAACATGTTAATTCCTTATTTCGGGAGATTACGTGCGCACTCTGAGTCATCCCTGCTAGTCCAACCCACAAGGAGAAACTGATTGATTTGTTTGGACAATATAGACTGGAGTCGCATGCGTCCGAAAGTAATGAATGGAACAAAATTAATTTTGGTTTCATTTGTTATGATTCGGAGATTATGATGGATCCACCTCCATCCAACCCAAACAAAATAAGTAGGCGTCATCTTATTTCACTTTTATATCTTACCGTATTTATTGCAACATGTTTCCATTTCAAATGTAGCACATTTTTTATAATAATGAAAAATGTTAATGCAAAACAAAATTGTCTGATTATTCAAGAGTCAAAGACTACTGCGACACTCTCATCCCAATAAAACAAATGAATTCTAATGAATACACATTCATTTGTTATGTTATTAAGTTGAATTCATTTCTCCATTTCCAACTTTGCTTGTTGGGCCATGCCCATACAAATTAAACAAATCTCTCAAGTTCAACCCCAACACACAAAGAATTTTATTAGAATAGGTACGCTATGCTCACTGGAACAAAAACAAATGGATCCAAATCAATTTGGATCATTCGTTATGTCGTTACATTATTTCGGATGCTTTAAACATTAACTAAAGCCCAAACTATCGCATCATGCAATTTGAATGAAGCAAATGAATACAAATGAATATGTTGTTGTGATCATTTATTTCAGATTCATTGAAATTCATTTCTATTTTGATTCGGAGACTTGAATACATCCAAATCTTTGAATCATGCAAATTTTGTCTGAATTTAGATTTGTTAAGAAACAAATTGCATGTGTCTAATAGGCTTTATTGATATGGTAGTGATCAATTAGATGTGAAAGGACTACGCACTTTAGCTTGTACATACAAAGTTAAAAAACAAAAGCTGAAAACTCACTGGCCTACCACTGGCCACCTAATCTACAAAAGAATGTTCCAATGCATAGTACATGACTTAAATTGGTAACATGTTATGTAAGTGATGTCATAGTATTTGGCAAAACTATTGAAGAAAATTAATACAATTTGAAAGCCATGCTTGAAAGATTAAGGAACAATGAAATCAAGTATTATCTAAAGGGAGTTTTTTCCTTCAATTTTGGATAGAGCAATGATGGGGTAGAACCCCCTGTCAATTTTTTTTTTTTATTGCTGTTTTTGTCAAGCATCTATGCTTTTACATGTGTTGTCTTTTTTTGGTTAATGGACCCTCAGGTACCTGGCAGCACCTGCACCAAAGGCTACTATCTGTATTTCTGATTTTTTTTATTATTATTATTGTTATTATTATTATCTGTAACGTGTATAGAAAATGATAGTTTACTGACATCTTTAGGTTGATGTTTCAAAACAAGGGCTTGGTGCTCTGTTGTATAAAAAAAGGAAACTGGTCATTTATGCGAGAAACTTATTAATGGAAACAAATAAGCTGTGTCCGAATACAAAAAAGGATATATACCATTTTATTTGGAAAAGCAAAAATAAGCCTGTTCTAGAATAGAAAAAAGCTAAAATGCCTTAGTCAGTATATGCTGGAGAATAAAATGAATGGAATGACTGTAGGCAGTATGTGCAGGAGAGGAGTGCAGAGAGTTTGGCAGTAGGTGGTATGTGCAAGAGAGGAGTGCAGAGGGTATAACAGTAGGTGATATGTGCAGGAGAGGAGTGCAGAAGGTATGACAGTATGAGGTATGTGAAGGAGAGAGGAAATGAGGGTATGACAGCTGACAGTATGTACAAGAGAGGAGCGCACAGGGTATTATAGGACAAGGTATGCAGAAGTGTGGAAGGTATAACAGGGGGCAGTATGTGCAGAAGAGAGGAGTGTGGAGGGTATGACGTAGGGCAGTATGTGCAAAAGAGGAATGCAGAGGGTATGTTGGGTGACGTTCACCATTCCTGTGTGGCATTTGTGCTGCTTTGGTGACACTATTTGTCGCCCCACAACTTTCGCCTACTTACGATGTCCTCCAGTGGTGCGATATGGAGACCTAGAGACCCCTCCCCGAGCTTTATTCTGATCTGCATATGGTAGATTTGTCTTGGTCACACTCTGGGCCATATTATGTTACATATGAGATGCTTTTTTATGAATGTATGAGTATAGTAACTCCCAGTTTTTATTTACTTTTTGTATAAATAAAAGAGATACAAGACTCTTTTACATCAGTTTTTCTGTTTTTAAGAGTGTTGTGATTGATAATGCTTGACTACTAGGGTTGTCCCGATACCGATACTAGTATCTGTATTGGTGCCGATACCGAGCATTTGCCCGAGTACTTGTACTCGGGCTAAATGCTCCGATGCCTAATCTACCTGGGCAGTCAGGGGATGATCAGTTTGGCGCTGGGGGGAGTTACAATCACTGATCTCCCTGTATACATTTTATTAAATCAGCTGACAGCTGCTTTTCCTTCCGCAGCTTTCAGCTGCTTTAATGACATGTATACAGGGAGATCAGTGATTTTAACTCCCCCTGCTGCACCGATCACCCCCTGACTGTCCCCCTCTGTGTCCTTGGCTCTCCTCCGTGCTCCTTGGCTCCCTTTGATCCCCCTCCGCTCTCCTCCGTGCACCTTGCTTCCCTCTGATCCCCCTCCGCTCTCCTCCGTACTCCTTGGTTCCCTCTGATCCCCCTCCGCTCTCCTCCGTGCTCCTCAGTTCCCTCTGCTCCCCCTCCACTCTCCTCCATGCTCCTCAGTTCTCTCTGATCCCCCTCTGTTCTCCTCTCTGCTCCTCGGTTCCCTTTGATCCCCCTCCGCTCTCCTCCGTGCTCCTAAGTTCCCTCTGATCCCCCTCCGCTCTCCTCCGTGCTCCTCGGTTCCCTCTGATCCCCCTCCACTCTCCTCCGTGCTCCTCTGTTCCCTCTGATCCCCCTCTGTTCTCTTCTCTGCTCCTCGGTTCCCTTTGATCCCCCTCTGCTCTCCTCCGTGCTCCTCAGTTCCCTCTGATCCCCCTCCGCTCTCCTCTGTGCTCCTCGGTTCCCTCTGATCCCCCTCCGCTCTCCTCCGTGCTCCTCAGTCCCCCTCTGTCCTCAATCTGTCAGGATGGAGAGTGATCATTGACTCTGCCCATTCATAAATGTCACTGAGCATTGTAAACTGTGTTTACGATGCTTCAGTTTATGAATGTAGAGGAGCCTCTATCTCCTGTCCATTCATCTTCAGTGCAGCTGAGACTGCTGAGAAAGGGACTGGGGAATCTGTTCTCAGTCCCTTTCCCTGTCTCAAAAGGGAGATGTCAGGGGTCTATTAAGATCCCTGATATCTCACCAAAGCTCCCAACAGGGCTGATAAAAAAATAAATAAAAAAAGAACTGTAATAAATAAATATCTAAAAGGTTAAATTGTAAAAAGAATAACAAAATTAAATAAAAAACACACTGACACCATCAACCCCCCCCCAAAAAAAAGAAAGCAATGTAAAAAATAATAAAATAAATAAATTGTAAAAAATACAATTGTAAAAAAAAATAAAATAAAAATAAAAAACTACTGATACAGTCCACGCGTCATCAGTGCTGCATATTAGTGCATGTCACGTGACATTAAAAAATGTGCCCCCCTTCCTTCCGGGGGCCGCGGACTCCGGCTCTGTGATTTGCCAGAGCTGCATGACGTCACACCCGTGCATGCGCACAAGAGCCGCCAATCGTGGCAAGTGTCAGTGAAGGAACGGCAGGGAGGCCGTTTCTTCACTGCTCATATGCCCGATGATGTCGGCACATGGAAGTACACTGCATATCTCCTAAACTTGCACGGGGAACCTACAGGTAAGCCTTATTATAGGCTTACCTGTAGGTTAAAGTGGTTGTCATGAATACTTTAAAGTATATGGTCATAGCCATAAAGGTTTAGGGCATGGGCAGAAAGTGCTATCCAATATGCTTTAAGGACATATTCACAAAATTGACTCATTATAAAGTGGCAGCATAAGAGCCAATCTCTTCAAATAGTTAGTAAATAGAATGGCTTCAATATCACGGGGACCCTAGGGTGCCTAAAGTGCAAACACTGACTGTGAAATTGAAGAAAAATTAAAATAAAAATAATAATAATAAAGATAGTCCATGAAAAAGTCCATAAAATCCATAAATTAGTCCATGTAAAGTTCAAGGATGTATCCAGTGCGATGGACCAGCACAAAGGGGCAGCAACCCAAAGAGCAGAAGCAACTCTGTGTAGAATAAAGAAAGGGGGGGGGGACACGGTGCGGCAGACCTAAGTGCAGTATGCCATCACAATGACTTTATGAATACAAGCTGAATGGATACTCACAAACATGGGTTAAAAACATGCACTTCAATGAGGAAAGTCTAGGCCCAGAACAGTGTCACTTCTTCCTCGGCTGTAATGTCGTTGATGGTTGTATTCACGTGGAGCAGATGTAAAGAGGGACTGACCGGCCGGCCATCCACAGTCCGCTGTGCTGGCGTGAAGGCAGCCCTGGAACGCACGAAGCGTTGGAACCCGGAAGTCAGGTAGGAACCGGAAGTGACGTCAGCACTGTAGCTGGCCAATAGGGTGACGCGTTTCAATGCTAAACAGCATTTTCCTCAGACCCTCTCCCAGACCTTTCCCCCCCCAATCTCTTCAAACAAGGTGTTTTATAGAGGAAGAACACAGATTAAAATGAGTGTCCAAGAGAGATGAATACACATATACTGCGGACTGATCACTAATGGCTTAATGTACATGCTTGTTTGCTGAAAATTAGTTAAAAGCATAGCTGTGCACATCCTATTGCATTAAGGTGTGCACCCCAAAGCTCAAACACACATAACTTTCTCTGCAGCCTCAGCTGCACTGGACAGTGAATGAATGGGAAGTGGTCTGTGCTGAGAAGCTTTCTGTTCATTCACATACTGAAGTATAGTAAACAAAGTTTACTATGCTTCAGTTATGAATGAATACAGTGAGTGAGTGTGTTTATTTAGAAAAAGAAGGGGCTGGTAAATGACATATTTACTAGCTCCTTCCCCCGCTCTCCATCCTGAATCATCCCTCAGCTGGGAGGAAAGGAGGGAAGTCAGTAGCACTGTGGGGTGGGTGGGGGCAACAGTCCAGGCAGTAGGGGGAACTGCAATGCACGTAGTGATTAGGCACACCTGACACACCCCCTGCACACGCCTATGGTTAGAGGTAGGACTAGAGGTAACCGGGTGCCATGCCGGGGCCTCTAGCTTACACATGCAATTGCATGTATGTAACCAAACCCCTCTTTTTAACGTTTACTGTTGCTCTTTGTTGTACAGACCAGTTATAGGGGGGGGGGGGGGGGCCGGCTCACTTTTTGTATGCTTTATATTGGTCAGGTAACACACCTTTGGAGCCATGGTGCTATGTGCTGGGTATTCAGTGTGTCCCTATACCTTTGAGGAGGGTTGTCCTCCCTCCAGCCCATCT
>BLSH010367004.1:394572-410903 GCA_018402905.1 Glandirana rugosa
GTCATTAGTCACCGATAAAAATCGAGACCATTGACATATTTACAGTTACCAGGGTTTTTTCACAGTTTTCACAGGCTAGACAGACGGCGTCTAGCGACGGTAATGATCATTTTTAAAAAAAAAACACAATATTTTTTACTTTTTGCTATAATAAATATCCAGAAAATCAAAAAAACTAATTTCTTCATCAGTTTAGGCCAATATGTATTCTTCTACATATTTTTGGTAAAAAAAATTGCAATAAGAGTATATTGATTGGTTTGCTACAAAATAGGGATAGATTTATGGCATTTTCATTATTTTTATTATTTTTTTTACTAGTAATGGCAGCGATCTGCGGCAGACAGATCGGACACTTTTGACACTTTTTTGGGACCATTGACATTTATACAGTTACCAGAGCTAAAAATAGCCACTGATTACTGTCACTGGCAGGGAAGGGGTTAACACTAGGGGGGCTATCAAGGGGTTAAATGTTCCCTAGGGAGGTGTTTCTAACTTGGGGGGGAGTGGACTGACAGGGAGTAGAATTAGATCGCTGTTCCGGATTACTTGGAACAGCAGATCTCTCTCTACTCCCCTGACAGAATGGAGATCTGTCTGTTTACATTGACCGATCCCCATTCTGTCTCTCTGAGGAGCGATCGCAGAATACCGGCGGACATTGCGGCCGTCGGCCACACGCATCGGCTCATAGCTCTTAAGGCAGCCGATGTACAATGACGGTGATTTGCACAGCCGTGCCAACCTGCCATAGTACAACTGCAGTGGCTGGTCGGCAAGCAGTTAATAGGACTTTGACAATATAAAACACCTTGATATCCATTATCATTGATAAAAAAGTAAAATCTTTTTTTTTTTAATGGAACTTCAGAATGTTTATCAGAGAATGGTCCTCTGTTTGCTTAAAGAGGTTGTAAACCTTCTTTTATACTTTGTACATAGAGTATCTCACAAAATTGACAAATTAAGAAAAGGTTTATTTTCTGGGTCCTTATTCCTCACATTAAGACAATGTGCTAGCTATAGTACTGATGTTTATATTTGGGCAATCACATATATTATGTGGGCAATGTATTTGGAGACATCTCCTCTAAAGAAGTACAAAGTTGTAGATGTTGCTCCAAGAAACATGTCAGGATATTGGATGAAGACAAACAAATATTAGCAATGCAAAATTGCACACAATCAAGGATTTCTACAACAAATTGCAGCAAATATCGATACAGTTTACAGTATCTCACAAAAGTGAGTACACCCCTTACATTTCTGTAAATATTTTATTCTATCTTTTCATGTGACAACACTGAAGAGATGACACTTTGCTATAATGTAAAGTAGTGAGTGCACAGCTTGTATAACAGTGTAAATTTGCTGTCCCCTCAAAATATCTCAACACACAGCGATTAATGTCTAAACCACTGGCAACAAAAGTGAGTACACCCCTAATTAAAAATGTCCAGATGTGGCCCAATTAGCCATTTTCCCTCCTCGGTGTTATGTGACTCATTAGTGTTACAAGGTCTCAGGTGTGAATGGAGAGCAGGTGTGTTAAACTTGGTGTTATCACTCTCCACTCTCTCATACTGGTCACTGGGAGTTCAACATGGCACCTCATGACAAAGAACTCTCTGAGGATCTGAAAAAAAGAATTGTTGCTCTACAGAAAGATGGCCTAGGCTATAAGAAGATTGCCAAGATCCTGAAACTGAGCTGCAACATGGTGGCCAAGACCATACAGTGGTTTAACAAGACAGATTCCACTTAGAACAAGCCTCGCCATGGTCGACCAAAGAAGGTGAGTGCATGTACTCAGCATCATATCCAGAGGTTGTCTTTGGGAAATAGATGTATGAGTGCTGCCAGCATTGTTGCAGAGGTTGAAGGGATGAGGGGTCAGCCCATACGCCGCACACTGCATCAAACTGGTCTGCATGGCTGTTGTCCCAGAAGAAAGCCTCTTCTAAAGATGATGCACAAGAAAGCCCGCAAACAGTTTGCCGAAGACAAGCAGACTAAGGACATGGATTACTGGAACCATGTCCTGTGGTCTGATGAGACCAAGATAAACTTATTTGGTTCAGACGGTGTAAATTGTGTTTGGCGGCAACAAGGTGAGGAGTACAAAGACAAGTGTGTGTTGCCTACAGTCAATCATGGTGGTGGGAGTGTCATGGTCTGAGGCTGAATGAGTGCTGCTGGCACTGGGAAGCTACAGCTCATTGAGAGATTACAATGAATGCCAACACGTACTGTGACATACTGAAGCAGAGCATGATCCCCTCCCTTCGGAGACTGGGCCACAGGGCAGTATTCCAACATGATACTGATCCAAAATCTACCTCCAAGGCGACCACTGCCTAGCTACAGAAGCTGAGGGTAAAGGTGATGGACTGGCCAAGCATGTCTCCAGACCTAAACCCTATTAAGCATCTGTGGGGCATCCTCAAATGGAAGATGGAGGAGCGCAAGGTCTCTAACATCCACCAGCTCTGTGATGCCATCAGGAGGAGTGGAAGAGGACTCCAGTGGCAACCTGTCAAGCTCTGGTGAACTCCATGCCCAAGAGGGTTAAGGCAGTGCTGGAAAGTAATGATGGCCACACAAAATATTCTGGGCCCAATTTGGACATTTTCACTTAGGGGTGTACTCACTTTTGTTGCCAACGGTTTAGACATTAACGGCTGTGTGCTGAGTTATTTTGAGGAGGCAGCAAATGTACATTGTTACACAAGCTGTACACTCACTACTTTACATTGTATCAAAGTGTCATTTCTTCAATGTTGTCATATGAAAAGATATAATCAAATATTTACAAAAATATGAGGGGTGTACTCACTTTTGTGAGATACTGTATATACTATGTGCCTTATTCTAGGCTTACCTATAGGTACTGGAAATATCTCCTAAACGTGCGCTGTTTAGGAAATACTTACTGTATACTGCGCCGATGATGTAATCGGCGCATGTGCTCTGAAGAAACGGCCACCCGTGCCATTTCTTCAGGAGTCAGTGCCGTGACCAGCGGCTTCTGCACGCATGCCGGAGTCCGTGGCCCCGGAAGGAAGAGGGTTGAAGATGGATGCAGCCTGCAGCGGGGACGAAGCAGGCTTTGTTTGCAGGTAAGTCACATACGCATACTAGAACATTATGACTTTACTATGTTTCTCGTTATCAGCATAAAACTTCAAATCCTAACTCTCACCAATCAAAACTTAGAGATTGAACTGTTCAGAACTGTGAATCACTTGCTCTCAAAGACAAAGCAAAGAAAAGTAGATCCATACATTGCCTTACTAAAGTATAGGAGTACACCAGTTGATGTAAGAAGATCACCAACTCAGCTGCTGATTAAGCAAATACACTATACTCTTTCTATAACAATCAACCAACTGTAACCATGGGCTATTTATGCTTTACTAGCTTGACAAAAATGCAGGTTAAGCAACAAATGCAACTGAAATACTAAAGTGGGACAGATCATTATTCAGATATCTAAGATGAGGGCTGCAGCCTGAGTAAAGAAAATCAGATAGATAAACCACATTCACAAGTGGGCCCTTGCACTCCAGAAATACAAAACAGTAAATTAATATATATATATATATATATATATATATATATATATATATATATATATATACACACACTATATTGTCAAAAGTATTGTGACACCTGCCTTTATATGCACATGAACTTTAACAGCATCCCAGTCTTAGTCTGTAGGGTTCAATATTGAGTTGGCCAACCCTTTGCAGCTATAACAGCTTCGACTCTTCTGGGAAGGCTGTCCACAAGGTTTAGGAGTGTCTATGGGAATGTTTAACCATTCTTCCAGAAACGCATTTGTGAGGTTAGGCATTGATGTTGGATAGACGGTTCACAACTGAACTCCTGAACAGGGGAAAAGTTCTAACACGAACGGGAGCCAAACAGGAAAAATCAAAAGTGCCCATTTTGGAGGCTTATATGCAAGTAATTGGCCATAAAAAAAAAATCATTTTTTCAGGAACAGTGATCTTAATGATGCTTAAAGTGCAACCATAAAAATGAAACATTAATTTAAATATAGTGCCTGGGGGGTCCCCTTAGTATGCCTGTAAATTGGCGCATCTGTAGCACATATAAAACATGCTGCAGCAAAAAAGACATTTCTAAAGAAAACAAGTCAAATCGTATTTAAAATGACTCGGGGTTGCAATTGCTGACACCTGGCTATTGAAAAAAAAAAAAAAAGTGTGGCATCCCCCCAAAATCCATACTAGAACCTTATCTGTACTTGCAGCATGGCAAGTCATGAAAGGGGGGACAAGCAAGAGGCCCCCCTCCTGAACCATACCAGTCCACATGCCCTCAACATGGGGGGGTGGGTGCTTTAAGACGGGGGTGCTTTGCCCCCCCCACCCCAAAGTACCTTGTCCCCATGTTGGACCTTTTGACATCACGGATCAGTGCATGCTGGGTCTGTGAAGTCAGAAGGGGGTGGTGCCTGCCCCTTACCTATATAGCAACTGTCAAATGGCTTAGCCTACAGTAGGCGTCCAGCATTCATGGACGGCGGGAGAGGGTTTTTTTTTTCGAGTCCGGCGGGTGGCATGATTGATGATGGATTTACATTGGGGGTCACTGTTTCTTAGTTTTTGACAATTCCTTTATTAAAAAATAATCTCTGTGTTTTATTACTTTTTGACACTTTTTTGGCGAATGGGTAAGGGCACTATGTACCTGATAGTCATTCACATGAGGGAGAGAGCCGGGATCTGGGGGCCCCCTTGTTAAAGGGGGCTTTCAGGTTCCAATAAGCCCCCCACCCGCAGACCCCGACAACCACAGCCCATATAGGTGTGCGAAGTCTATTGCATTAGGGTGTGCACCGCAAAGCTCAAACACATATGCGTGTATATATACTGACAGTGTCGGAAGGGCAGAGATTGTTGTCAATATGGGAGTGGACATGTCATTAGTTTTTGTTTTTATTATTTTATTGTTTACAATTTTATTTTATTTTTTTTTACATTTTTTTAGGAGCCCCATTAGGGGGCTTTGCTATAATATCAGGGGTTCAAACGGGGAATCTTCACCACATGGGGTGATTAGGGTGTGCCCAGGCACACCCTGTGCGCACGCCTATGGTCATCGGGAAGAGGCCCTTGCCCCCATCAACATGAGGACAAGGTGCTTTGGGGTGGGGGGTGGAGCCCCCCTGCCCCAAAGCACCCACCCCTTATGTTGAAGACATATGGCCTGGTATGGTTCTGGAGGGGGGTCATGAGTGAAAGGCCAGGCTGCTTGCTCGGATAAGGGTCTAGTATGGATTTTGGGGGGGCCCCACGCCGTTTTTCTTACATTTTGGCATGAGGTTCCCTTCCAAATCCATACCAGACCTGAAAGGCCGTTTTTTTCTTTATTTTTTTCAATTGCCGGGTGCTGGCACTTGAAACCGCAAGTCATTTTAAATGGGATTTGACTTGTTTTCTTTTCTTTAGAAATGTCATTTTTACTGCAGCATGTTTTATGCATGCTACAGATGCACTACTTTACAAGCACATTAAGGGGACCCCCAGGCACTATATGTAAAGGATTTTTGACTTTTATTCTTGCACTTTAAGCATAATCGAAAATTACTGCTCCTGCAAAAACAACCTTTTTTTTTATTAATATGTGTCCCCCAGGGCAGTACCCGGACCCCATACCCTTTTATGGCAAATTACTTGCATATAAGCCTTCAATATGTGCACTTTTGATTTTTCCTGTACGGCTCCTATAGACTTCAATGGAGCCCACCGTTCAGGTTAGAACATTTCCCCTGTTCGGGAGTTCTGTTGCAAACTGAACAGGGGGGTATTCTGCCCATCCTTAGTTTACATCTACTTTAAACTCCTCCTGACACACCATGGAGATTTACTTACATTGGACATTATAGTAACTATGCAAGTCTGGATTCATACATTGCTGACAGATCACAATATTTTCTAAAAAGGCTTTTAACACTAAAAAGCAGCCCTTGAGCTCCAATCAAGTGGCTGGTCTAGGGACGGTTGAGCTGCATCCTTACCGTCCCCCAACCACTCCCCCTTTAGCTGCAGAGGTAACGGCCAGGGGTATACCCATGCCACAGTGGCAATGCTTTGCAGTTGCAGCTGGAATTATTCCCCATCCCTTTCAAGTGAATCGGGCTGTTCTGCGAACACCCTGTAATTGCGTGCAATGCACATGGTTGCGGCACGCTAGTACAATTTTAAAGGGGTTAAAGCAGTTAATCAGGAGGCAATACCTCCTCTGGATCAACTCCTCCTCCTTCCTCTGGATCAACTGTGGGTGAAGGATTGTGTATATGGGATTGTATGATTATATATATATATATATTTTTTTTTATTGGTTGAACTAGATGGACTGGCGTCTTTTTTCAAACTGACTATGTAACTATGTAATACAACTCACTGCCTGTCAAGTGCAAACTGAAGAACTCAATTCGCTCTTCAGAGACAAAAGCAGGTCCTAACTTTGTAGCATGACACAAGATGTGGGGCTGACCTATGTTAGACACTTGTGAACACATACAAGAACTGCACAGATACCAGCAGATGCAAAAAAAAAAAAAAAAACAGATGAAGGTATCTGTAATCTCTATGAGAGGTATCAAATATCTGTAAGTGTTACACTTATATGTAATTTTGCTGTCATGCACATAGCATAAAATATAATGTCTGATGCTAGGTCCACTCTAAAGTGTCAAAATCAATGTAATACAAATAGAAAAAAAATCAATGTTCAAATTATGTAATGGAAGCCCAAATTTATAATGACAAAATGCCAATATGGTTTAAAAAATGTAACATTTTTCTAATTAGTTTTTGCTAAGTAATTAGCTTATTGTTCAGTACATCCTAATGTGTTATTATAAATCATACAGTATCTCACAAAAGTGAGTACACACCTCACATTTTTGTAAATATTTTATTATTTTTTTTCCTGTGACAACACTAAATAAATGACACTTTGCTACAATGTAAAGTAGTGAGTGTACAGCTTGCATAACAGTGTAAATTGCTGTCCCCTCAAAATATCTCAACATACAGCCATTAGTGTCTAAACCGATGGCAACAAAAGTGAGTACACCCCTAAGTGAAAATGTCCAAATTGGGTCCAATTAGCCATTTTCCCCTTCCCAGTGTCATGTTACTCGTTAGTGTTACAAGGTCTTAGGTGTGAATGGGGAGCAGGTGTGTTAAATTTGTTGTTATCGCTCTCACTCTCTCATACTGGTCACTGGAAGTGCAACATGGCACCTCATGGCAAAGAACTCTCTGAGGATATGAAAAAAAGAATTGTTGCTCTACATAAAGATGGCTTAGGCTATAAGAAGATTGCCAAGATCCTGAAACTGAGCTGCAGCATGGTGCCCAAGACCAAACAGCGATTTAACAGGACAGGTTCCACTCAGAACAGGCCTTCTCATGGTCGACTAAAGAAGTTGAGTGCACATGCTCAGCATCATATCCAGAGGTTGTCTTTGGGAAATAGATGTATGAGTGCTGCCAGCCTTTCTGCAGGGGTTGAAGGAGTGGGGGGTCAGCCTGTCAGTGCTCACACCATACACCGCACACTGCATAAAATTGGTTTGCATGGCTGTCATCCCAGAAGGAAGCCTCTTCTAAAGATGCACAAAAAAGCCTGCAAAGAGTTTGCTGAAGACAAGCAGATTAAGGACATGGATTACTGGAACCATGTCCTGTAGTTTGATGAGATCAAGATAAGCTTGTTTGCCTACAGTCAAGCATGGTGGTGGGAGTGTCATGGTCTGGGGCTGCACGAGTGCTGCCGGCACTGGAGAGCTACAGTTCATTGAGGGAACCATGAATGCCAACATGTACTGTGACATACTGAAGCAGAGCATGATCCCCTCCCTTTGGAGAGTGGGCTATAGGGCAGTATTCCAACATGATAACGACCCCAAACACACTCCCAAGATGACCACTGCCTTGCTAAAGAAGCTGAGGGTAAAGGTGATGGACTGGCCAAGCATGTCTCCAGACCTAAACCCTATTGAGCATCTGTGGGGCATCCTCAAACGGAAGGTTGAGGAGTGCAAGGTCTGTAACATTCACCAGCTCCGTGGAGGAGTGGAAGAGGACTTCAGTGGCAACCTGTGAAGCTCTGCCCAAGAGGGTTAAGGCAGTGCTGGAAAATAATGGTGGCCACACAAAATATTGATACTTTGGGCCCAATTTGGACATTTATACTTAGGGGTGTACTCACTTTTGTTGCCAGCAGTTTAGACATTAATGGTTATGTGTTGAGTTATTTTGAGGGGACAGCAAATTTACACTGTTATACAAGTTGTATACTCGCTATTTTACATTGTAGCAAAGGGTCATTTCTTCAATGTTGTCACATGAAAAGATGTAATAAAATATTTACAAAAATGTGAGAGCCCCTGTGTTTAAACTAATCTTTCAAACCAGTTCATTCACCACTTGACCACTGGGCACTTAAACCCCCTTAATAACCAGACCAATTTTCAGCTTTCACTGCTCCCACATTTTGAATGACAATTTATCAGTCATGCTACACTGTACCCAAATTACATTTTTGTCTTTTTTTTCACACAAATAGAGCTTTCTTTTGGTGGTATTTAATCACCACTGGATTTTTTATTTTTTGCTAAACAAATGAAAAAAAAGACCGAAAATTTTGTAAAAAATGCACCTTTCTTCGTTTCTGTTACAAAATTTTGCAAATTAGTAATTTTTCTTCATATCTTTGGTAAAAATAACCCAAGTTAGTGTATATTATTTTGTCTTTGTGAAAGTTATAGAGTCTACAAGGTATGGTGCCAATCATTGAAAATTGATCACACCTGATGTACTGACGGCCTATCTCATTTCTTGAGACCCTAACAAGCCAGGAACATACATATATCCCACAAATGACCCCTTTTTGGAAAGTAGACATTCCAAGATATTTAGTAAGAGGCATGGTGAATTTTTTGAAGTTGTAATTTTTTCCCACAATTCTTTGTAAAATTAAGATTTGTTTTCTTTTTTCACAAAATTGTTATGTTAACAGGTTATTTCTCACACACAGCATATGCATATCACAAATTACACCCCAAAACACATTCTACCACTCCTCCTGAGTATGGCGATACCACATGTGTGAGACTTTTACACAGCCTGGCCACATACAGAGGCCCAACATACAGGGAGCACCATCAGGCATTCTAGGGACATAAAATACACATTTAATTTCTTGACTACCTCTTCTTGCACTTTTGAAGGCCCTGGAGCACCAGCACAATGGAAATTCCCAAAAAATGACCCCATTTTGCAAGGTAAACACCCCAACATATTATATGGATGGGGATGGCTGAGTATGGATAGGGATGGCTGAGTATGGATAGGGATGGCTGAGCATGGATAGGATGGCTGAGCATGGATGGGATGGCTGAGCATGCATGGCTATGCATGAATTGCTGAGCATGGATGGCGGAGGATGGATGGCTGAGGATGTCTTATGACATCCGGCCAGGAAGTGATGTAATCCTGTGGTGGCGGGATGCCTTCTATATCCATCTGCTATGAATGGCTGCCTTACAGGAAGTGGCGCGGTTCCTTACAGGAAGTACTTAGCATCATTTCCTGTTATGACATGCGGAGGAAATGACGTCTTGCAATGACGACGTTTCCACTTCCGGGTCAAACATATGGGATGTTCCATGTAGTTGGACAGTCCCATTAATGTTACCTTTAGCCACTCACAAGTTCACTCCGTCTCCTGTGGGTTGGGACTTTGAGTCTTGTGCTAATCACTCACTGATTTCCCCTCCCATAGAAGACTTTAGTGTCAGCAGTATAGGTTCCATTGACGTTTTTATCACTTATGGTTTAATCCAAATCTCTACTGCCATGTACACTATCCAACATGAATTAGATTAAGTGTGTTTTTATGGGGAATGCATACAGAACGTTGTATATTTAAGTTTACAGGTGCGATTGAAAGTGAGGCTTGACACACAAGCCGCCCGTCGCCATTTTGTCACAGGGGGGTGGAGACTCGTTGTGACATGGTTTTTATCATTTATAAATATAGCGCAGTAGGAGCAGGACGCCTATACCCCTGTGGAAGTCTTAGTAGACGAAACGCGTCGGGTAGACGATCCTGCTCCCATCTACTGCGCCTTTTTTACTTACCTGGAATTCCATGTGCCTGTTACTAGTTTTTAGCATGTAAGTGCAATAATTTTATAAATAAACCGTATCTGGTTATACAGTATCACACTATGTAGCTTTTATTTCCTACTGAGGCTTGCTGTGATACTATCTGGATCCCTATACTCTTGCCTCTACATCTGGAGCCTGGTCTCTTCAAGTGGTTGGACGACCGACCCTTTATCGTCACCTCAATCTGTGGATGCCTGATGTCCTGGATGCCAGTGATTGAATTCGACCTGCATACCTGTAAACCAGCCTGGTCCCTTCAAGTCGTGCGACAGGTCTTTCATCTTTACTTCACTCTGTGGATGCCTGACGACCTGGGAATCCGACCTACATGCCTGTATACCAGGTATTTCTGGTAAGAGTACCCTATTCATACATGGTGTTTTCATCTTGCACAAGTTGAAGATTTTTTCACGTTTTATTTACTTTTTAGTCGCTTCAGACTTTTTTTGTTTCACGTTCAAGAGACAAATTTCTCCACTGGTGGATTAATATTATTGAACTTCACCTTACCATATTACAGTGTGGTTACATCTTTATTTTGCAATATACTTTTGTACATTTCATGTCTGTGATTCATGGTTTTTTCTCAATCTACTCTCAGTGCCTCGACCAGGGGGCTTATTTTCACGTTTATGCTCATGCTCTGCACATTTTTTATATCAATATGAATCATAGAAGGTGATTGATAACCTCATTTAGAGTGGAACTACGCTGCATCTGAGCATCACAAACCAAAAACACTATTTCATTTATTTTTAATGTTCAAAGCAAACTCCCCTATCCACCCATGTCTCCATGCTTTATTTTGCTCAGAAATCACTTTGAAAGACATTCCCTAGCATTTCTGGCCATGGCCGTCTCATCCTGTATACATACATGCCAGTGGTGGCTGGTGCTCAATATTTTGGGGGGTGCAAACAAACCTGGCCCCCTCACTCACACTACCGCCCCCCCCTCCCACGGGAGACGGACAGGAAGTTGGCGATCAGTGGCCTTACCTTAGGAGGCTGATGATGAGGTGGTGCTGGATCCGGGGCAGGGCTTCTGGAAGCTTAAAGAGGCTGTTGCTGCCCCTCCACCTGTTGCTCCTCACTCCAGCTTGCCAAGGGAAGAGCCAGGCTGTTGTTTCTCCTCCCGGTCGAACAGGAAGTGGGTCCTGAGGCCCAATTGGCAGGGAGTCCTAAGATTCCCTGGCCAACCGGGTCTCAGGACCTGCTTCCTGTTTGGCTGGGAAGAGAAGCAGGAAGACATTGGCGAATATTAATTCACTAATGTCACACAACTGGACGGGCTCAGGGCGCAGTGCTCTGCGCCTGAGCCCAACCTCTTTTTTGAAGTCAATCATGTGCTTAAAAAAAGAAAACCCCATTGAAATCCATGTGTCTGGCACCCTGCATGAAGATTAGGGGCATGGATAAGTGGGCGGGCGCCCCTAATGGAGCGGCCACCACTGATATATGCACTCCAGAGATGGCTGCAAGTACCAAAACATGGACCTTCATTGCATGATCACCTGGCATTGTTTAAGTGAAAGCTGCTGATTTAAAATTTGGAAAATTACTTTGCCATGCTAAAGTATTTAAGAGAATCTAAAGTTGGGCTTGGGTCTACATAATGTGACAGGGGATGTGCTCAGAAAGTAGCTCTATGGTGGGATGGCACTGTACAACACAGCGTCTTTGAGGGATTACTGGTCTCCCCATTTATTTTCTCGTAGGAAATTACCAGGAAATGGCTTCACTTCAGCAGAAAAACAAAGAAGCAAAGTATTGCTTCATTCAGCAAATACATCAGAGTCCGTACTTTAGGCTCTTTCTCAGGATAAACAACTCACAGTGTGATAGGTGAATCCTGCAAGCACTCTCATACAGAAGAACAGTCATTCACCATCCACAGAGTTTAAAAAAGTTAGCTGAATCAATAATCTCTTGTGTAATTACTTATAAATGGCAATAGCCAGTTATATTCTGTGTATTTAGGAATACATCAAGCTTAATTTGAACAATCAACTGAACTGGCTAGAATTAACTCCTGATGGTGTCTATTCTATATTTTCACAACTCTTACTATAAAGAAGTCTTCCCATATGGGTAGGATATGTGAAGAAATGCAGAGAAGCGCCACTCAGTAAACGGAAATTTATTGTGCAATACAAAGCTGAAAACACTTACCTAAGGGAATGGAACAAACGGCTCCTCATAATAACCAGATGTATCCAGGTCCGTCACTGCACTGCAGGAAGGTGGTGGGACCCGCCACGGGGACCGCAGTAGCGAGAGGGACGCTGGCAATCCTAACTCGATTCCTGGTAGCTGGAGCCAATGGCCAGCTTGGAACGCAGCGCCCGGTGGTGTGTGACGTCACTGGAGACAGGGTACACAACGCGTTGTCATCTAGGCCAGCATTATATTCCTGTGAAAGAGCTTCCTGTACTATATCATGATCTGAGTATTTCTAGTATAATGGTTATATCATACAATCTATCAATTATGTTCTTTTTATTCAATTTTATTGTATTTCTATATCATTAGTTCCCATGTGCTACACATCAATTCAGCTGTCTTGGTCCGTCTTGCGCCCATATTCCTGTTTTCTATTTTCTCGCCGGCATTTACAACATTGGTTGGAGCATTGTGACATGCATGTGCGTGTGTACATGTTCCGTGCACATGTATCTGTATGTATAATTTTCTCCTTTTGCAAATATACATTTTATGTATACAATTTTTACCTCTCTCTCTCTCTCTCTATATATATATATATATATATATATATATACAGTTGCAAGTATGTGAACCCTTTGGAATGATATGGATTTCTGTACAAATTGGTCATAAAATGTGATCTGATCTTCATCTAAGTCACAGCAATAGACAATCACAGTCTGCTTAAACTAATAACACACAAAGAATTAAATGTTACCATGTTTTTATTGAACACACCATGTAAACATTCACAGTGCAGGTGAAAAAAGTATGCGAACCCTTGGATTTAATAACTGGTTGAACTTCCTTTGGCAGCAATAACTTCAACCAAACGTTTCCTGTAGTTGCAGATCAGAAGTGCACAACGGTCAGGAGTAATTCTTGACCATTCCTCTCTACAGAACTGTTTCAGTTCAGCAATATTCTTGGGATGTCTGGTGTAAATCGCTTTCTTGAGGTCATGCCACAGCATCTCAATCGGGTTGAGGTCAGGACTCTGATTGGGCCACTCCAGAAGGCGCATTTTCTTCTGTTTAAGCCATTCTGTTGTTGATTTACTTCTATGCTTTGGGTCGTTGTCCTGTTGCAACACCCATCTTCTGTTGAGCTTCAGCTGCTGGACAGATGGCCTTAGGTTCTCCTGCAAAATGTCTTGATAAACTTGGGAATTCATTTTTCCTTCGATGATAGCAATCCGTCCAGGCCCAGACGCAGCAAAGCAGCCCCAAACCATGATGCCCCCACCACTATACTTCACAGTTGGGATGAGGTTTTGATGTTGGTGTGCTGTGCCTCTTTTTCTCCACACATAGTGTTGTGTGTTTCTTCCAAACAACTCAACTTTGGTTTCATCCGTCCACAGAATATTTTGCCAGTACTGCCGTGGAACATCCAGGTGCTCTTGTGCAAACTGTAAACGTGCAGCAATGTTTTTTTTGGACAGCAGTGGCTTCCTCTGTGGTATCCTCCCATGAAATCCATTCTTGTTTAGTGTTTTACATATCGTAGATTCGCTAACAGGGATGTTAGCATATGCCAGAGACTTTTGTAAGTCTTTAGCCGGAACTTCTTCTTCACCTCATTGAGCAGTCTGCGCTGTGCTCTTGCAGTCATCTTTACAGGACAGCCACTCCTAGGGAGAGTAGGAGCAGTGTTGAACTTTCTCCATTCATAGAGAATTTGTCTTACCGTGGACTGATGAACAGCAAGGCTTTTGGAGATAATTTTATAACCCTTTCCAGCTTTATGCAAGTCAACAATTCTTAATCGCAGGTCTTCTGAGAGCTCTTGTGTGCGAGGCATCATTCACATCAGGCAATGCTTCTTGTGAAAAGCAAACCCAGAACTGGTGTGTGTTTTTTATAGGGCGGGCAGCTGTAACCAACACCTCCAATCTCATCTCATTGATTGGACTCCAGTTGGTTGACACCTCATTCCAATTAGCTCTTGGAGATGTCATTAGTTTAGGGGTTCACATACTTTTTCCACCTGCACTGTGAATGTTTACATGGTGTGTTCAATAAAAACATGGTAACATTTAATTCTTTGTGTGTTATTAGTTTAAGCAGACTGTGATTGTCTATTGTTGTGACTTAGATGAACATCAGATCACATTTTTATTTGTGCAGAAATCCATATCATTCCAAAGGGTTCACATACTTTTTCTTGCAACTATATATATATATATATATATATATATATATATGTCAACGTTCTTTTTCATACACTGCACTGTGAATGTTTACATGGTGTGTTCAATAAAAACATGGTAACATTTAATTCTTTGTGTGTTATTAGTTTAAGCAGACTGTGATTGTCTATTGTTGTGACTTAGATGAACATCAGATCACATTTTTATTTGTGCAGAAATCCATATCATTCCAAAGGGTTCACATACTTTTTCTTGCAACTGTATATATATATATATATATATATATATATATATGTATGTATATTACTATTCTTTTCTCTCTTTTTTTTTATAATTTTTTCTTTTATTTTTGTATATATGCATGTATGTGCCATTCTATCATTGCTACGGGTGCGCATGCGCGTATACATATATACATATATATGTATAACCCTTCCTTTTTTCTCTCATACAACTTTTTTATTATTTTTTTATAGTTTTTTAGACAATTTTTATAATGGGCCACTTTTAACTTTTCATATGCTTGAATCAGTCATTTACTGCACTATGTATATCCCATAGAGAAGAGCGGGTCTCTCCTGAGACGCTCTGCTGTATCTATCAGCCCGCTCTCTCCATTTTTAATTTGCTGAGGCACCAATTGGCTTGTTATTTAAATCCTGTTTCCACTCCTCTCTCCTTGCAATTGAGAAAGGAGAGCACATGCTCCATGAGGACTTGGCGCATGCTCTGAAACGCGGTGTGTTCCCTGTCTCCCGTGTCGTCACACACCATCTTGCGCTGTGTTCCAAGCTAGCCATTGGCTCCAGCTACCCAGAGTCGAGTTAGGATTGCCGGCATCCCTCTCGCTACCGTTTACTTAGTGGAGCTTCTCTGCATTCCTTCACATGTCTTAACCTGAGCGACTTCACTCAAGAGTAAAGCCTGCCTTCAGTGCGGTCCCATCCCACCTGGACTTGAACATTCTTCCCCTCAGACTCTTCCTTCTTGATATTATCAGCCTATGAGCGCCTCCACTCAACCGACTTGGCTGTGTATACTGTTACCTTTGCTGCCAGATTCCCTTGTCTTGTCATATGGGTAGGATAAACCTTTTTTCCTCTAAATGCAAAAAGTGCCCCCTTCTCCTTTATGACTTTAGTGAGTGAATAGCTGTGCACCACATTTTCTTTATGAGCCATTTATATATTAATACATGGTGATTATATCCCTCCTTAACCACTAAACCTCCAGAAGATTTTATCCCCTTCATGACCAGGCCATTTTTTGCTTTTTGACACTGTGCTACGTTAACTGGTAATTGCGCAGTCATGCAGCACTGTATACGAATGAAATTTATATCATTTTTTTTTTGGTGGTATTTGATCAGCACTGGGTTTTTTTCTTTTTTTATTAAATAAACAAACTGATTTTTTTTTTTAAACAATCAATTTCTTCATAAAGTTAGGCCAAAATGAATTCTGATACATGTCTTTGGTAAAAAGAAATCCCAATAAGTGTATATTATACAGTCTGTAGGAAAGTGCTAGCGTCTACAAACTATGGTATATACAGTATTTTAACCACTTCAGATCCTAGGACGTCCATGGACGTCCTGGGGTTTCAGTGGTGATATCTCAATGATGCCGGCACCTGCAGGCATCATTGAGGTATCATTTTTTAGAGCAGGCGATTCCCATCACCGTAAGAACGATCATAGCGGCAGGTCAGCCGCTTGATCATTCTTACAGGCGGCGGGAGGGGACGCCCCCC
>BLSH010367004.1:412022-434127 GCA_018402905.1 Glandirana rugosa
TATTTAATCTAACCCGTAGTCATATATTCCTAACTAATTAAAATTGGGGAAGTATAGGGCCGGTAAAGACCGTGAGGAGAGGATGTACATGTTAACCATATATAATGTTTGGGGGGTCTGAGTAATTTTCTAGCAAAAAAATGATGATTTGTACATGTAGGAGAGGAGTGCCAGAAATGGCCGGGATATGAAGGGGTTAAAATTAATCAATCCTTATATACTGATGCCCAATCTAATTTATTGAGGCCCATAACATGTCAGGACCACTTTTTGGAAAGTAGACAGTCTGAGGTATTTAATAAGAGGTTTTTTGAAGTTGTAATTTATTGTCACAGTTTTTTGGAGAATGAAGAAATAAATAAAATTAGGTATTTTTTTCCACAATTTTTTTTCCCTTACATACCGTCACTAGCGCAGTACAATGTCATGATATGAGTGGCATTCTGGTGATCAGGGACACCGACTGGTGACAGCATGTTAAAAAAAAAAAAACTAAAAATGTTTTAAATAATTTTTTATTCAATATTTTAAAATATTTTTTTTATTTTCATAACATATTTTTTTACTATATTTTAATACTTTCATTAGAGTAGTTCAATGGTACCATGGGGGGTTGATCATGGATTTTTTTTTTTTTACACTTTGATTGCTGGTACAATAAAGATCATTGTAACAGCAATGCTTTGAAAGGCATTAATGGGTTAAGTTCATAACAACTGTGAATTTTATTGTTCTGTAATTGGTTGGCTACAGCTAATCACATGGTACAGGGTGCTGTGATTGGCCCAGGTACCATGTGTTAGCTGTTAGCCAATGACAACTCACTAGTAAAGGAAGCAAAGCTGTTATGAATCCTCTGGGATACCAGGCCTGTCATCCTTGTAGTATTTGTAAAATAATAGTTAGCGCTGTAAAAATGTTTACAAACTCTAGACGTTGGGCTCACCATTTTACTGAGAGGAGGAAAAGAAAAAACACTTTACTGACCAGACTATAAGTAAACATTACGCTGTGATGGAGTTGAACATGAATAGGAATCATTTAAAGGTTTAAAAAGATAAACTCATTTGTCAGACAAATGTACCCTCTTACCTGTCAATTGAGGCCTGAGAGGATAGAAACTATCATCTACTGCAGTGGTCTCCAAACTCTGGACCAGGGGCTGGATGTGGCTTTTGGCTTGCCTTTATCTGGCCCTTGGGGCACTATTGCTCCCACCACCACCATTGATGGGGCACTATTCCTCCCACTGACACCATCCATGGGGCATCATTCCTCCCACTGACACCATCCATGGGATACCATTCCTCCCGCCAACACCATCCATGGGGCACCATTCCTCCCGCTGGCACCATCCATGGGGCACTATTCCTCCCGCTAACACCATCCTTGGGGCACTATTCTTCCTACCAACACCATCCATGGGGCACTATTCGTTCCACCGACACCATCCATGGGGCACTATTCTTCCCACTTACACCATCCACGGGCACTATTCCTCCCACTGACAAAATTTATGGGGCACTATTTCTCCCACTGACAGCATTGATGGGGCATTTATGATGCCAACATTTTCTGCTCCCACTGGCAGTGGTGACAGTCCCGCCCCCTGACAGCAAACTAGCCCAAACTAGCATAAAACTAATTATACCTATTTATTAAAATGAACACCACCTGCTGTTCAATTTATACACTTGCACCCAACTGTAAAAAACATTTATAAAGCAGTTAAGATCAAATTCAGTGTTCAATCCTTTTGGGGGCAGTCAAGCTTTACTTTTTTCTACTCAGCTCTTTCATCTTGTTGCCTCATCTCCAGTGTTTCCTATAATTTTCTATGGCCCAAAACTGTAGACCCCTAGGGTCTTTATTATAATATAAAGACATTATGTTTTTTATAACCTATGCTAATGTTGTATGTATGCTCCTTGATTCATTTCTCCAGGGGTGTTTTTGTACGTCCAGCATACTGAAGTCCACAAGGACACTGTAATACATACTGTATACTACCACTTCTGTGGAACATGAAAAAATCTTTAATCACATATTCTTTACCAGTAACATGGGCTTTAAAACTTTGTCTTCTCTGGATATTCCCCTTAACCCTTCAACAACTATAACATCTCCCACAAGTAAAAACCCTTTTCCCTCAAAAATGTTAATTGTTTATTAGTGGGAGTATCTATTGTAGTCTTTACCAGCCTATTTCTTATAATGTCATAATATTTAATTGTATTAACAATGATATTTAGGAGAAAGCATGTATTATTACAATTATATCATCTTAATATGTAGATATTTCATTACAACGGTTAACATAAATCTAAAGGCCCATTCATAGCTCTCCGTTTTTCATTTGGTTCAGTGCATTTTTAATGCATCTTACTTTAAATTTGCAACCACTCATCCCTATGAAAGATTCACCAAAAACTTTGAAAGCAGGATTTTTAAAAAAAATGAGTAACACTAAACTCTAGTTTTAATGTAGACATTAAACTGGATGCAGATATTAGCTAAAAGGAACATTACAGATAAGAAATAATAATGCTGTTTGATATAACAGAATATCTAACTTGAAATTGAAGGCAGTCTCAAATATTTTATTGTTTGTACTAGTTTAATAAACAAGTGTTTTTTTTTGCTGGCAACAATTATACTCTTAGAGCCAGTTCACACAGGGGCGATCCGACTTCAGGGGCGACTCTGAGCACGGCTTGCAATCGACTTCTGTAATAGAAGTCAATGCAAGTCTCCTGACGTTGCCCCCAAAGTAGTACAGGAACCTTTTTCTAAGTTGGAGCGACTTGAGTTGCTCCTATTAGAGCGGTTCCATTGTACTGCATGGAGTGCAACTTGTCAGGCGACTAAGTCGTCTGACAAGTCGCCCCTGTGTGAACCAGCTCTTACTATCTGTATAAAAATGTTATTCGCATATAGGTTGCCACTGCGCTATGGAGTATAGTAGTTGGATAGAAAGAGCCGCTATGCACAGAAATGCTGGAACAACATCAATGCTGCATATCAGTGTCCATTAATGCTGCCTATCAGTGCCCATTAGTGCCTCCTATCAGTGCAGCCTATCAGTGCTCATCAATGCCTGCCTTCTGAGCACGGCTCTGAGCTGACAGTGTCTCTCTAATGGAACAGCACTTCCCCCTCCATCCTCTCTCGCATGGGATGGGAGAGGGCAGGAGACAGCCAATCTGCTCCTTCTGCCCCCAACTCTCTCCTCCTGTGTGTGCTCTGCGGGAAGTCAAGTGTGAAGCTAATGAGCTCACATTTCCCGCAGAACACACAGGGGAAGGGGGATAAGGAGCAGATCGGCTGTCTCCTGTCCTCTCCCATCCCGTGCGAGAGAGGACGGAGGGGAGGGAGAACTCTGAACTCTGAGCTGCTCCATGAGAGAGACACTGTCAGCTCAGAGCCGTGCAACTAGCAACTTCGCTGGGGCCCCCCGACAGTGGCCGAATGCCAGGGCCCAGTCGCAAGAAAGGAGATCCATGCAGAGAGAGAGCCTTCACCAGCACCCATGCACACTGACCCTTACCGGAACACTCAGAATTCACATGTTGGGTTGATACTCGGGTCCAAGTATTGACCTTTAACAGTGGAGAAATCTGTTGCACCAATTTTCTTCTCGAAAAGCTGGACAGACAGTTTGTATATTGTGAGGATCCAAGTCTATTACCATTTCCCTGGCCATTACGCAACACTTTTTTACTGACTCCAGAACAGACGACACCACTCCAAGAAGACAGATCAGCAGACCTTTGGGTTGACCCAAGTATCAACCCAACATGTGAATTCTGGTTGGAGAAAGTTAAGAGTGAGAGAGTTAAAGAATAATGTGGGAAGACTCTGGCAAGAGCGGAATTTATTGATGGAATATCTGACGCACAGGAGGGATCTCTTTACCACATCATAGCTGCCGTTCCATTGCAGGCTTGCTTAGACCTCTATTATGGGGGTCTGAGCATTACGGTAAGGGTCAGTGTGTATGGGTGCTGGTGAAGGCTCTCTCTCTGCATGGATCTCCTTTTTAATATCTACATCCACCTGCCTGACTATTTGGACTCTATGTGCTATGACATTTAGTTGATTTTTGTCCCTACAAGGACTATACGCTCTTTCTATATGGTTACATATGACTTTTGCTTTTTATGAGGTTTACATGCTGTTTTTATATGACAAATGTTTTTATATAGACCGTGTCTGTGAATGGATATTGTTTTGAGCGCTGCACCCCTCTTTTCTATAAAATATTATTATTGATAGAAATGAATGGCTACTTTTTGAGTTGTGATCCATTACAGACTGTATCTGGGCAGCATCTGGAAAAAAGAGATTTTTTCATATCAAATTAACTAAATTCTTTGTTCTTTCAGCACTTATTCTTATTAAATTATTAGGCAGACATGTTTAGGGTAACAGAGTTAGGTTACATTAGGTTTATTGGTAGTTTCTTATTTAATTTACTAGCATGTCTAATTATAGACAAGAACAGGTTTATGGGTTGCCCCTTGAATTCATTTTGTTAATAGATTGATCTACGTATTTACGTATGTAACCATTTAATTGGGTTGTTTAGTTTTAACAATTTAATATTGGTAAAACTGGTAGTTGTTTAATTAACTGATAGTTCTATTTTACAGAGTAGAACAATTTGATATAATAATTTATTTAGGTTGATTGATTATATAGTTCATTCATATGTTTTATCGGGGCTTTTTTTCTTAGAGAATAGGTGCAGGTACTCACCCCTTCTGAGTCACCCCTTGTTTCTGCCCCACACCCACCTCTGAGCACCGTCCTTTAGTTTCACCTCCTACTCACCTCCCTGTACCCCCCTTTTAGAGAACCAAGTATTATTTTGTGGTGCTAAGGAATTTGTTAATGATAATAAGAAAAGTAGTAAAATAGATCCTCTGTAGCCAGCAACAATATAATCCCCCACAACAAAATCCCCCACCAGCAATAATAGGAACATCCAAGCAACAATAGACCCCTGCCAAGAACAATAAATCTTCCAGGAACCAGCATCAATAGACCCTCCAGCAGCCAGAAACAATAGACCACCGCCTCAACCAGTGGCATAACTACCAGGATCGCAGCAGTCCCACTTGCGACTGGGCCCTGGCATTCGGCCACTGGCGGGGGGCCCCAGCGAAGTTGCTAGTTGCACGGCTCTGAGCTGTCTCTCTCATGGAACAGCTCAGAGCCGGCATTAATAGTTCTCCCTCCCCTCTTTCCTCTCTCGCACGGGATGCGAGCGGACAGGATTAGCCGATCTGCTCCTTCTCCCCCCTCCCCTGTGTGATATGCGGAAATGTGAGCTCATTAGCTTCAAACTTGACTTCCCGCAGAGCACATACAGGAGGAGAGAGTAGTGGGGAGAAGGAGCAGATTGGCTGTCTCCTGTCCTCTCCCATCCCGTGTGAGAGAGGAGGGGTATGTGCTGTTCCATTAGAGAGACACTGTCAGCTCAGAGCCATGCTCAGAAGGCAGGCATTGATCTGCACTGCTAAGAGGCACTAATGGGCACTGATAGGCAGCATTAATGGACACTGATAAGTGGCACTGATGGACACTGATAGGCAGCATTAAATGGGCACTGATATGCTGCATTGATGAGCACTGATAGGTGGCACTGATGGGCATTGATGACTGATAGGCAGCACTGATGGGCACTGATAGGCAGCAATAATGGCCACTGATATGCTGCAGTGATGAGGAGGCACTGATAGGCGGCATTGATGAGCACTGATAGGCGACACTGTTAGGCAGCACTGATCAGCTGCACTGGTAGGTGGCATTGATGAGCAACGATAGGTGGCAATGATAGGCAGCATTGATGAGCACTGATAGGCGACACTGATGGGCACTGATAGGCAGCACTGATCAGCTGCAATGGTAGGCGTCATTGATCAGCAATGATTGGTGGCACTGATAGGTGGCATTGATGCCCACTGATAGGTAGCAATCGTAGGCTGCACTGGTGGACACTGATAGGCAAGCATTGATGAGCACTCATTGGTGGCACTGATGGGCACTGATAGGCGGCATTGATGAGCACTGATAGGTAGCATTGATGAGCACTGATAGGCTACACGGATAGGAGGCACTAATGGGCACTGATAGGTGGGATAGATGAGCACTGATAGGTGGCCCTGATGGGCACTGAGAGGCAGCATTAATGGCCACTGATATGCTGCACTGATGAAGAGACACTGATAGGCGGCATTGATGAGCACTGATAGGTGGCATTGATGGGTATTGAGCACTGATAGGCAGCACTGATGGCCACTGATAGGCAGCACTGATAAGCTGCACTGGTAGGTGGCATTGATGAACAATGATAGGTTGCACTGATAGGCGTCTTTAATGAGCACTGATATGTGGGATTGATGAGCACTGATATGAGGCTCTAATGGGATCTGATAGGTGGGATTGATGAGCACTGATAGGAGAAACTAATGGGCACTGATAGGTGGGATTGATGAGCACTGATAGGAGGCACTAATGGGCACTGATAGGTTGGATTGATGGGCACTGATATACTGCACATATAGGCACTGATAGGCGGCATTGATGGGCACTGATAGGCAGCCCTGATGGGCACTGATAGGTGGCACTGATGATCAGTGTAAATAATTTACTGACATTGTTGCCAGTCAACAGCTCTCCTTTCCTCACCCAGACACAACATGGGAGAAAAGGGCTGCGGATAACCAGCAAGTCTGTTTACATGTGATCAGCTGATCACATGTTAAAGGACCACTGTGATTGCACTGGATGTACGTCCCAGGGGACATGCGGGAGGCAGATTTCAGGGAGGATGTCCATGGGGTTCGGATGGAGGGGGGGATCAGGGGGGCCCATCATGGTTCCTTGCACTGGGGCCCTGAGGGTTCTAGTTATGCCTTTGCCCTCGACAGTAGGTCTTTCTGAGCAAAAACTGACCCTCTCAGCAATATAAGACTCCCCAGCAGCAATAGATCCTCTGCCAGCAATAATAGACCCCTGCAGCAATAAATCCCCCAACAGCCAGCAACAACAGACCCTCCAGCACCCCATGCCATTACAGGCATTCAGTGCTGGAGGTGGCGTTTCCCCACATTCCCTGTGAAAAAAAAACCCTCTGTTTTATACTGTAGAAGTTTGATTACTGGTTGTAAATATTGATTCTCAATTAATTGGTTAAGGTCATTTATTCATTTATTTGTTTAATTCATTGTTAAGGGCAATTTATTGTATATTTACCAATATTCAGACACTAATTTGTTGATTAGTTTTGTGATTATATGACTATACTTTTGTGTGAGGAGGATGTCTGCATAGTACTAAGCTGTATTAATATCGGGGTAAATTTAAAAAAGCTAGTAATGATCTTATAAAACAATGGGATGTCTATGTTTCCACGTTATGTAAAAAAATGTCTAAACAAAATGTAAAATATAATGTAAACAATACAAAATTAGGATGGCCATCAGCACACATGTAATTATAATTATAAGCTACCTCAATATCTACAAATAATACAATCAAAGGTAAAGGGGAAAAAACAAAAGAAGAAGGGAAATAATATAGTATTCCATAGAGAACAATTTAAAACAACTAAAATATGTAAAGCAATACATACATAATACAAACAAAATTCTTTAGTGTACCTATTACATGCCAGAATAAGGATTTGGTATAATTGGGAGGGACCTCACACTGATTAGTCAATTCATAGAGGACCTGAAAGGCCATTTTGTGTGTCTGGGTCTCCCCATTAATACCTATATCATACCCTCATCTAGGATAAGGGTCTAGTAAAGATGAAGAGAATCCCTGGCTATGTAAATGAAGGAGCCAGGGATAGTTTAAAAATGATGCAGTGGTTCCCCCATAATTCTGACCAGACCCTTCAGGTCTGGTATAAATTTTAAGGGGGGGGGGGGCACCAAACACACAAAAAAAAATAGTGAGGTCCCCCCAAAAGTTCTGCATGCATGGAATCCCGGGCTGTTTATTTACAAACAGAAGTAAGCTGCTGGTGCTATCATTTTGCCAGCAATTTAAAAACACTATTTTCTTTGTAAATGTCAGTGTTGCTGTATTAGGTTGTACACGTCACAATGATGAGTCACTTCACAGGAAGGGTCAGGGCATTTCCCAGGCATGTTATTTAATGGAGTTTTGCATTTTTAATGTTTCACTTAAAACACTACTAAAATCTTTGCTCCCAGCCAAACAAAATTTTTAATTGCTTTGGTACATGTTGCCCAGGGCAGTGCCCATCACACTCGTGCCATGTGTTTAACAATCCCTTGACTAATAACCCAGATAATGGCCAATAATAAACTCTTGGTGTGGTGTTTTAATCTCAGTTGCATTCAACTCTTCCTATCACTGTATAACAGTATCACTGTTTCCCAAAAACTGAATTCCCTTTTGTGAAAACACATACCCTACTGCTGAACTATGTTACTTTAACACCCATCTTGACACGCATTGCTACACCATATGGAGTGTGTTGATCACCCCTCTAAAATGGACTGATCATCTAATACATGCTTTGTGGCAGTTCCAAATAAAGTGAAAATAGACTTTTTGCATCAAAGGAAATAAGGTGGGGAGCTGTTGCTGGATAGCAAATAAATATAGAAATATGGCAAATTAGGCTTAATAGATGTAACTCTTCTTACCCATGAAATATTATAATTTACCTATCTCTGCAGAACTTGTTTTTTCATCTTAAAAGGGGGGAGTTCTGACTATATAGGGGGGAAAACTAGCCAGAAATACTTAAAGTATCCAAGCTTGCCCTTTAACAGTTTGTATGAAAATTTACTCTGCTAGGTCTTTAGGATTGGGTGTGGGATGTGAATTGGTACCATCTCAGATTTGTATAATCCTAGAGTGGGTCTACAAATTTAAGTAAAAAGGACAATGGGCACTGATGTCTAGTGCTGTTGGCTATATGGGTGCTGGGCCAAAGGGAAGGTTTAGAGAGAATGCTGGGTTTGAATACAAGGACTTAATTGATTTAATAAAGCTGAAAGCCAATGTCCTGCGGAGTGGACAACTTAAATACCCATATCAGTATGTGAAAGGCTTTTTTCTACATCCAAGCTCAACAAAACAATGAAGATTTTTATTGCTTACCAAAGTCAATTAAGGAGATTGCCTGTCTAGTGTTATCTAATACATATCAACCTGGAACAAATGCTACATAGTCTCTAGTATTAGGCTCCATGCACACTGGCTTAAAAATCGCTGCTACTACAGGAGTATTGTGTTCTGCCTGTAGAAACAGCTCAATGTTATCCTATGCGTTCATGCTAAGTAGGATGATTACTGGTATATTTTGAGCCAAACGTTTAGGCCTCATGCCCACAGGACGTTTTTTGACTGTTTTACAGTAGCTGTTTTTAGCTGCAGACTTTTTTTCTACAGTCAATGAACCCTCCATCATGTTATCCTATGTGTTCATGCACACATAGGCTGTTATCAACTGTTTTTAGCCATGACGTTTTTGAGCTGTAAAAAAAATCCTAGACCAGAGGGTTCTTTTGGATGTTTTTCAGCTGTAAAAACGTCCAAACACTCAAACGCCCCAAAATTGCCCATAATCGCTCAAAACCGTCGATTCCCAACATTTTTGGACGTTTTACTGTAGATCAATTGGTATAAAAAAAGAGAGAAAAAAACGCTGGCCCTTTAAAAACGCGAAAAAACGGTGGTAACATAACGCTGGTAAAAGCTGAAAAAAATCACTGATAAGCTACTGACGTTTTTGGACGTTTTTAAAAGTCCTGTGTGCATGAAGCCTTAGAGTCAAGTTTACGTTTCTGATTGGAGCTTTCTGGCAGAAAAAAAACCAAAAAACTCTCCTAAACTGGTCTTTTCTTCTGGCAAATGAACTGGCAAGTAGCAATAGATAGGGAAGCTCTTAAAAATAGTTTTAAAGAGACAGTATTTTGAGTTGTATGGTATTACCAAAAGTTTATTACATTCCCATAAAGAACTTGGTGTTTTCCATTTTCATAAGGTGTTTTCATAATTTCTGCCAAATACTCCTGCAGAATTTCTGCACTTAGCATATTCAGTGAAATGACTGCAAATTTAGAGAAGGCAGCCACCAATGCAGTGATTATTGGGAACAAACTGTATAGTTTTTTTATATTTGCATAGATATTTTGTTAGGATTAAAAGACATTTGACTCTTTTATGTTTGGAAAACATAGCCCAGTCTGGCAGTCTGCATGTCTTCTTATCCCATAGTTTACTAAATACAGTACCAAATTTTGGACCTTCTTGCCTGTTAGGCAGTTTTGTTGATAGGTGCATAGTCTGATCATTCTATATCAAATATACAATCCAAGCCAGTATTGGATTTATTTAACAAAGTGGGATTACTAATCTATCATGCTACTGGAAAAAGAAAAAAATGTAAAGTGTTCAATGAGATAACCAAGTGTCCGTATAATGAAAAATAATAAATAGTTCTCCAAAGCACCTGGTCACTTTTTTATGGATTGGAAGGATGTTGGAAAGATCTTTGACTTTATTTAAAGAGCCTACCTGGCATATAAATGTTTGTGGAGCATAATCCCCAATCCTATATGAATCAGTGAAGGTTCTTACTTATCTAGGCCATTGTATACCTAGTGAAAATGAAGGCCGGTACACACGTACCAAAATTTGGCCAGTTCAGTAGTGTGTACTGCTGCCTGTTCAACAGAAGCCAATTGTTGGACTGGCTTCTGTCGAAGGTCATGCTGGAAAACCAGCATTTGATCAGTGCTTGCAGCCAACTTGTGTATTCTGGTGGGGGGAAGTCCCCCTTGTCAGAATGCAATACCGTGACAGGGAAGATCCCTGCATCATACATCATTTTTGTTGATGCAGAGATCTGCCAGTTTTTTCTGGACGAAAAAAATGAACGTATATACTCAGCGTTAGTCACATTCAACTGCACTTGTTCTAATATATTGAAAATGTCGTCCTAGTCGCTTTCTCAGCTGTAATGAGCATCAGGAACATATCCCAGCATTTATAACCAAACAGGTAACTGACTCCCTTTAAACCTGAACTCCACAGAAGAAGAACCTTTTACCCTTGCAGTAGGTTCTTTCCCCACTGCAATGGATATCTTCTTGTTTTGCATAGAGGGTGATGAATAAGTTAATATACTTGCCTTATTCCTCACTCCTCCAACAGCCAGTGCTCTCTTCCTCCCTCCAATGCTCTGGAATGTTGGGGCATCAGGACTGCTGATTTTGCATTGAAGAGGATGATGTCAGAGATCTGTGACTAGTGGGGCAGCAAAGGGAAGAGGCTTTGTTGGACCAGCCACATAGCGGGGAGGAAGCCTGAGGGAGAAGGGCATCACCTTACTAGTCCTCCCTTTGGCAAAACAAGCAGGTAATGCAGCGGGAATGTTTTTTTCCTGTAGTTTAGCTTTGAGCCAATCCCTATGGTATGTAATTTGGCAAGACAGATGCTAACTACCCAAGAATGAACAAGAGGTGTGAATGGCTGCTAATCAACAACTCTGTTAGACAAATTCCCCAGTTTATATCCCTAAACACTATTTTCAATGAAAAGAATCACTGTTAATGTCCTTTATCTGGAAGGTTAAGACAGCCAGAATAACAAAAGATACCCTACAGTCACCACTCTCGGAAGGTAGTTTAGCTTTGCCAAATCTTCAGGTTTACTATTTTGCCTCAAAGTTCACCCATGCTCACCTGTGGCTTCACACTGAGACTAATAAGCCAGCTACTGCTTTAGAAGCAACTATTCCTATGTCATACAGTATGAATTGCTTAAGAATACCATAGGTACAAAAATATGGGAAGGTACAAAAAAGCCATGACACTTCATATATTTAAAATATCCTGATTCACTGTGCCAACGTGGAATATTAGTTACTCACTCATCACCTCTTTAAGACAACCCACTTCTGCGGGAAGTTTTCCCATGGACAGACAGCTTATTTTGGGGTAGATATGGCGTGAAATATGTTTCACATCTTCATGGTAAGAGCACCTTCAAATCTTTCTTGGAATTTCAAAGGGACTACAATCTCCAAAATATGGCATATTTTAGATATCCACAGCTATTCCACACTGCTCAGTTCAGATTAACTAATGTGATGCTACAGGTCTCTGAGCAGGAAAAACAACTTTTTCAGCCGGGACATTGTAAACATATTTCTATGTATTACTCTTCACTGCTCCACTTCAAAACTAAAAGACTTATGATAACTGAATTTCACTGGAGGCGAGATATACAGTATCTCACGAAAGTGAGTACACCCCTCATATTTTTGTAAATATTTTATTATATCTTTTCATGTGACAACACAAAAGAAATGACACTTTGCTACAATGTAAAGTAGTGAGTGTACAGCTTGTATAACAGTGTAAATTTTCTGTCCCCTCAAAATAACTCAACACACAGCCATTAATGTCTAAACCACTGGCAACAAAAGTGAGTACACCCCTAAGTGAAAATGTCCAAATTGGGCCCAATTACCCATTTTCCCTCCCCGGTGTCATGTGACTTGTTAGTGTTACAAGGTTTTAGGTGTGAATGGGAAGCATGTGTGTTAAATTTGGTGTTATTGTTCTCACTCCCTCATACTGGTCACTGGAAGTTCAACATGGCACCTCATGGCAAAGAACTCTCTGAGGATCTGAAAAAAAGAATTGTTGCTCTACGTAAAGATGGCCTAAGCTATAAGAAGATTGCCAAGACCCTGAAACTGAGTTGCAGCATGGTAGCCAAGACCATACAGCGGTTTAACAGGACAGGTTCCACTCTGAACAGGCCTTACCATGGTCGGCCAAATAAGTTGAGTGCACATGCTCAGCGTCATATCCAGAGGTTGTCTTTGAGAAATAGACGTATGAGTGCTGCCAGCATTGCTGCAGAGGTTGAAGGGGTGGGGTTTCAGCCTGCTAGTGCTCAGACCATACACTGCACACTGCATCAAATTGGTCTGCATGGCTGTCTTCCCAGAAGGAAGCCTTTTCTAAAGATGATGCACAAGAAAGCCCGCAAACAGTTTGCTGAAGACAAGCATACTAAGGACATGGATTACTGGAACCATGTCCTGTGGTCTGATGAGACCAAAATAAACTTATTTGGTTCAGATGGTGTCAAGCGTGTGTGGCGGCAACCAGGTGAGGAGTTCAAAGACAAGTGTGTCTTGCCTACAGTCAAGCATGGTGGTGGGAGTGTCATGGTCTGGGGTTGCATGAGTGCTACCGGCACTGGGGAGCTAAAGTTCATTGAGGGAACCATGAATGCCAACATGTACTGTGACATACTGAAGCAGAGCATGATCCCCTCCCATTCGGAGACTGGGCCACAGGGCAATATTCCAACATGATAATAACCCCAAACACACCTCCAAGAAAAGCACTACCTTGCTAAAGAAGCTGAGGGTAAAGGTGATGGACTGGCCAAGCATGCCTCCAGACCTAAACCCTACTGAGTATCTGTGGGGCATCCTCAAACGGAAGGTGGAGGAGCGCAAGGTCTCTAGCATCCACCAGCTCTGTGATGTCATCACGGAAGAGTGGAAGAGGACTCCAGTGGCAACCTGTGAAGCTACGATGAACTCCATGACCAAGAGGGTTAAGGCAGTGCTGGAAAATAATGGTGACCACACAAAATATTGACACTTTGGGCCCAATTTGAACATTTTCACTTAGGGGTGTACTCACTTTTGTTGCCAAGGTTGTAGACATTAATGGCGGTGTGTTGAGTTATTTTGAGGGGGCAGCAAATTTACACTGTTATACAAGCTGTACACTCACTACGTTACATTATAGCAAGTGTCATTTCTACAGTGTTGTCACATGAAAAGGTATAATAAAATATTTACAAAAATGTGAGGGGTGTACTCACTTTTGTGAGATACTGTACATGAACAGAAAATTCTATCTCTTCAGCTCCCCATGCTTATTTCGTCCAGGGATAAAGTCATTCAAGTGAAATTCTTGCATCACAGGTATTATACTCTCTGTCTCTCGATTGAGGTTATGTTTTACCATATAGTTAGAGAATGTCCACCTATATGTACCTTTTGGTCTGAAGTCATAAACTTTATAAGTTCGTCCTCCAATTACCTAATACATGTAACCCTTTACAATGCTTACTGGGGTATTTAGAGGAGGGTAATCTTCTTAGTTACATGACACTCCTTTTAAGCTTTTCTATGCTTAAAAACTGGTAGCAATTCAATGGAAATCTCACGTTCCTCCCACTCTAACTCATTACCCAAGTAATTCCTATGTATAAACTAACATAAGAGGCTAGAGGATGCCCAAAGAAGTTTGAAAAACATTGGCTTAACATTGGGACTTAAAGGCTACGATACCACAAGATTAATGTTTTGTGTATGTATATTTGCAAAAGTATGCTGGTATAGGCTGCAAGGCTGCTAGTTGTACTCGTTACTGTATGATGTGCATGATAGCAAGATAGATATTGCTCTAACTATGTAACTGCTGATTTTTTTATATTGTGGCACTATATCGTATGGATATATGTTCAGTTGTTATGTGCCCTGTATATGTCTGAGCTGTACAATTGTTTTCTATGTGTTAAAACAATAAATAATAAAATTTACCTAAAAAAAAACAACAACTTTGTTTCCCCAAACCAGTCACCGTAGTGTCATTAAGTCTGGGGAGGGTGTTAGTTGTGCAAGACTGAATGTATGAATTGTTGTCAAATCACTGGGGAAATCCTAACCCTGTTTGTCTTTTTTGGCCAAGTAACCATATTAGGTCAATGATGCCATGAGCATCCCCCCTTCTTTGTGCACATACAGCTGAGGGGTGGGGAATGCACCCGCTACAGCTGATTAGGCTGGCACTAACAGCTTCCTTTAATGTTCAGTCAAACAAGGGTTTGGATTGAACCCAAGCTCATTCCTATTCACCACTACTATACTAGAAATGTCAGGTATATTAGTGGAACCATCTCACCCAGAAGTCTATGTAATACTGTGAGATTTGTGGAAGTGCAAGACCAGGAGAGTCTTGCCATTTTTCCCAACATTTTGCAATTTTATCTGGACATCCCCTTTACTGATAGAACATTTTTCCACATTAACAGATTGCTTCTATAAATCCAAAGTAGGTGGGATTATAGATATCTATTTTGGGCTATATGTTTGTATACAAGAAACATCAATCTGGTGATAGAAGTAACGATCTGAAATGTGAAGATCTCCTCGTATATCAACCCCAAGATACACATTTTTGGGTAAAGATCAAAGTTTGCTTGAAAGACAGTATTTATAATATCAATAGGATCCCTCTCATATCAAAACAGTTTAGGATTATTCCACAGCATATGTTTTCGGATGGCAGTAGTGACCTTACACCTTGCACATAGAGGAGTATCCCTACATCTCCTTTTTGTGGAATATGATCTGATGCAGAATAAAAAACATCTTTCTGAGTAGGGGATATAGACACTTTAGGTACAACTGAAAGGTTGTTAGATCATTCTGCATCTGTCAACTGACCTATAGTATGTCTGCTTCCCATCCTTTACTACACAGCAAAGTGTGACTTTTTAGCTTTGAAGCAGAACTATTTTTTTAAATAGTAGAAATTAGACTGTTTCTAGACTCTGCCTTAGCTATGTGTGATGGACTGATGTCTAAAACACTAATTTAAAACCATATCTCTCATTCTAGCAGGTTAGGATGGTGAAGGTACAAGAAGGGGAATGCTCCTTACCTTAGACATACAGAAGGTTTTCATCTAGGTGTCCTGGGAATATTTATATTCCTATTATACTCATTACTTACAATACCCAACATACTACATCTATTGGACAGATTTAGAGAGCTTTCTGGCCTTAGATTTAACACCACTAAATTGGGGGCTTTAAATATCAGTTTTACTACTTGCACTACTGACCCAGCTTCAAAAAACATTTTTTGACATTCAGATTCTTTATTTTATTTAATTATTACACCATACTATACCATTCTAGTTATCCTGTTTTAATATATGTATATTAATGAAAAACAGCTATAACATTCCTTTGTTTTACCAAATTTTCATTAACCATGAAAAAGTAACTAGCATAGTAATAATTAAAAAAAAGCTTTCAAGATGTCTTGGGACCCATGTTATCAGTATAACCATAAAGGAGAATAGGGTTCTCTATTTCAAAAGAATACATTTACAACAGATTGCTGTTAATTACACCCCCTCCCCTTTCCCCACCAACATGATTTTTCCCTATGCTTCTTGTTGGGAACTTTACCTCCTTTATGGCTATCTAAATGGGTAAATGTCAAATGGTTATCTATATGGCTAAAGGTCAAATGGTATTGTAAGATGTATCCTTACATTAGTATTGCTCTGGTAAAAGTGGTACAATATACAGTATGTAATCTCCACATAGATGACATTACATAATAATGAACTTAACAGTAAGTGATTTCCATGAGAAAGATACATCAATTGGTAATTTATATAATATAATTATTAAAAAAACAAAAAACAAAATAAAACAAAATGGCTATGATACACAGTGCTTTGACAAACTAAAACATCACATAGTTAGGTTTTAGATATACTATATAGAAAACCTATGCCTTGCCCATATTAAGCCAAAAGCTCAATTTACTGGCAGCCTTACTAGCAGCAGAAACACCTTCCCTTCACTCTACTCTACTCTCTCTTCATTTGGTTGTGATGCGTTAAGAAATGTAGCTGCTACTTCCACTACTGCTCACTCCCCTACCACATAACAGCGTTATTGCTTGACAAATGGCTGACAAACAGCTAGCACTATCACATTATGGTGTGGAGAGTGTCCTTTGTCCTGTGTACACTCATTTTCAGAAGCCACAAAAGCAGTAACCTTGGGAAAGTAAGTATGTAAAGTTGGTGTGGCACAGCTTTAAAGCAAACTTTTGCTTTGCCGTGCTTTCAACATTTAAACTGCTTGGTTTGGGCAGTAGAACAAAGTCCACCTCAGTTTTGTTGCAGGTTAAACCTTGCATTTACAGTGGAAAGTTAAATCATCTAATAATATATTTTTAGATCACTAAAATGAGTTTACCTATACATATGATGCGGTAATTAGAAGGGGATGATATGCCAGAGAGTGGGTGCTAGACACATGCTTGCTCAAAACACTGGATAGCAAACATTAACTTAATTCAACTTCATAATTATCAAATTCTGTCCAAGGTCGGTGGCAACTTGAAAACAACTTTGTAAAATGATCTTGACGACCTTGTCCTATTTCAGGAACAGACTGCATAGTGCAGCAGAAAGCCTAGATTCCAACTTTGGAAGCACTGAAGACAGTGGTCTTGAAAAACAGGCAGGTCAGAGCTATAGAGTCCTTGTCAAGAAAAACAGCAGAAAATACTCAAAAATAAGCACAGACTAGTTCTCAAGTCTAAAACTCGTCAGCAATGCCTTTGTATGAAATTCTTATAATGGTTCGTCCCCCAACTCTCTTGCTTATGGAACCATTACATCATCTGCTTTGATGTCACTCTGTACTGGGATCTGAGGTATACACTTCTGACTCAGTTGGGTAGGTGCCATTGAGAGGGTGTCACAGCACTCATTGCTACACTAGGAACATGCTGTACACTTAGCTGTCTTAACAATATTGGTGCTGTAATCCCTCAACCTCTCCAGATGGAGCTATCCTTGTCCGATCCTACAATACAGCTAAGCAAGCAGATCAACTACATCGCATTGGGACTCCTGCTTGGTATATAATGCATCACCTAATCTCGAGGAGGTAAGCAATGCCTATGCTTAAGAGCTGGTCCCCTTGAGTGTCATCTGAGATTCCACACTTGCCTGTATAGCAACATGTGTAGGCTCTTCAGAAAAAGCAAAAGACCAATGCCTACTGAGCCAGGAATCTCTTATGCCTGGTTTCTGCAGACACCATGCAAGCTGCCTTAAACTGGCTAGTCATCTGACCTGTAAAGGGGGCTTATTGCTATTTTAAAAAATAACACTCAACTATTTACCTCTAGCTGCACAAAAATTTGTTTGGATGCACAAAATCTAAGACCCCTTTCACGCGGATGTGCTTCTAAACTGCCAGTAAAACACTGAGCGCTTTTGCAGTGCTTTTCGGGTGCTTTTCAGTTGGTTTTGAAGAGCTTTTCGGGCGCTGTTGAAGAGCTTTTCGGATGCTATTGAAGAGCTTTTTAGGGCTTTTGAGACACTTTTGAAGAGCTTTTGAGGTGCTTTCCATTCATTTCAATGGTGATTTTTTTTAGCTCTCCATACATGCTCCAAAGATGCTGCTTTCAGGAGTTTTTTCACCTGCCCGCTAGTGCACCGTCTCAATGTGAAAGCATCCATTGATTTTAATAGGAAGCAGTTTTTGTGAGCTTTTCAGGAGCTTTAAAAACTCTACAGTGTGAAAGGGATTTTAATGTTGACATCTTAGCTGACCAACACATCACCTGAAGATTTGTTCATTCACAAATTTTAATTTGCATGGAACTGCCCCCCCCCCCCCAAAAAAAAAAAAACAGTTGCTGGCAACTATCTCAGTACAGCACACATTCTATACTAGTTTAAATATTCTTAATATAGATAAAATTATATTTGCTTTATAAAACTGAGTTTCTTCTTTCTCTATCATCATTTACCCACAGGACTACTTCCACTATTAGAGAATGCTATGTGCTGTAATAAGTAAAGGTTTTCTAGTTTCTTCTTTCAATATCTACTAATGATTCTTATTTATGCTTATTTGAAGATGGGTGGAATGAGGCTGTTGTAATATGGCAAATAAAATGACAGACTTTAAAACATCTTTAGTTGGCGCATGTGGATTGGCATGGAACACAGTTCTACTTTTGAAACAATAAGCTTGATGACTCTTCTTTTTTTTAAAACCATATTTCAAGGCAAAATAATAAACAATATTACTACTGTACATCTCTTATCTCCATCTCTTCCCCATGTCTTATCCTATTAACACACACCGCCAGTGCAGCAAAATATTTTTTGATATGCCTTCAATATAGTAATCCACTACCTTCCTCTTTGACATGACACCAGATGAAATATGGGGCGTCTAAAGCCCCTTTGGAGTTTAGATCTTGCTAGAGTTTATCTGCATATTCTAGGGGATTTGCTTCGCCATATAAATTAGCAACTTGTTATTAGTGATCAGCAAAGACTGTATTAGACACCTCTAAAGGGAGGGTTTAGAAAAAATAAAGAATCTGCGAAAGAATATAAGATATATCTTTTCCATCCTGAAGTTGTTTATGTAGAGTGCCTAATAGTGGTGGATAGTTTGTGTCAAATAGGTATTTGATGTTTAAGCTGAATTCCAGGAAAATGAGTAAATACAATGATGAAATATATAGTTGTGAGCTTTTTACCCTGCCATGAAATTTGTATTTCTATCCAGTTCTGAGGTTTCCACAGCTCTTTCACATAGCACAGTGCTGTCTGGCAGGGCCTGAGCCTTTTCTTCAGGGCCCATGCCGCGACTGGTGGCTCCCACGCTCATCATCGTGGCTCTGGCCAATCACAGTGCCAGAGCCCACGAAACTGGAAGTAACTCCAGGAAATCAGCCGGCCCTGTCAGCGGTGTGCTGGCGCCGATTCAGGGCATTGTATTAAGGTATTTCATAATGAGCTAGTATGCGATGCATACTAGCGTGTTATGCCTTTGTCTTGCAGGTTTTTTTTTTGGAGCTTTACAGTCTCTTTAAGGCCATTGCATGGAAAAGTTTTCATGCATTCAATACCTGAATATTCATAATGGAGGGCATTAAGCACTTCAGTTTGTCCAGACTTTGGAATGATTACCCTTATCCCCTTAACAAGAGCCAACACTTGCAGACAGTTCTTGCTAGCATATTTTAAAGGGCCTGAGATGATCAGGGAACTTTGTCATTGACCGCCTCTTTACACCTGATTCCAATCTTTGCATAATATAACATGTAACAAAGCCTGTAAAGGTGGATTTAATAAGAAATAAAAGATTTCAGCATAAACGGGAAGTAGAACCATTCTTTTAATATAATTTCTATGTACTTTTCAATTGTGGCTTCTTAACTATGGGTTTAAATCATAATGATCTATCAAGCAGAAGATAAATGATCTTTTAGCAGCTAAACATTTTGTCCTGAGCGTATAAGCAGTTCCAGTTTACACTTTTCTCAGTCTATGAAAAGGTTTAGTGATAGCTTTATTCTGCTGGAAGGAATAGTAAAAATTCAAGCTGAACTTTACTGGACAGGCAGACATAAAATATCAATTAATGCAGCATTTATTAAACAAGTACGGTTATATTTTTAAATACAACTTATGCAAATATTATATAATTTTTTTGACAAAAATACAAGCCATTTGGTAGTTAAAATGGGTCCCACATATGTATTTCTACTGTGTATTTAGTCTTTTTTCATTAGTCCAGCTTTTAGAAGTCTCAGGAAAGCCTGTAGCTTCTGTTTATTCTTAGAAACTGGATCTCCCTTAATGACCTTCACTTCTGCATCTGTTAGGTCTTCATCATCTTTACACATTACAAACTGAACAGTGAGAACTCCAAAACTTTTTTTTTAATTTAGGGTTTTATTGATTGAAAGATTTGACAGAGACGAACAAGTGCACCTAAACTGACAAAATAGTTTGCAACATACAGTGACAGAAAACAATTTGAAATAGCAATGGCAAGTTTAAAACTTGTAACAGAGATGTCAGAATATCACACATGGTCTGTCACACTTTGGAAACAGATGTTTGGGGAACTTTCTAAGACAATTATTGTTTAAAATCAATAGTACTGTACATTCAATGGGGAAGGTAGAGAGCAAGGCAAGAGATGGAGAGGAAGTAACAAATTGGATTGATTTACTATAGGCAAATAAGCTGTTCGCTTTGCAAAAGGAAGTTCCACTTTGCAAAGGAGTTTGCCGCAGAGCTTAGCGAATGAGGTGAAACTCTGCTGAACCCCATCATCCAAATGCTGTTTTATTTTGTTTTCCTTGCATGTGATTAAGTATTCTTTGCAAAGTTCACCACATTCACTATGGGAAAGTTCCCTTGAACAGCCTATTTGCCTTTAGTAAATCAACCCTATATTATGAAAGTAAAATACTGAACAATTTATACAGATTTAAAAACATTAAAAAGTGCAGTGCAACCACACCACTTACGGACTGGCCTATTGTAAAAATATGTCATTACTTTGACGTTAAATACTAGCTAACTCCCATATCCCCAGTATTTTTTTTTTACTATGGCCGAATCTCTTTGAGATAAAAGTGGTCCCGTGGGCAGATTCGCCGCAGGATCCATTTAAGAAGCAGCTGACGGGGTGCCTCCTGCTGCTTCCCAGCCATTCCCGGGCTTACCTATTGAATCGGTGAAGCCCGAGAGCGATCCAATGTGGCTGTTGGTTGGTGTGGGAATATATGCAAGTGTTGGCAGCAAATGGAGGACACTGACACAGTTTTGGTTTGGGTTAATGATTTAAGGCATTGATTGCGCAGATATTTATTTAGATTAATTTATACATATTTTTGGCAGGTGTCATTAAAAGTTGCATATTATATAATAAACCACAATCATAAGGTCAAGTATACAGTAATAGTGAACATAGGTATTTCACCCTCAGGCAATTGGCCTTGCCTCTAGACAAGGAAAGTCTAATTTCCAGATTTTCTCATGGTTAGTGTTGAGCGAACCCGGACTGTAACGTTCGGGTCCGTACCGAACTTTCGGGTGTCCGTGGCACGGACCCGGACCCGGACATTTCAAAAATCGTTCGGGTTCGGTCCGGGGTTCTGCTATTTTACTCCACGTGTTGAGAAGCTGCAGGGCAGCCAATCAACAAGTGTTTCACTGGTTTGCCCTTAGAAGCCATCACAGCCATGCCTACTAATGGCATGGCTGTGATTGGCCAGTGCATCATGTGACCCAGCCTCTTTATAAGCTGGAGTCACAGTGCTGCAGTCACATGCTCCTTGGGTTAGTGTAGGGAAAGGTAGCTGACTGCGTGAGGGACAGATTTGAGACATTTTAAGACCTGATCCTGCATCCTGAGATAGATTACTTTACTACTGCTG
>BLSH010367004.1:439357-455837 GCA_018402905.1 Glandirana rugosa
ATACACAAGTATTCTGTGTGTCTTGTCCGGAACCGGGACGAGGGCGACGGAGGAGTGACTGACACTAACTGTCGGAGTCTTCGGTAACCGAGGGCGACAACTGAGGATTGGTTTTTTTTTGTTATGTAACCACACAAATTTTTCAAAAAAAATTGTACATTGGGTATTTGTGTGACATACAAGTCAAGGTTTTTTGTAAGGAATAACGTCGATCTAGAGTGAACTTTTTGGTACGGACGAGTCGACACAGGGAAACGATATTTTATATATAAAATGGATTTGTTATCTTTATATAGAGTAAAAGATGTATTGGAAGTCGTTGTCCGTGCGATCGTTCGGGTTCCGTCTGGACCCGGACCCGGACTTTGTCCCGAAGTTCGGACGGACCAGCAGAACCCGAACGTCCAGGTGTTCGCTCAACTCTACTCATGGTTATACAGAAGGTTATGTAGAAAATGAGATATATTTCTATTGTTTAGGTAAAATATATATTTTATAGCAAAGGGACACAGCTGAGCAGGCATGGTTTTTCAAGTGAGATCTAGCTGCAATAAGGAATGTTTTTTGGAACTGAACATACAGTGTGTTTATGGGTTACATGTTAAAAAAAACTTTTTAAACACACCAATGTATTGTTTTTTTTTGGTTAGGAGTCAACAGCGGGAGCCAATGGCTTCTGAGGCTGTCAATCACAGTCAGTGAGGAGGCAGCGGGAGCAGGGCCAAGGCCTGTTCTGTGTGTCTTATGAACACATAGAGCGGGGCTCAGGAGTGAGCCCGCACGAGTGCCCCCATAGCAAGAGGCTTGCTGTGGGGCCACTTGGAGAAGAGGAAGAGCCAGGAGCACTGGCTGGGGACCTGAGAAGAGGATCATGGCTGCTCTGTGCAAAACCATTGCCCAGAGCAGGTGAATATAACATGTTTGTTATTTAAAAAAAACTCTACCTTTCATATCACTTTAATTGCTGCAGAGAACAGTGCATGTATTCTGCCCTGCAAGACAAGGCTTTGCTCTGTGGCAGGGTTGTGTAAATCTCAGGATTGGATGGATAGAAATACAAATTATTTGGCAGTTAAAGAGGCTCTCATATTTTTATTTTATCTGTACATTTGGCTGTTTGCCAGGAGTTTAGCTTTAAGTTTACTTGCAAATGTAATCTGCATATGCTCACTTTTATGGACATCTATGAATGATGGGGGTCTCCCACAAACCCATTTATCTTGTATATCTTCAGCTACAAACCTTATCTATATGCTTATTAGCACATACCCTAAGGCCCTAATTAGGAACATTCCTTAAGGACAAAATCTTTGAGGAAAATTTGCTCAACTGATAATAATCTTTAGAAAGTAGTAGTCCTTCGGAGATCTTGTTTACTGAAAAAAGGTTAAAGGAAAACATATATGGCTTATCAAATAAAAAAAATACTAACATACAGTAAAATAATTATTTACCGACATTCTATGATACCCTTCCCTATACCAATAAGATAATATTAGCTATACAGTAAACAACCTGAACATTAAAATTATATGCATACCACATATAAGTATATACTGTATATACAGTTATGTATATATATATTTGGATACAGGCAGCATTTTCATACTTTTGGCTCTGTATGCCACCAGAATAAAATTAAAGCAAAACAATCCAAATTAATTTTAAGTGCAGTTTCAGATTTAATTCAAGGGGTTGAACATAAATATCAAGTATAAATTGCAACCATATTATTCACAGTCCCCCCATTTTCAGGGGCTAAAATGTAATTGGACAAATGACTGTAATCATAAATAAAATGTTCAGTTTTAATATGTTGTTGAGAATCCTTTACTGGCAATGACTTACTGAAGTCTGGAACCCATGGACATTACCAAAGACTGGGTTTTCTCCTTTCTGATGTTTTGCCAGGCTCTAACTGCAGCTGTCTTCAGTTGTTCTTTGTTTGTGGGTCTTTCTGTCTTTATTTTTGCCTTTAGCAAGTGAAGTGCATGCTCAAATGGGTTAAGATCAGGTGACTGACTCGGCCATTGCAGAATATTCCACTTCTGCAACTGGGTTGCTTTTGCAGTGTGTTTTGGATCATTGTCCATCTGTACTGTGAAGCGCCGTCCAATCAACTTTGCTGCATTTGGCTGAATCTGGGCTGACAGTATATCTCTAAACACTGCAGAATTCATCTGGCTGTGTCTGTCTTCTGTCACATCATCAATAAACATCAATGACCCAGTGCCACTGGAAGCCTTGCATGCCCTTGCTATGACACTGCCTCAATGAGCTGTTCCAAGCCTTCGCCACACTTTTTTCTTCCCGCCATTCTGGTACAGATTAATCTTAGTTACATTCATCCAAAGAATGCTTTTCCAGAACTGGTATGGCTTTTTTAGATTTTTTTGGCAAAGTCCAGTTCTGGCTTTTCTATTCTTCAGGCTTATGAATGGTTTGCACCTTGTGGTGAACCCTCTGTATTTGCTCTTGTGAAGTCTTCTCTTGATTGTAGACTTTGGCAATGATACGCCCACCTCCTGGAGAACGTCCTTCACTTGTCTGGATGTTGTGAACGGGTTTTTCTTCCATGGACATCCAGGCCTTTTTATGTTGCTGAGCTCCCCAGTGTGTTCTTCTTTCTTCACAATGTACCAAACTGCTGATTTGGCCACTCCTGATGTTGCTGCTATCTCTCTGTTGGATTTGTTTCATTTTTGAAGCCTTGCAATGGCCTGTTTCACTTGCATGGACAGCTCCTTTGAACGCATGATGTAGGATCACAGCAATAGATTCCAAATGCAAATACCACACTTAGAATCAACTCCAGACCCTTTACCTGCTTAACTGATGAATAAATAATGAAGGAGTAGCCCACACCTGGCCATGAAACAGCTTTTGATTTAATTGTCCAATTACTTTTGGTCCCTTGAAAAAGGGAGGGTGGCTATTCTTAAGAGCTGTAATTCCTAAACCCTTTCCTCTGATTTGGATGTATATACCCTCAAATTAAACCTCAGAGTGCGCACTTTCAGCCCATATCCATTATATAACTATAGCTTGAATATGTTTCGGTAAATACCTGCAAAAAAGTAAAATTGTGCCTGCGCCCAAATATATATGGACCTAACTGTATATATATATACACACACACACATATATATACTGTATATACACACACTTTGATTTTGCATTTCAGTTTGTAACGCATGTAGTTCCAATGGGGCAAGGAAGTATCTTTTCCTATATAATTATTGGCCACACATTTTTTTCTATCATCAGAAGAGATAGTAATCTCAGTTAAAATTATTTACTTATTAACACAATATTGTAAGGCTAGACTTAAAATAGGCAAGCAAACAAACAAGGAAAAGTGCTGTGTTAGGATGTGAGGCTATGAGAATGTGTTATGTGGTCTTTTCACTGCCGTCTCTTCACTGCCTGTTATCCGTGTAATCTGTAAAAGCCCACACCAGTGCTCCGCAACTGCGAGCATTGCACGTAGTTGTGGGGCAGCTTCATTCACTTGAATGACAGGGGGCTTAACTGTTGTCACAATGCAAAGCATTGGGCTCAGGCATGTGTCCACTGCCTTTGCAGCTTAAGGGGGAGCCATGAAGGGGGTGGTAAAAAGACGTCTTAACCACACATTTTTACTGACACCCAAACACAAGTGCAAATGATCCCTAGAAGAGGTGATCTTAATAGTGAGACGTTACTTAGGGCTTTAAATCTTGTGAACCTACAGGCTCCATTGATGCAAATTTAGATTTACATGATGTTAGAAGCAATATGGGTTTGGAGACTATTTCATCAAAATATATGCTGAGCCCTTTATTATCCTAGCAACACCAAGTCCCCTCTCCGGTCAGTTGCTGGTGATAAGCATATTGTTTTTTGGTCAATATACTGGAGTTGATTTACTGCAAGTGCAATTGCCCCAGAGCTTAGTAAATGAGGAAAAGCTTTAATTTGCAAAGAACACCCAATACCCATAAGCAATACCAAAAAAACTGCATTTTTGCTTGCACATGGTTGGGTGATGGAAGTCAGCAGGGTTTCTCCTCATTTACTAAGCTCCGGAGCAACTGCCCTTAAAGAGTGCAACTGCACTTTGCAAAGTGCACAGTTTATTTGCCTTTAGTAAATCAACCCCAATAGGCCGTTTTTTTGTCATTACATCATATACATCTGTGATTTTTGTGCCACATTTTAAATTTGGATGTTGCCTCCTACTATATTTACTTTAATTATTTTGATAGTGACAAATTAAGAAAAGGTTTGTTTTCTGGGTCCTTATTCCTCACATTAAGACAATGTGCTAGCTATAGTACTGATGTTTATATTTGGGCAATCACATATATTATGTGGGCAATGTATTTGGAGACATCTCCTCTAAAGAAGTACAACGTTGTAGATGTTGTTCCAAGAAACATGTCAGGATATTGGATGAAGACAAACAAAATATTAGCAATGCAAAATTGCACACAATCAAGGATTTCTACAACAAATTGCAGCAAATATGGATACAGTTTACAGTATCTCACAAAAGTGAGTACACCCCTCACATTTTTGTAAATATTTTATTATATCTTTTCATGTGACAATGCTGAAGAAATGACACTTTGCTACAATGTAAAGTAGTGAGCGTACAGCTTGTATAACCGTGTAAATTTGCTTTCCCCTTAAAATAACTCAACATATAGCGATTAAAGAGGAAGTAAACCCAGATGGGGTTTACTTCCTCTATGTCCCCCTGTAAAGTAGAAACATAATGGGCTACTATGCATCTCATAGTAGCCCATTATGTGCCACTTACCTGCAAACGAAGCCTGCGACGTCCAGCGATGTCCCCTCTGCTGGCAGCGTCCATCTTCTGCCCCTCTTCCTTCCGGGGCCGCGACTCTGGCGCTGTGACTGGCCGGAGTCGCATGACATCACTCCCGCGCATGCGCACGGGAGCCGCCAGTCACGGCACGGTCACAGTGGAGGAATGGCACGCAGCCGTTCCTTCACTGCGCATGTGCCGACATGATGACGGCACAGCTTCAATACTGCATATCTCCTGAACCGTGCAGGTTTAGGAGATATGCAGGGCACCTACAGGTAAGCCTTATCATAGGTTTATCTGTAGGTTAAAGTGGTTGTCACAAGTTGACAACCACTTTAATGTCTAAAAACTGTTGGCAACAAATGTGAGTACACCCCTAAGTGAAAATGTCCAAATTGTGCCCAAAGTGTTAATATTTTGTGTGGCCACCATTCATTTCCAGCACTGCCTTAACCCTCTTGGGTATGGAGTTCACCAGAGCTTCACAGGTTGCCACTGGAGTCCTCTTCCACTCCTCCATGATGACATCAAGGAGCTGGTGGATGTTAGAAACCTCGCACTCAACTTTCGTTTGAGGATGCCCCACAGATGCTCAATAGAGTTTAAGTCTGGCGACATGCTTGGCCAGTCCATTACTTTTACCCTCAGCTTCTTTAGCAAGGCATTGGTTGTCTTGGAGGTGTGTTTGGGGTTGTTATGTTGGAATACTGCTCTGCGGCCCAGTCTCCGAAGGGAGGGGATCATGCTCTGCTTCAGTATGTCACAGTACATGTTGGCATTCATGGTTCCCTCAATGAACTCTAGCTCCACAGTGCCGGCAGCACTCATGCAGCCCCAGACCATGACACTCCCACCACTATGCTTGACTGTAGGCAAGACACACTTGTCTTTGTACTCCTCACCAGGTTGCCGCCACACACGCTTGAAAACATCTGAACCAAATAAGTTTATCTTGGTCTCATCAGACCACAGGACATGTTTCCATTAATCCATGTCCTTAGTCTGCAAACTGTTTGAGGGCTTTCTTGTGCATCATCTTTAGAAGAGGCTTCCTTCTGGGACGACAGCTATGCAGACCTATTTCATGCAGTGTGTGGCATATGGTCTGAGCACTGACAGGCTGACCCCCCACCCCTTCAACCTCTGCAGCAATGCTGGCAGCACTCATATGTCTATTTTCAAAGACAACCTGTGGATCTGACTCTGAGCACGGGCACTCAACTTCTTTGGTCGACCATGGCGAGGCCTGTTCTGAGTGGAACCTGTCCTGTTAAACCGCTGTATGGTCTTGGCCACTGTGCTGCAGCTCAGTTTCAGGGTCTTGGCAATCTTCTTATAACCTAGGCCATCTTTATGTAGAGCAGCAATACTTTTTTTCAGATCCTCAGAGAGTTCTATGCCATGAGGTGCCATGTTGAATTTCCAGTAACCAGTATGGGAGAGTGAGAGCAATAACACCAAATTTAACACACCTGCTCCCCATTCACACCTTGTAACAGTAACGAATCATATGCCCCGGCTAGCAAAAATGGCTAATTGGGGCTTAATTTGGACATTTATACTTAGGGGTGTACTCACTTTTGTTGCCAGCGGTTTAGACATTAATGGCTGCGTATACTCCATGTACCATCAAGCAGCTCCAGGCAAAAGTTACTCAGGTGGTTATATGAAGCTCCTTAGGGGTCCATCTGGTTTTGACGAAGCACACTAGACTTGTGAAACGCGTTAACCTTTTTGTCTGTACCCATGCTCTTCAGGCGTATTATGGATTTATGATCTTCTGAAATAAATTTTGATTGCATCCAATCGGGAGTGCCGCCATCCTCACTTTTGAAGCTATCATCAATGGCTGTGTGTTGAGTTATTTTGAGGGGAAAGCAAATTTACACTGTTATACAAGCTGTACACTCACTACTTTTGTAGCAAAGTGTCATTTCTTCAGTGTTGTCACATGAAAAGATATAATAAAATATTTACAAAAATGTGAGGGGTGTACTCACTTTTGTGAGATACTGTATATGTAAAATTATAGCCTAGATTCAAATGCAACTGGTTTAAATACACAATACCATTCATAAATAGAAATGACTTATATTACATTTGTGTACAGAGTTGTATATATCACACATCAATATTTTCATTCCTAATGGCACCCCAATGCACCCTCTAAGTACGTACTTTACACTGGGAAAAAATGGTACTTGGACCTTTTTTGGCAGTTCAACGAACATTAATGTGAACATTAGTGCATTGCTATGTGTTGCATTGCCCAGCAGCACACATCCTTCAGAAAGGTACGTTGGGGTGCTATTTAGAATGCATAGCAGTCCATCACACCAATGCATTTAACGTGCGTTGCCACATTACCACAAGGTCATAGCATGAACATGCCCTTAGTATGAATTATATACACCTCAGAGTCTGTAAAAGAGAAAAAACTTAATTCAATATTGATTGTTTTCCAAAAGAATTGCATAAGCCAATGTTCAATATCTTGATAGAGATTACTAAAAATTATGAATTATTAAAGCCCAACTCCAGCCAATTTGTTTGAATAGAGTGGAGAAAATGTATAGTCGCTTTTGGTTTCATTGAGTAGTTTTCTCTGTCAGATTATATACAATGTCTGTATATACTGTGTGCCTGGATGTCACACCACTTCCTCAAACTTAATCTATCCAAAACTGAGCTCAAAATTTTTCCTCCCCCTCTTCCCTTGATTTCTCTGTTAAGATTGATAACACTACTATCAGCCCGTCCCCACATGCCAAGGTTCTAGGCGTAATCCTGGACTCTGAACTATCCTTTCGGCCCATGTTCAATCACTGTCCAATTCTTGCCACCTCAACCTCCGTAACGTCTCCAAAATACGCCCTTTCCTAACCAATGAGACCACAAAGCTCCTAGTTCTCTCCCTGTTCATCTCTGGTCTCGACTACTGCAACTCTCTCCTCATGGGATTAACTTCACATAGGCTATCCCAACCGTTCAGTGTCTGCTAGTCCGCTCTGTCAACCCCTCCACTGGCTGCCACTCACCCAACAAATTGAATTCAAAATACTAACAACAAATTACAAAGCCATCCACAACTCAGCCACCAAATACATCACAAGGCTAGTCTCAAAACACAAACCTATTCATTCTCTTCGTTCCTCCCAGGACCTCCTGCTCTCCAGATCCCTCGTCACCTCCTCCCATGCTTGCCTCCAGGAGTTTTTCTGAGCCTCTCCTATCCTATGGAACTCCCTACCCCAAACTGTTCGGCTTTCTCCTACTCTGTTTGCTTTTAGACTCTGAAAACCCTCCTCTTCAGAGAAGCTATTACCTTTTGTATCACTTGACCCTCCCTCCTAGATTGTAAACTCTAACAAGCAGGGCCCTCTGATTTCTCCTGTGTTGAATTGTATTGTACTGTACTATCTGCAGGGCTGGATTAAGCGCATTATGGGCCTGGTGCTGAGGATTTTGGTGGGCCTTAAGGACTGTGCATCGGCGTGCACCCTGAGGTGTAAGGGTGCAGCGGCACAGGCCCAATGCTATGGAAGTCCCAGGCTTCCATAAATGCCCTGCATCGGCGTGTATGGTGATCCCTGAGGTGAGGTTGAAGGGCACAACTGTGCAGCCCTAACACAACAGAAGCTGAACATCTGGCTTCCATTAGGACTGCCCATGGTGTTCATTATTAATCCCACCACCCAGCCCAGGTGGTGCATGCAGAATTCAGGACCGGTCAGGTCAGGGGAGATCTCTCCCCATCGGCCCATTGTTTTCCATGCATGGCCTGTTCTTTTTGGGCAGCTGGGCCCAGGGCTATTCTTCTCACAGAATAGGTGCAGTAACTCCTCCCCCCTCCCTTCCTGTGGGGCAGCAAGTCACGTTATAGGGTGGGTGTGGCCAAATTGTACAGTGGGAGGGTCTTAATGGGACATTGTTCAATAAAACCAGGAATGCATAACACAGGGTTCAAGAGAGCACAATACACAGCGCTGGGTTCAGGAGACTGTAATACACAGAGCACTGGGGTCAGGAGAGCGTAATACAAAGAGCACTGGGGTCAGGAGAGCATAATACACAGAGCGCCGGGGTCAGGAGAGTGTATTACACATAGTGCCGAGGTCAGGAGAGTGCAATTCACAGAACGCTGGGGTCAGGGGAGCTCAATACACAGAATGCTGGGGTCAGGAGAGTGCAATACACAGAGCGCTGGGGTCAAGAGAGTGCAATACACAGAGCGCTGGGGTCAGGAGAGTGCAATACACAGATCGCTGGGGTCAGGAGAGTGCAATACACAGAGCGGTGGGGTCAGGAGAGTGCAATACACAGAGTGCTGGGGTAAGGAGACCGTAATACACAGAGCACTGGGGTCAGGAGACCATAATACACAGAGCCCTGGGGCCAGGACACCATAACACACAGAGCACTTGGGCCAGGAGACCGTAATACACAGAGCACTGGGGTAAGGAGACTGTAATACACAGAGCACTGGGGCCAGGAGACCGTAATACACAGAGCACTGGGGCCAGGAGACCGTAATACACAGAGCACTGGGGCCAGGAGACCATAATACACAGAGCACTGGGGTCAGGAGACCGTAATCCACAGAGCACTGGGATCAGGAGACCGTAATACACAGAGCACTGGGGTCAGAGGAGCATAATACACAGAACACTGGGGTCAGGAGACTGTAATACACAGAGCACTGGGTTCAGAAGAGTGCAATACACAGAGCGCTGGGATCAGGAGAGCATAATACACAGAGCGCTGGGTTCAGAAGAGCATAATACACAGAGCGCTGGGATCAGGAGAGCGTAATACACAGAGCACTGGGATCAGGAGAGTGTAATACACAGAGCACTGGGTTCAGAAGAGAATAATACACAGAGCGCTGGGATCAGGAGCGCACAATACACAGAGCACTGGGATCAGGAGAGCGTAATACACAGAGCGCTGGGGCCAGGGGTTTGCTATGCAGAGAGGACACTTCAGCCCCCACATCCAAAGCTCACTTCTGCACCTCTTTCTCACAGATCTCTGTAGTCACTTCCTAACCCTCCCCCAACAGCTAAGCTCTGCATTCTGCTGCTTCAGCTTTGAGTCCTGCTTTCCCACTGTACTCAGCTCTGCAAAAACACCCCCCCCCCACTCAGCTCTGCAAAAACACCCCTCCTCAGCTCTGCAAAAACGCCCCCTGCCTCAGCTCTGCAAAAACGGCCCCCCCCCACCTTACCAGCTGAAGCAGTCAGTCTCAGCTTCCCACACAGTCCATTCATGGCTCTGTCTCTCGTTCACTGGACAGGAGAAGCGTCCAGCAGTGAGATCCTCCAGCGGGGGCGTCGGCATTCGAGCGCACCAGGCTGTTTCTCAGCCAGCAAACCATCTGGTGATGCCCATAACACATCCGTGCCCGGGCATCTGTGCCTTTGTCCGAGTGCTGTGCAGGGAGATTCTCAGAGAGCAGCGCGCTGTCACTTGTAGCACAGAAGCCGGGCCTCTGTGTTTACAAGTGACAGAAAATAACAGCGAATCTCGCCAGCCAGGGCCTATTTTATGGCAGGGGCCTGGAGCTTCAGCCCCCATAGCCCCTATGTTAATCTGGCCCTGACTATCTGCCCTCACATTGTAAAGCACTGCGTAAACTGTTGACGCTATATAAATCTTGTATAGTAATAATACTGAATAAGAGATTTCTCAGACAAATGTAAATTCCTGACAAGGTTCTAAACTTTCCTCATTATTACAAAATGCATTTTTATGACTGTCCATGCCCCCTTGGTGGATGTATCGTCGTGTCTCGTGTCTTTTTCAGACACCCGTCAAACAAAGAGGAAGTACAGAGATTTCCTTACCTTCCTGTTTGAACACATAGATAAGTAGATAGAAAGTGAGAAGATATCTCCCAAATGGAGACACAGAAAGCAATAAACATTGACAGGGATTCTCATCCTTCCACTCTATCCTAAAATAAAAAATATGTAAAGTGGTTGTAAACCTCAGACATGAAATAGGAAGAAAGCACATACTTTTATATTGTGTGCTTGCCTCTCTCTAAAGCACTGAGTGTGTTTTTTTTCTGCTGCCATGTTCCTCTGTTGTCAGCATGAGTCACTTTTGACAGGTTTTGCAGACACCAAGAGATAAAAAGGTGATGGGTGAGGACCTATGCATATACCATACCTGTGGGATCCCACTGGAAGCTGGAAATCACTGTAGTGAGCACTGCTACTTCAGTGATCTCCACTTGCTTCTGGGGTCCATGCCAAGCAGCTGCCCTGCTGCCTTATGAGCACAGGAGGTCAGCTGCTTGGTATGGACGAGATTCAGAGAATGTTTTGCATTTTCACAATTAATGCAAAGAATTCCCTGATTGAACAAGGTTTTACTGGACAATTGGTATTTCACTTGCTCTGAGAGTGTTTTAATCATTTATTTAGCCTATAGTTTCACAAATTCTCTTCTTCTGTCCACTCCTACTATTAGAAAAAATAGGAATAAGACTTCACAGATGATCGCCGGGTAATCGCCGGACAGATTCACCTTTCTCTCTTTTCCCCCTCCCCTCTTTTTCCTGCCATCTACCTCTTCTCTCGTTTTTTCATTTCTTGCCAATCCTGGCATCATCTCTTTACAGTTTTCTTGTCTCCTATCTTACCTAGGTACTTCGTTGCATACTTGAGGGTTATGGTGTCCGGTAGTGGACAGAGCCTTAGATCAGACATTATAGGTCCGGGGCTCTCTCACTGCCTAGCCCAATCTACAGTGGCTAAGTTTGAATGTTGTTATAATCCCAGGGTTTTTCTGATTTTCAGAAATATGATTCGCTAGGTGGTCAGCTGGATGGCTGTCCCTGAGAGGTCATGATATCTTTGCACTTTATTTGAGGTTTATGGCTAGGCGTTTGCTTTTCCTTTCAATACAAGTTTATGTATTCCCATGGGACATCATAGAAAGCTCAACCTGACTGTTACGGCTTTTTTCCATCCCTCCCCTCCCCTCTTACTTCTGTATCACTTCTGCTACATGTATGGAGCATACGAGGATTGTTCGCTGCTCTGCTAAGTGATCTTTTCTCTTTGTATGTTTTACAAAACAATAAAAAAAAAACGATTGAAACAGAAAAATAGGAAAAAAACAGAAGTGGACTAACGAAAAAACATAAACCTCATGGCCGAGGACTCATGGCAAATTGGAAGCTCTCCAATCCCAAATACAATCACATTATGGAGTTCTCTGCAACACTGTTGCCTAGTTCATATCAGTTCATATTACCTTAGTAGATATGCATTGAATTGAGTTTTGCAGTTATTTGCAAAAGGTACAGTCTTATGCAGACAGCTGTGGTGCATTAACAAATACACAATGTATGTTGTGTTAAAGAAGAATTCCAGGTAAGGATATTTTTACATATTTACAGCTTTAACCAGCTTGAACCATTGAGCATGTGAAATACCGATTGTCCAGTAAAATGGTGCTTTGCAATTATTGGATTTCAGGAAGACTATGGGGAATGACTCCTCTACTCCGGTACTACAGTTCATTATAGCTGAACTGCCAAATGGTCTGTAATTTGATTCATCTACATTTGTAAATCATACACCTCTGGCAGACAGCACACCCAGGAGGGTGACACCACTTTCTCTGCTACAGTTATGGAATACAAGGGTGTCTCCTCTCATCCCCCAATCTGCTGACTAGACAGTAAAGAAGCAGAAACGTATTGATAAATCATCAAGTCTGCTCACTCATCCTGCCTGGATGTTCCCTGTCAACACGCTTGCATGCAGCCGAGCCTGATTAGCTCCTAGTATTGTCCCTCCCACTGCTGTTGTGCAAAGGATAACAGGAGGGGGATATGAATGCAGATTGAGATACCCCTGCTAGTTTTATGTAAAATATATTTAATTATTTTTAAAGGAATACACAACAGCATTCCATTGTGTTTTTCTAATGCCAAGGTTTCAGCTTTAAACAGGTGCTGCTGTTAAAGAAGGCACAAAGGCAGACCTGTAGTGACCCCACACCACCAAGATATATGTGAGCACACTGTTTTCTGTGATCTAAATTGATCGCCTAGCTCCTGCACGCCATCTCTGGGTTTTCTGAAGTACACTGTAAGCATTCAGTAAAGCACTGTGATCCATCCAAACCTATGATGAATGATCATATTTCAAAACATGCCCATTTATAGAATTCCTGTCTTCCTACATCACCCACTGGCACAAGCAATCATTTTGTGTTCCCAAGAAATGTTTTTGTTAGTATCCTAAAATGAGAATTTTTGCCCCATATACTGCAATTCTGTACGCAATGGCTGCCTCTGTCTTCCGCAAAGTGTCTGATTTCCTGAACTGGATTTACTGTATGTCAAAGTTTAAAGGTGGAGTTAATTTGCTGCATTTCAATACACAATCCCATATGATGCTTCCGATGCTTGTATTTCCACGGTTCTTCAAACCTTTGGTCAGTTAAAATACAAAGGAGAGGGAGACTCTTTTAATGGCTATTCAGCAGGAAGGGACTGTGCTAACAAAGAAGGAGGGAATACTGCCATTAACGTGCTCTTGGTCCCAAAGGTGCAGGTAATGGATTTCACTGCCTGGCTCTCTCCTTGAAAAGCAGGGGGAGGGAAGAGTGCTGTAGAGAAGCATTAAAGCACTAATCCATTACTGGAACACATTAAGGGGAGCCCAAAGATGAGAAGAAACTCAGCCTGTCAGCAAATTTTATTTCCCCTGCAAGATGTGCTTTATCTTGAGCGCGGCTGTGATGCTCGGCATCTCTCCAAGTAACTAGGGCACAGCATTCTGTGAATAAACATTCTGATACTAATTTAAAAAAATACAAGGAAAATCAGAGGAATAGAACGTAGGCATGACGTTACTGATTATTTATTGTCTAGATGTTTTCAATGATCTACCCTAAACAATCATACTGTTCAATGGACCAACATGATAAAACACATTTCTCTGCATTGTCATGGGATTGCACTACCAAAGGAAGAGCCATTGAACTACTAAGCATTTTCATTGCTTTGGAGAGCACCAAATGAATATTTTACATGTTCAAATTATAGTATTCATTGTAAGCGATCCCAGCGCAACATCGTAGAAAACGAATAAACATAACAGAAAACATTCTAAATCAACCCATAAAACATTAGGGCTCATTCACACTTTGTCTGTTGAGCTGTGTTAATTTGCATAGATTAACGCAGGCTCTACATAACGGTAGATAGAAAATAACTGTGCTCTTTGTGCCCTGTTCCCACCATACATCTGCAGTGGTGTGCACAGTGTAGTAATGCAGCATGTCTATAATAATGAGGCAATGCGCTGTGGTGCAGAGAGTTGAATGAAATGTCATTTTATGACATTTTAATAAAGGTAAGAGTAAAAGAAAAAAAAGGTAAACAGCGCATTGCACCGCTCTTACACAACCTACACTAAGCCAAAGTGGTCTTATGCCAACATTATATACCACTGTACCTACTTTTAGCTGCCTTTTAGTTTTAATTTGATATTACATGTCTATTTAGTTCAAACTGGTGAGAGAGAGTTGCCAGAATTGTATAAATAAATGTTGGACAGAAACAGAAACAAATTATTTTTCTTATCTTTACAAGGAGGTCCCATAAGTAAATGAAATTAAATTATGACAGTGAGGATGATTTACTAAAGGAGATGAGAATCTTCATTCAACAATGTGTGAATATTCCCCTCAATTATCCAGTCAAAAGAAAAGCAAGTTCATATTTTATTTATTTATTTTAGGTACTTATATAGCGCCGTCAATTTACGCAGCGCTTTACATATATATATTTTTTACATTCACATCAGTCCCTACTCTCAAGGAGCTTACAATTTAAAGTCCCTAACTCACATTCATACATATACTAGGGACAATTTAGACAGGGTCTAATTTACCTACCAGCATGTCTTTGGAGTGTTCATATGCAGATGCTCTCACATGATTGGATCATTAAAGTAAATATTCCACAATTTGTTAAGTTAAGATTCTCAACTACCTTAGTAAATAAGCTTGACTACAAGATAAAACAGTGAATGTAGTTAAAAAATAAATCACAATATAAAGTTTAGTTATGAATTTAAAAAATGTGATAGCACATGGACGAAATGTAAAAATGTGAACATTTTGAATTTGCTATTTACATCAAGATAAAGAAAGCTTCTATATTTGTGTAAAAAAGTATGTACATTTTTACTGTAGAACACCCTGTCTAACAAATTATCTTTAGATTTGTTATATGTTACAGGCAATCTAAATGAGAAGATTTAATACATAACTGATGACACACACAGCTAGTACCACCATAAAATATTGAGGTCTGAAAACACACTCTTGCACTGTAGTTCATTATGGTTACCGCACTGAATGTTAATGACCGTTATAGCAGTGCCATTTATTCTAAATGGCCTAAACCTATTCATTTTTCCCCTAACATGTCCTAACTTATATTTCAACCACATTGTGCAGTAACACACTTCCATGTGTTGTAGTGTACTGTGTTACTAAAAAAAATGATGTATATGTGATGTTTGGTTGCTTTAAGGTGCACTAGCAATGCATTCATTTGAATGTGTTGCCTTAATGCATTAATCATGAAAAAGAAAATGCAATGTACCAGACAGAGGAAACCGGTCACTGTTTCATGCCAGTCTTGTCATTTATTTTGTTAAATGAGAAGCGCAGGAAGTGGAAAAAACAAACAAACATACTCATTGTTATGGCTGCAGCATCAGACAGATGCTGCAGCTGTCTCCCACCAGCTCTAAGACCAAGAACTGAGCGGTCACATCACCGCTGATTGCTCATTTCTCGGATCCACTCTGAGGACCGAACTGAGCACTAACTAGCGTGCCCTGCTGTGGAAGGGGGCAAGATCGACTGGCTCAAACTCTCGGCAGTGTGCTGGGAGGCTTATACCTAGCACACAAGGGCTGAATGTTGAGAGACATTGGCTGTTCAATGTGTTCAATGCCATCTGACATTCGCCCTGTGTGTATGTAAGCCGGTCCGACAGAAGCTGACAGAAGTTTGACCGGCTTCTGTCGGACAAGCATGCTGGAAAACCAGCAGCCGACTGTCTCCCGATTAATACTCTCAGTCAATGGCTGAGCACAAGAACTGAGTGTTCTTGCAGGGGGACGGGGCGTGGGGGGTTAGTCCCCCTGTCAGAATACAACAGCTCGGTGGGGGAGATTACTGTAGTAACGTTGGACTGTTAGTACAGCGGAACTGACCGGAGCTGTTCATTTTTTTCCGTTCAACCCACTGAGTTGAACGAAAAAACGATTATTGTGTACCAGGTTTTAGCCAGCTGCTGGTTAGGCATCTAGGTGGATCCCAACATTTTTGTATATACAGTATTGCAAACGTTTTAGGCAGGTGTGAAAGAATGCTGTAAAGTAAAAATGTGTTCAAAAATATATATTTTAATTGTTTGTTATTATCAATTTACAAAATGCAAAATGAGCAAACAAAAGACAAATCTTAATCAAATCAATATTTGGTGTGACTACCCTTTGACTTTAAACTAGCATCGGTTCTTACACATGCACACCTTGTACACTTGCACAAAGTCAGGGATTTTGGAGGATTAGAGTCAGGTGTGTGACTAACCAATTATACCAAGCAGGTGCTAATGAT
>BLSH010367004.1:479073-490458 GCA_018402905.1 Glandirana rugosa
CTATTTTCCCAAGGTAGTTAGGGACACTGTAGAGGTGGAATGAACATCTCGAGAAAAGTCGTAAACGACCCTCGAGTCAAGGTTCATTGTGTAAGTAAAAGAAGTCTCGACGTAAAATGTTTTCGGGAGAGGGATGTGTGTCACACACCCGTCCAGGAATCCTTAATTCCTTTGACGTAATAAAACGATCCTTCCTTTACTTACATACATTAATTGCATACGTTTTTCGTCACTCCCCACCCCTTACCTGTTCCAAAATTACAGATCGTCTGTCTTGACTGTTGTAATAAATCCCAGAGACACGTGTTTTATCTACTCATAATGCTGAGAGTACAGATAATACCTGGTGATCTGCCAGAAATCCTGTGTGCTACTAACTTTCTGTTTGGGTTGACAACACAGTGCCTTTGCTGCACAGAGACCCTAAATAATGTTGTCAGTTCTGTCTGCTAGACATTAAAACCTTGTCCATTCCCCACCCCTCACTGCTTTTTGCATACGTTAATTACATACATTCATTTCCTTCCTAGCAAAATAATGCAGTTTCCTTAATTCCTAAGGACCTGCCCACACACTGTGTGTAGGGAGAGGGCTTTTGTAAAATGCAGCTCTGAAGAAAATGAATGTGTTACTTGGAACTGAGCTCCCAGCAAATGCTGAAAAGAGCTCTACAAGTAAGGTGGAGATGTCACAGGGATTGATGGAACCCTTTTATCATTACAGGACCATATTTTATTTCTTTAAATCAGTAATTATATACTGTGTATGCCTTTAACTTTTGTATGTGCCCGTTCCTTTGGATATTGCTGTAAAATGTAAGATTTCGCTGGGTTTGATGAGTTAAAAAATCAACATAAAAAAAGGAGACATACTGAAGGGTTTGAAAAGGCTATTTTTTTAAAATAACAAACATGTTATACTTATCTGCTCTGTGCAAAGGGTTTGCACAGAGCAGCTCTGATCCTCCTCCTCTAGGGTCCCCTGCTGGCACACTGGGTCCTTCCTCCCTGCCAGGTGCCCTCACAGCAAGGCTCACTTCCGAGCCCCATTCTCTGTGTCCATAAGACCCCCCCCTCCAAAATAAATAAATAAATAAATAATGATGGTGGTGGTTATTTACTTACAAAGTAAAAACCTGAGAGAGAGCCATCCTGTCCCTCGATGCTGCAAAAGCCTTCAACAGCGTCCAGTGGACCTTGCAGGATTTATTGTCATTATTGCATGTGTGCATGTAATATGTAATTTTGTTTGGTGGTCTTATAGCAGCACAATCTCTAATGTGATACACTATTAGGGTGTGCCCCCCAAGTATGTACCTCTTTGTCTATTGCAGATCCTGACCAGATCTCTTGGGCTGGAGCACCCCACCTATTTATAATTGCCTCTAATTAGTGTCCACATAAGACATAGGCAGAGTTCTCTAGATCTCCCATTAGGAGGAGTGTAATGCTCCCATGGTTATGAGACAGAATCTACCATTCTATGGTAGTGTAGGACCCACTGAGACAGGGGCCTGTGAAGTAGGAGTGGGCTAAGCACTCTATGGCCATTTCGTGCGACGGACTCCCCGTATTTTGGTTGAAGATGTCCAGGTACTTTTAAATAACCCTTTAAATAGCCTTGCAGGTTTTATTGTCATTATTGCATGTGTGTGCTGTAATATGTCATTTTGTTTGGTGGTCTTATAGCAGCACCCTCTCTAATGTGATACACTATTAGGGTGTGCCCCCAAAGTATGTACCTATTTGTCTATTGCAGATCCTGACCAGATCTCTTGAGCTAGATCTCCCATTAGGAAGAGTATATTGCTCCCATGGTTATGAGGCAGAATCTCCCATTCTATGGTAGTGTAGGACCCACTGAGATGGGGGCCTGTGAAGTAGGAGTGGGCTAAGCACTCTATGGACATATAGTGCGACGGACTCCCCGTATTTTGGTTGAAGATGTCCAGGTACTTTAAATGACCTTTTAAATAGCCTTGCAGGTTTTATTGTCATTATTGCATGTGTGTGCTGTAATATGTCATTTTGTTTGGTGGTCTTATAGCAGCACCATCTCTAATGTGATACACTATTAGGGTGTGCCCCCCAAGTATGTACATATTTGTGGGAGGTTCTGGAGGCCTTTGGGCTCGATAAGAGATTTGTGTGATGGATTAAACTGTTGTACTCAGACCCGAGATCATGTATGCAGATAAATGGGTCAGTTTCAGAGTTCTTCCCACTGTTTAGGGGCACTCGGCGCGGGTGCCCTCTATCCCCATTGATTTTCGCCTTGGCGATCGAGCCCCCTGCCAAGGCTATTAGGCAGTCTGAATCTATTGTTGGATTTGATATGGGGAGCAGATGTGAGAAAATCTCACTATATGCGGATGATGCATTGCTGTTCCTGGGAGACACAGATAGATCTTTAACCACACTTATGTCCCTTATCCAAAGGTTCGGCTCGTTTTCGGGATTTGTTATTAATTGGGACAAATCGGTCCTCTTCCCTCTGGATGACCCTCAGTTGTCGGTACCACAGGAGGCCCAACAAATCAAAATCGTAACCTCTTTCAAATATCTGGGCATATAGATACATCCTAAGGTGGAAAACTACTTACGTTTTAACTTATCTCCTATCCTACATAAATTCAAACTAAAAAGCAATACATGGACCAAACTGCCTTTATCGGTGGTGGGTTGTGAAAATCTTATTAAAATGATTTGGGCCCCCCAGTTGTTATATGTTTTAAACAACTCACCCATCTGGATCTCCCTGGGGTGGTTCAAACAGATAAAAGCGCTGTTCCGTATTTTAATTTGGAAAGACAAGCACCCTAGGATTAAGTTAAGTACCCTTCAGTTTCCAAAAGATGAGGGCGGGATGGCGGTCCCACAGCTGAGGAAATATTTCATGGCCTCCCAGCTTCAACATTTTGCTGGCTGTGGGAGATTAATTGGGAGGATCCCATACAGGCCTTGCCGCTGAGCCATGATTCCCAATATGCTGGCACAGCTGGAGTCGGGGCGCATTGCTCGGGGACACTCTAGCCCCACCATGGTGCTCATGGACAAGGTGTAGTGAGAAATGAAAAAAAAAATGGCTTACACTGGAGCCTCAGACTATACACCACTCTGGGGAAACAGGTACTATGGAGAATTAGATAAACTGGAGGGCTTTGAGCGATGGAAATCCCAGGGGATACAGAAAGTAGGGCAAATGTATAATCAAAAAGTGCTGAAATCGTTCCAGAATCTCCAAGAGGAATTTCAGCTTTCCAAACACGATTTCTTTAGATACCTACAGATACGTCACACGTTGCAAGCCTAGAGCAAAAACGCTAATTTAGAAATAAATTCCATGGCACTTATCAGTTCTTTAGCCTTGGCTAGAGAGATAAAGGGCCTTATCTCCTCTTTGCATGGTCAGCTAATGTCCATGCCGCAGGGTGTTTCAGCATGCCCTGGCAGGATAAGGTGGGTAAAGGATCTGGGACATAGTTTGGAGGAGGAATGGCAAACGATTCTAGAGAGGATACCCTCAGTCTCAGCTACACAAAGGTTGATCCAATTATTCATTGTCCACAGAGTCTACAGGACACCTGAAAAGTTGTTCAAGTGGGGTAGAAGGGACACCCAGGACTGTCCGCGCTGTCAAAAATCCCCAGCAGACTTACTCCACATGCTATGGAAATGTCCCAAGTTATTTAGGTACTGGAGTAAGGTGGTTAACATCATTAATAGGACATTTTCCAAACATATTGCCCTGGAGCCTAAAATTACCCTGCTGGGCTATTTAAATGAGGAGATATACCTACCTGACGTGCTAACACTGATCAATAGGCTATTATTCTTAGCACGTAAAATTATAGCATTGAAATGGCTGTCCCCGAACCCTCCATCTTTTGAACAATGTCTTCTCCAAGTCAATGACACCTTACTGAAGGAGCAACAAATTTATAAAAATAGAGGAAAACCCAATAAATTTTACAAGCTATGGGAGCCATGGCTGGCCGTGCCCGGCCTGGTGCCATTTTCCATGGTCTCTCTCAGAGTGCTACAGGGTGTTTACAACCTGTGGTGGAACTACAACCAGTACTGTGGACCGCAATACAAACTCAGCCAAGTGAAGAGAATTGGTGTTATATAGGTAACGCATTGGACAAAAAGTTTATATTATGGTCTGAATATACGGTTATAAGCTTAGCAGATGTGGAGGTCCATGCAGAATGCAATGTAGACTGTGTAAATAATATGTGCATTATTGTTAGGTGCATTAACCACCACAAATTTCTGTATTTTCTTTATATTTTTCTGTTTTTGTTTGTTTTATCTTTTTTGACTGTATGGATGTCTGTTTGTAACAAAAAACTTTCAATAAAAATTATTTTTGGGAAAAAAAAAACCTGAGAGAATTAAGAGGGGTGGGGGATATTTGAATATATAACAAGGGCTTACAATTTGGAGGTGAAACTTGGACAGAAGGAACTGTAAGGGAAGAGAGACAAATGGAACTTCAAGAGCAAGAAAGTTTGGTATTGTACTTGAAAGCTATATCTGCATATTGTCTCTCTCACGTAGATTTGGCCTTGACTGTACTCTTATTTGTTTTTTTTGTTTTTTTTTGTATTTTACTGTAATAGTGTCAACTTAGACCTTACAGGAGAAATGTATTGCTGTTTCATATTAATATTATTTAATGTGTACTATATATATTTTTACTTTTTTATATTATCTTCAATACTAAAAGTTAAAATTAATGTTTTTGTATTTCCTTTTAATCAGGTAAATATGAAACATTGCATGGCAGCAAATACAGTCAGGTCCATAAATATTGGGACATCGACACAATTCTAATCTTTTTGGCTCTATACACCACCACAATGGATTTGAAATGAAACTAACAAGATGTGCTTTAACGGCAGACTTTCAGCTTTAATTTGAGGGTATTTATATCCAAATCAGATGAACGGTGTAGGAATTACAACAGTTTGTATATGCGCCTCACACTTTTTAAGGGACCAAAAGTAATGGGACAGATTAACGATCACAAATCATCTTTCACTTTTTAATACTTGGTTGCAAATCCTTTGCAGTCAATTACAGCCTGAAGTCTGGAACGCATAGACATCACCAGACGCTGGGTTTCATCCCTGGTGATGCTCTGCCAGGCCTCTACTGCAACTGTCTTCAGTTCCTGCTTGTTCTTGGGGCATTTTCCCTTCAGTTTTGTCTTCAGCAAGTGAAATGCATGCTCAATCGGATTCTGGTCAGGTGATTGACTTGGCCATTGCATAACATTCCACTTCTTTCCCTTAAAAAACTATCTGGTTGCTTTCGGAGTATGCTTCGGGTCAATGTCCATCTGCACTGTGAAGCGCCGTCCAGTGAGTTCTGAAGCATTTGGCTGAATATGAGCAGATAATTTTGCCTGAAACCCTTCAGAATTCATCCTGCTGCTTTTGTCAGCAGTCACATCATCAATAAATACAAGGGAACCAGTTCCATTGGCAGCCATACATGCCCACACCATGACACTACCACCACCATGCTTCACTGATGAGGTGGTATGCTTTGGATCATAAAAATGTATATAATCCTTTAATACTACCGTATAGTTTGCATATAATTTCATGTGATCCGGTACTGATAACCTCATATAGTCAGACCCTTGGATTATATAATGTCGAGCTTTACAGGGTAAAAACTGAGATTGTAATGGGTAAGATTGGAACTCCTTCTGCAATTTGTATATTGACATTTCCTATATTGACCACGGGGTGTCACAATTTTTCACTTTTTTCTCTTCTTTCGGTTCCTTTTTTCATTTTTATGTTTTCCTTTTAATTTTAGTTTTCAATTTGCTACATTCATATAGTGATCATATTTACCCTTCAAGTGATCACACAATAAATCCTTTTTGAGATCTTTTTTCAGTATGAGCCTGGACCAATCTATGAATAAGTATGCGTTCAGGTGTACGAATCCCAGTCCATGTATATAAAGCAGCGGGTGTACCAAGATGGCCACCGCTTCCGACAACGTCTTATGACAAAACGCGTAAGTCGGGGCTACAGCGTACGCTGCACGTCACGTCCGGGACTGGTGGATCCTATGAGTGGAGCGCAAATCGGTGGAGGAGGAAGGAGTTCCTACCTTCCTCAAGCAGTAGTTGTTACAGCCTGTTTTGTGCACCAGCTGGGACGGTTTTAAACCTTGTTTTTCCTGCATGCATTTTAATCAAATAAAAGCGTTTTTTATATGGAATTACACTATTCTGGACTCCTTGTTTTTCCTATATGAAATCCGTTTGGAGAGGACCTTGTGAGAGGAGGATTGGTGTTTGGAGGTTTAAACACAAGATTGGAGCACAGGATTAAAAGACCCCATTTGGTTCATGCGGGTTACCCCTGCAGGGGTGCAGAGATGTGGTGAGTGGGGACCTAAGAGGGGGAGCACGCGTGGAAATCACCTTGTTGCCATTTGCACAGATGAAGCACTAAAGTCACCTCAGATTTTTGCTGACATTTTTTATTTTTTATTATTATTTTTATCACTGCTTTTTACATGTTGTAGTTTTTGAAAGTGTATGACATATAATTTATATGTTTGGACTTTAATTGAGTTGGACACACATACTTAATAATACATTTATGGACTTTTTAAATTATATTTTATGAGGATTGCACATTGCACTTAATGGTGTCATATATATATGTGGAAGCACATCATTTTTTGGTACACTAATTTGCTCTAAGAGACAGCGCCATTCCTTCGGTATCTAGTTTGGATCATGAGCAGTTCTTTTCCTTCTCCATACTCTTCTCTTCCCATCACTCTGGTACAAGTTGATCTTGGTCTCATCTGTCCATAGGATGTTGTTCCAGAACTGTGAAGGCTTTTTTTAGATGTTGTTTGGCAAACTCTAATCTGGCCTTCCTGTTTTTGAGGCTCACCAATAGTTTACATCTTATGGTGAACCCTCTGTATTTACTCTGGTGAAGTCTTCTCTTGATTGTTGACTTTGACACACATACACCTACCTCCTGGAGAGTGTTCTTGATCTGGTCAACTGTTGTGAAGGGTGTTTTCTTCACCAGGGAAAGAATTCTTCGATCATCCACCACAGTTGTTTTTCATGGTCTTCCGGGACTTTTGGTGTTGCTGAGCTCACCGGTGCGTTCTTTCTTTTTAAGGATGTTTCAAACAGTTGATTTGGCTACACCGAATGTTTTTGCTATCTCTCTGATGGGTTTGTTTTTTCAGCCTAATGATGGCTTGCTTCACTGATAGTGACAGCTCTTTGGATCTCATATTGAGAGTTGACAGCAACATATTCCAAATGCAAATAGCACACTTGAAATGAACCCTGGACCTTTTATCTGCTCCTTGTAAATGGGATAATGAGGGAATAACACACACTTGGCCATGGAACAGCTAAGCAGCCAATTGTCCCATTACTTTTGGTCCCTTAAAAAGTGGGAGGCACATATACAAACTGTTGTAATTCCTACACCGTTCACCTGATTTGGATGTAAATACCCTCAAATTAAAGCTGAAAGTCTGCAGTTAAAGCACATCTTGTTCGATATATTTCAAATCCATTGTGGTGATGTATAGAGCCAAAAAGATTAGAATTGTGTCTATGTCCCAATATTTATGGGCCTGACTGTATGTGCCTGTTCCCTGGATTATTTAGAGTTTTGGCTTTAACGTAAATAGCAAAAGTATGCACAGGAAAAATTAGAATGGTAATTTACACCGATTAGCCACAACAATATGAGCACTGACAGGTAAAGTGAATAACATTGATTATCTCGTTTCAAAGGTATGTGAAAGTTAGTGGGATATATTAGGCAACAAGTGAACAAGAAGTGTAAGAGCGCAATGAGGGCAGCTAAAATAGACTACAAAAGGCACATAGTGGAAGAAAGTAAAAAAACACCCAACTTTTGAAAAAATACACTAATAGTAAGAAAGCAAGGTCAGAGCGTATACGCCCCATAAAAGATGATCAGGGGAAGCTGATTACAAAAAAAAAGGAGAAGGCAACTGTACTAAATGCATATTTCTCCTCAGGTTTTACAAAGGAAAAGGAGGAGTATAGTAATCAAGACTGGATTGTTAGTAACGCATCACAGTATGTGCTCTTATGGCTAACAGAAGCCATTGTCTGAAAAAAACTTGAAATGCTTAACACAGATAAATCAGCAGGGCCAGATAGCTTACACTCAATAGTCCTCATAGAACCTAGCCAGGTAATAGCCAGACAGTTATACCTCATTTTTATTGACAGCTTAATGGAATGGTACCGGCTGATTTTGGTGAAAAGCCAATGTGGTACCAACATTTAAAAAAGGATAGAGATATATACCTGGAAACCACAGACCAGTCAGTCTAACACTCATAGTATGTCAATTATTAGAGGGGATGATAAGGGACTATATCCAAGAATTTTCATATGAAAACAGTATCATTAGTACTAATCAGCATGAATTTATTAAAGATTGTTCTTGTCAGATAAATCTATTAACTTTCTACAAGGAAATGAGCTGCCATCAAAATCAAGGAAGGCCTGTAGATGTGGTGTATCTGGATTTTGCCAACGCATTCAATACAGTTCACCATAAACATTTAATTTACAGATTGAGGTCTGTTGGCATAGACCATAGGGTATTCACCTGGACAGAAAACTGGTTTCAGGGGTATGTTCAAACAGTGGTGATAAATGGCGTGTACTCAGAATGGTCTGGAGTGGTAAGAAGTACCCCAAGACTTTGTCTTGGGACCAATTCTGTTTAATTTATCCATAAATGATATAGTGGTGGGAAAAAATACCTCAACCTCAACGAATGCTGGCCGTGCAGTCAGATCCAATAGGAAAGTTACTATAGCTAAAATTGCTGAAAAAGTTAATCCTGGTTTTGATAGAAAGGTATCAATGTATCAAAACACACAGTGCATCACAGTTTGTTGTGTATGGGACTGTGTTGCCACAGAGCGGTCAGGGTGCCTATGCTGACCTGTGCCCACAGCCAAAAGCACTTACAATGGGCATGTGAGCATCAGAACTTGACCATGGAGCAATGGAAAAAGGTGGCCTAGTCTGATTAATTCAAGAATGGGTTAGGCTTTATAACCACTTTAAGGCTGCATTCACTTATCTGCATTTGTCATGGTGTATGGCGGTAACATTGTCCATTGTATGGGGGTTGAAGTCGTTAATTCCTATGGCAGGTGCATGTTAGTGGAGGGTGGAGAAAAGATGGATCAAGGAAACATGTTAAAATGCTGAGGTAAGGTACTTCTAAAAGTACTCATTTAGATGTGTATGTGTTTTTTTCTAATTTATCAACTTGAAGGGTCCATTTTTTTAGATGCAGTGCGCTGATCACAACAATTTGAAGGAGGGACCTTCGCACTTGAGGATGGGACTGCATGATCCACTGCTGAGAGAACTATTCAAAAAGGAAAAAAGAAGAGGGACAGTGACCATGTTTATGGATGAGCGATAACTAAAACACAGAATCTTATGCACAGTGAATACTTTCTTAATTTTACAGTGTATGAATATGTGAAATATCACTGTGACCCTCCTGGATGACGAACAGAGTCTATCCTGTGGAAAGAAGCTATGAAAGACAGGCAGAATCACCTTAGGATGAGGAGAATATTGACAGACAGAAAAGGGCAGCACAAAATTCCCATGATTTAAATGATACAAACACAGGAAGCAAGGAAGGATGAAGTTGTAAGACCATGACATCCCTGTGCAGAATGGGGGCCTCAATTTGCAGAGGTATCACATGCAGTATGTACTAATCACCTGGACCAACTGATCAGCCATGTTGAGCAGGTGTAGTGGCAAGCCTTCGGACAAAATGTTCTGATACAAGATTCTTGCCTACTCAGTTGTAGCTTGGAACACCCATGTGCAAGTGAAAATTAGTCTGAGAGCAAAACCAGCTGCTAAGAAGAAGAGTTTCACTGGGTTCTTAAAGTGATTGTAAACCAGCCCGTTCTATTTAAAATAGAAATTAAATGCAAAACATTTTGTATAGATATAAACAAAATATAAATACACTTTTCCCTTTCTTATAAGTGATCACATTCCCTCTGTTCTCAGCTGCATAAGAGCTGGGGGGAGCAGCAGCAGCACACTGAGCTTCCAATTGAACGGCTGTGCAGCAGGGGCATGTCAGGACATGTATTGGAGGGGAGCATATTGAGTTCCCAGCATAGCTATAGAACTGACCACAGTGTGCTCTCCTGCTTAGTGTGGTCAGTTTTAATAGTACAGCAAGGTGGCTTGCAGAAACACAAGGGATTTCACACATAGGAATCAATACAAAGAGAACAGGACACTTTTTTCACACAAGTACATGGTAGAGCAGGCACATATCAGGAATATGAAATGTTGGGGTAACAAATGCTTTAAAGGATGCACACTTGGCAACAAAGACTGTTGCCTTGTTAAAGTGAGATACATATGGGTTCACTGATTGTGTCGCTGTCCACTTCTTCACTAATATCAAGAATTTCTAAAAGGTATTTTGGAGAAAAAAATCTCTATCTTGATGTTCTCTGTCAATGGATTAGACAAAATACAAAACATTTGTGTCTGTGAAAACCCAGCTGTTTGACAGCATCACTCTCAGAGATACAGTAGTTGACTTTAATTTTGAGTGTCTGAAGTACAGCTAGGATCAAACTATCAAACATTTCCCTGTGACAGGAAGATGTGTCCTTTTATAATTTCCCTTTGATAACCAAATAAAAGGGCCTGTAAGTAAATCACCCACAGAGGCCGGAGTACTTAGAAACACAGGCAAGATCACTTGCTCTCAATCAGACTCACAGAAGCTCCTGTGGTGTGGTTGATTGTGCTGTGGCTTGGTCTAATACCTTAGAACTTGGTCAGAAAGGCCTTCAGCATAAAGGGTAAGGGTCCTTTCACACACACGGACCGTTCATTAGTTCATCAGTTTATAAGTTCATCAGTTCATCCGTTTTTCATCAGTTTTTCATCCGTTTTTTCATCCGTTTTTCATCAGTGGTCATCAGTTTTTCATCAGTTTTTTCATCCGTTTTTCATCAGTGGTCATCAGTTTTTTTTTACATTCACTACCAATGCAAAAACGGATGAAAAACTGACCGTTCGTCAGTTTACATCCGTTTTTCGTCCGATCCGTTTTTTTGACGGATGAAAAATAGGACTTTCATCCATTCAAAAAAACGGATGCTGACGGAAGCGGATGAAAACTGATGAAAATAGCTGATCATCAGTTGTCATCAGTTTTTCCATAGAGTTGCATTAATGTCCGTTTTTCATCCGTCAACGGATGGATGAAAAACGGACAAACGGTCCGTATGTGTGAAAGGGGCCTTAGACTTCGGCTAGCTC